>CM053771.1:201881155-201954287 GCA_028658325.1 Potorous gilbertii | reverse complement strand
AAGAGAGTGCAGATTGGTGATATGGGTAATTAGAATGTCCAGTGTATTGGGGAGGGGGAAGGGGACAAATGGGGAGAAAATTTTGGAACCCAAAATCTTGTGAAAATGAATGTAAAAAGTTAAATAAATTTATTAAAAAAAAAAAGATTTGACTTAGTCTGGTGGCTGTAGGAGTGGAGAGAAAGGGATGGATGTGAGAGATATTATGGAGGAAAAAATGACAAGACTTGGCAACTGATAGGAAAAGAAGAGTGAGGAACTTAATATAATACCTAGGTTCTGAACCTGACTAACAAGAAGGATGGTGGTACCTTTGACAGGAATGGGAAAGTCTGGAAAAGGGGAAGTTCTAGAGGAAAGATAATGAGCCATATTTTAGACATGCTGAGTTGAGAAGCCTATGGGGATATCAGTGATATATGGAATTTCTGATAAATTTTGACGCCTTCTCTGCATCTTAATCTTAGAAAGTTGCTCACATACACAAGTCTATAGAGCTAATTTTAAAATATTATTTAATATATTACTTTCTCAAAGGCAGCTAGGTGGTATAATGGATAAAGTACTGAAAGGCCTAACTTCAAATCCTGCCTCAGAATTTTATTAGTGGTGGTAACCCTAGGCAAGTCATTTAACCTCTTTTAAGCCTCGGTTTTTTTCACCTGTAAATAGAAATCATGATGCCTACTTCATAGGATTGCTGTGAGGATCAAGAGATAAAAATATGGCAAACGCTTCAATAAACTAAAAGTGTTTTACAAATGTTAGCAATTATTGTTATTTTGAAGTACAGTAAACAGTAACCTTGAAATAATCTTCCTATGTTAAGGCCCATCCAAACTCTTTGAAACAATGAGAAAAATGAGGTACCAGAAAACTAAGGCCACAAGGATCATAGCCATCTTTCAATTATTCATGATTCGTTTATCCTTGGTACCTAGGAATTTACTCCATCAATAAACATTTATTAAGTGCCTACTATGCACCAGGCACTGTGCAAAGTACTAGAACTTTTAGCATGGTACAGCTTATATACTAAGCTGCCAAAACTCAGAATGGGTTAGGAAAATGTCAAAAGTGTTCCAAGTACAAGATACACACGTGTGGATGCAGGTGGTATGCAGGAAAATATCAAAAATGTACCAAGTACAAGATACACACGTGTGGATGCAGGTGAAATGACATTTCAATCTTTTCAATCTAAATGACAAAACTCTTTCCTATCTTCAATTCAAGATTTGGGCGTTTCAATACCCATGCTGTGAAGTCCTATCCCTACTTAGAGATGTGACACTTTGACAGCAGAAATGTCCCTGAAAGTCATCTATTTAGCTTACCACACATTTAGTATTTATCCTGGAGGCCTATTCTCCAAGTTTGGCCAAGCTTCCCCAGCTCATGCTATCAAACCTACCTGCTGCCCCTCTTGCACTGGGAGGAGGTAAAAGAAAAAAGGAGGAGGTGACACAGAGCACAGATGTCTTTCTGCCACCTCTTTCTTTTTGGCAGAAGATATCGAGGCTTTCTCAATTTATGAGAACTTCTGGAACTTTATCCTCTGCAATTGCTGAGGACATCCTGTACAATAGTGGATTGACTGTGTTTGCCACTCTCCACCAGCATATATGATTAGAAGCTGATTCTATTTTTCTTGGGGAAAAAAAGATGGTCAATAATAACTTAATACGTTCAAATATGCAGAAAAAAATGAGAGGTAGCATGATGTAATGGAAAGAGAATAGGATTTGCAGTCGGAACATCTGAGTTGGAATCCTAGTTGTCTGTTATCATCCCCTGTGACTTCAGGCAAGTCCACTCACTTCTCTGGACCTCAGTTTCCTCATTTGTAAAATAGGTAGGTTGTATATAAAATCTCAACATGAAAATGTTCATGATTATCACTAAGGCAGGGTATATAAAAATATTACAGCTATCTGGCTGACCTCTAGAGCAGTTACCACCTGGATACATTCTATTGCCAAAATGATATCATGGGGCTCCAGAATCCTGTGTGTTATTCTTTTGCATCCAATTGTTATATATTAAAACAAGATCAAAGAATTTGTAGCTTGTAGATAAGACTGGTATTGTTATTCTGCAACCAAGTCATAACACTAGGAAACCAGTACAAGGGAATGTTTACAGTGCTTCTATAGACTAGAAACTGGGATGATAATTTATGACTAAAGACCATCAAGTTAAGCATTACAAATTTGTATTATGAACTAACTAAAACATAATTAAGGAAAATAAGTTCTTCATTTGCAATTACCTCAGTCTGTTCAAAGACACTCAGAGGGTCACTAATTCCTCTGTAGTTAAAGGCAAAATAGAAGTAGATACATGCACCTGCGTCATACGTCTGTGTCACCCTAAAAGACGAGAAAATTCAAAAGAACTTTAGTATTACATGAAATAAAGGATCATAATATATAAAACTACTAGATTTTTAAAACTAAGATCATTTTGGACTGGTTTAGGCTATTTTCTCATTCCCTGTCCAATGCCCCTTCTCTGTTGCAGAATTTTTTAAATTGCTTCTTCATCTAAAAGGAATCTAGATTAGTTCCCTTTAGTGCCAAAACCTGGTAACTAAAAAAGTATTGGGAGAGAAAAGGATCTTATTTTAAGTGTAACTTTAAGTCAGTATTAACCTACACAAATTTAGTCATCATTTTTCTGCTTAGCTCACATTGTTAAAAAACTACACTGGAAAATAAAATGAAAGCCTTCCTTTATACATTTCATCAGTGGCATTATTGCTTTTACTGCTCTAATTCAGGAGTAACAGGAATGAACTATTAGCTGTACCTGTGAATATACATTTGGTACACAATCAAGTTTTTTTTTTAAACAACCGAAATGATGACATGAAAACTGAATAGTATGTGCATAACTTGAGAGAAACGTGTTAAACTGAAAGTAATAGACTTCAACAATTAAGGAGCGCTGTACAATTTCCTATTCCTCCATTCAACTGAATAGACACAATTATTTCCTCATGAGAGTGGTATAAAAAAATTCAAACTTATTTACACTATAAACACCACAGTGGCATGCCTGTGAAAGGAAGAAAATACCTACCAATGATAATTATATGGTGAAATAGTAATCTCATATGAAATAAATTTTCCTCCTATAAAAATACTAAGTGCTAGAAAGAAAATGAAGCCATGTACAAAAAAATGCTAAACAGAAACAGAAAAGCTAAGCACAATGTAATGTACTGGCTCCACTATTTTCCAGGCACAGTTCAGAGGCCCAACACAGACTCTATGAGCAAAACTCACAATGACTGACAAAGACTTGTGCGAGGCACCACCTTTTCAAAGCTATTTTCCCTCCCAATTTATGAAACTTTAGAATATATAAAGTGCTTTCAGTTCTTTGGGACAGGGCAAGCTTTAAAAGCAAGACATAATTATTGATACTTGCCATCCTTCAGACATAATTTACAAACAATAAAAAATATATATGTAAAATATATGTATATAAACAAACATAAATTGTGGTTTTTTTATAAGCAATTTTTGGAGTAAGAAAATCAAATACTCTGGAAAAATGTCAATAAAAGAAGCTGATGATAAAAGCAAAGTAACCTAGTTATTTGTAGCAATAATTTAAAATAATTTTAATGGATAATTACAAAATAAGAGTTGTTTTGCTCTAGTCATATCCTTTTCTCACTCTCTCCAAAACTCTCTGTAATCTAGCTTCTAATTTCATCATTCTGCTAAAAGTATTTTCTCTACAATTATCAATGATCTCTTAATTGAAAAGTGTAATAGCCTTTTCTCGTTCTTCAACTTTTTGACCCCTCTACAGCATTCCACCACTCGATTCCTTCTTGGGTGAGTTTTCCTCTCTGGATTCTGTGATGCGACTCTTCTCATTCTCTTTTGCTTACTCATCTTGCTTACTCCATCAAGGTCATGAACTATGAGGCCTCCCCCAAATCCTCCCCAGCTCTATCCTAGAACCTCTTTTCTCTCTAAATGTGGTGGTCTTATTGGTTTCCATGAGTTATAGATCACCTCTACACAGAAGATTCCAAGATGTACTTATGAAGCCCTAGTCTCTCTCTTGATCTATAGTATTATACCACCAACTGTGTCTATTAAACATTTCAAACTGGATTTGAATGTATATTTGATATAGTTATCTCAAGCTCACCACAACTATAAGGCACTTCCTGGTATTCCCAGGTGATTGCACTGTCTCTAAGATTACCTTCCATCTACTTTATATTCCTCTTGTATGTACTGGGTCATATAACGTCTCCTGCATTAGAATGTTTTTGATCACTGTACCCCCAGCACTTTGGACAGCAACTAGGATACATTAAATGTTTAATAAAACTTGATCATTGGTTGAATGATGTATACCCTACATCCACCATGGCCACCATCCTCCCACACACACAATTTTCAAAGACCCAGATGAAGGCCTCCAACCTAGAGAGTCATGGAAAAGAAATCACAAAGGAGCTGCAAGACTTTTGAAGTGCTGACATAATTTCTGGTATTCAATTTTCATAAACCTCACTGTACTTTTGTTTCTTGGAGAATTATGAAAATTCTCTCTGAATTTTTACTAGTCTTTATGAAAAGCAAAAAAAAGAGTTTTTATTCACAAGCAATGAACAAAAACAAAATATGGTATCTCTCCTTTTAATTGTGAGAAATATTAAGAGAAGACTCACTGGTCCAGGGAAGAGGAAACAAGCTTTCTGGATAGGAATCTGAATCAGTTTAATGGACTAGTTAACAAGTATTTATTACGTAAGAGCTAGAGGTCTTTCATACCTTGCCCCTGGCTCGACATCAAGGTCATGGGGTTCATAATTTAATTGGATGTAAAATAAAAATAGAAGACAAAACTAGGTTGTATAAAACGAAGGGTGAGAATTTGTAGCACTAGCTACATTTCAAAGAAGGAAAAGATTGTTTGTGGGCTGACAGAAAGATGCAAGTAGAAGTTGACTTGAGCAGGATCTTTAAGTTACTTTAAAACTGGACTGACTTGGCACAGAGGAAAAGTACAGAAGGGAAGACCATAAAAAAAGGAGCAGAAATAGACATGAGTTTGTTCTATAAGACAGTAAAGGCCAAACTAAATGGACTAGGAGATTCCAGGTTGAGAAACACACTCACACAACATAAGGCTAGATAAGTAAAATAGGCTCAATTCATGCAGTCTAAATTCCAAGCTGAGTAGTTTGGACTTTATTGAACAGGTAGCAGAGAAGCCATTATAAACACTTAAGTATGGGAGTGATGTGAGAAAAAAAAGAGTATTTCAGAGAGATTAATCTGACTTTAGTAGGTAGGATGGCCTGAAACAGAAAGACTGAAGGTAAACTAGCTAGGTAACTACTTAATGAACCCATGTAAGGTGATAAAGAGAATGGAGACAGATCTAAAGCGACATGTCCAAGAAATAAAGGATGTGGTGGCAACTTCCCAACTCACCAGATGAAATACAAAATTTAGAATAAGAATTTTAGGTCTGAAGTTTAGGAAATGACTAAAACCACCAATCAGATCAATCTATTCATTTCAATCATATTTAGGACTGCTATGACGTGACTGATTAAAATAGGCTATGAAGCACTTTGAAATGAACATATCCAACTGCATCATGATTTAGTACACACAGAAGTGGCTTTAAATGTCAAATGACTTTTTTCATTTTGGAAGAAATTAAGTATTTGTCTAACAAATTTCTCATCTTCCTATCTTGTATAAAGCACAAGTCACCCTGGCTATGCAAATGCAATTAGCTGAGGAGTTTAAATGAAAGCAAAGGTAATCATACTCAAATCTGCAAACCCAATTAGCAAGGTTCCCACAACGAATTCAATTTAGTATAAGTAACAGAGGAAATACCACTTTTACTACATAATACAAATAGAATCTAATCTAAAATTTTAATGGTCTTTCAGGCCAAATGTTAGGTGTCTTGCAGCAGAAGAAATAAGCTATTCAAGCTGTTCTGCTGCTGCCAATTTGCCAGCTGTGCGTTTTCCTAATGTTAATTCACTCAAACAGATCCACCGAATTTATAAATTTTTAAGCAAAAATTTATAAATTATAAAAAAATGGTAGATAAAGTACAGTCGGGCTTCTCTTTCTTTTGGAAGTGTAGGAAAGGACAATAATTTCTTTCAGAAGTTATTAAAATCTGAAGTAACTAGTATAAACTACAGACATTAATTAAGAGAGGTATAGTATCCCTATTTGATATATACCAATTAAATGACATAAAAGAAATAGAAGGTATATATGATTAAGATATTCAAAAAGACTACATTCATTAATCAAAAAACTTAGCCTTTGCTGCAAAGTCTAGTGGACTTGAGCTTTACACAATGCACTGGGTTCAAATTTTAATAGATAAAATTGGTGATGAAATTTTACACAGGGTTATGACAAGGTTTTGATGGCATCAGTGCCCAAAGATCATGTACACATGATAAGAAACACCTGATGACAAAGAAGTCAATCCTTAATTTTTATTATTTCAGTGGCTAATTCCGTTCACAACACATTTGAGATCTTCAAAGCATGATGAAAAGTTCCTAAATCACCTGGAAAAGTTGACATAATGGCTGCCAAAAATCAAAATCTATTCTTTAATTCCAAAAAGATCTGTAACTCCAATTAAATTAATTTTGAATTAGTGTATCTGCTAACCAAGAATTCTACTCCATAAGACTTTAAGAGGGAAAAAAATTAGAAAAAATTCCCATAGAGTGGGAATTTGTATTTAAATACAGAAGACAGCTTTTGATAAAATGCTGAATAAAACCTATGAATCATTATACACTGAAAATAGAATCCACAATTAAACTGCCTTTCTTCTGTAGTGGGATTTTTATGGTATATTTGTTTTAACCTTTTTTTTTTAGAGTTTTAAAAAGCTTGCCTCCCAAAATACACACACACACACACACACACACACACACACACACACACACACACACACACACATTTAGGTATATAATTATAGAGAATGCTTGTTTTTATTATATTACAATGTAGTTCAAGTAAAGTGAACACCATTAAGTCAAACCAACAGACAGTAAACTTGGATTCATCCAGGCATTGCAAAATCCAAAAGTACCTTCTGACTCATTTAAGTTTAAATTAAGCCATTTCCTTCAATATTAAATATATTTTATTATATTAACCAGACACCTAATTAATTCAACCATTTCATTTCCTGGCATTCTAAACATATTAAAACTTGCTGTAATTTTATTTCCACTTTAATTTTTTGATGGGTACGGGAGTAGGGAGGTTTTTTTCTTTGCCAGGTAAAATTTTGCTCTTTTGGAGGGTGGAGCGAGGGAGAAGAATGCCAAAAAGAATTACAGAAAAAATATGCCCTGAAATAAAAGCTGTCAATTTCAACTTTCAAAGTTTTCTAAAGTTTTAATAAGAATCTAAGAAATATGGATTACTAGATGATGGATGAATCAATATTTAAGGTATTTTCAATATCAAAATGAAGCAGTACTGACAACTTAGGGTTTGAAGGATATTTATCAATTAAGTCCCTTGTGGAAGTAAAATTTAAGAAGAACTCCCAGAACTTTCAACACATATTAAGGATAAAATACTCACTTAAATAACCAAGAGTTACAAAGGCATCCTTTTATGTGAGTCTATTCTCATGATAATCTTGTCAGTCTCAACTGCTCTTTTAAAAAGTGAAATTGTAATAAGGGGGAAATGACAATTTTTTTTTTTGCATTTAACTGAAAATTAGAAAAAAATTATTTGTCAAAAGGCTATCCTTCAGAAGTTACTGAGTTCATTTTTTTAATACAACAAATGACACAGCAGATACTCAATAAACACTTACTAAAGTAAACTATATTCTTTTTGCCTCTCTATGAAGCCCTCTATTTCCACTGATAATATCAGCATTCTTCCAGTGGAAAACTAAGTAATTTAGGGGTTATCTATGGATCTTCCCCTTCCTTTATCTACTGGGAAAAAATCCTATGAATTTTCCCTTCAATTATCTCCTATGTCCTCTTTCCTTTCTCATTCCCACTGCCAGCAAGTCAGTCCAAACCATCATTACTTTAACCTTGCTTGACTGTAACAGACTTCTTCCTGGGGCCTTGCATCTCATCTTTTCCCCCATCCATCCAGCCTACATAATTTCACCAGATCAACCTTCCTAAAACATAGATTTTACGTTATTTCCCTACTCAAAACCCTTGAAATAGCACCCAGTTGCATACAGAATAAAAGATTTTATAAAATGTGCAGGTCTTGCACTCAAAGTTCTCTGTCTGTTTGGTCCCTCTCTTCACTTTTTGCTTCTCACTTTTGTCTACATGTATAATTTCAATGGTGCCGCGAACTCCTGGTGAGGAAGCACCTGTCACTAATACAAAACAGTAACTGTTACTGCCTAAAAGTCTTACAGAGCTGCCTGGGACCCTTTGGTCAAATGACCTGCCCAGAATCACATCACAAATGCACATAGAAGATAGGACTTGACCCCAGCCTTTTATCCTCTCATTTCACATATTATTCTCTTAACAAACATATAATGTACTGATTACAGAATGTGGCAGATGCCAAAAAAAAAAAAAAAAAAAAAAGAAATTACTTTAAGAATAACAAATATAAAACATCATGTTGCAAATACATGCAAATTACCATACCACAAAAGGAAACAAAACAAAAACTTAGAAAGTCCTAACAAATAAGTATTTTTCCCTTGTATATCTAGTACTCACCACTAGGAAAAAAAATCACTGAGAATCAATATTTTAATGATTTACTAGCTTTGGACTGGAGATATGAAGCTGAACAATAGTCTGAAGATCATTTTGCTATGTATGTGGCCTTTTCACCTCAAATGAATAAAAAAAATAAGTAAATGAAACACACTAGGAAGTTACACATGCAGGATGTTTCAATGGGTTTTTAAGTGTTAAAGTACTACCATTTCATTTATCATAAGATCCTTTTCTCAAAGTCTGACCTGCTTTCCATTCACTCTCCATGCCAATCAATGCTATGACTTTTTAGAGAGGTCAAATGCTCAAATCAATCTTGTTTTACTTGGTTGCCTGGTGGGTAACACAGAAAATAAATGTCAGAAGACTAAGTGAGTACAATAGTAGTTTTTCTCTACCACTGATAAGATTAACTTTCAATGCCACTTTCACAACTTACAGTTGAACCAAAAAGGCAAGTTCACTAATTAATTTTTGTCTGAAACATTCTTCCCATATTCCAACCCTTACCCCCACATTCATTTAATCAACAAATGATTAAATGGTTAAACAGTTGGCTACCCGCAAAATAAATAAATAAATGAATGAATTCTGTTGGCTGTGTGGATCAACTTTCAGTTACCATCTATGGTGTGGGAACTGTTCTCACTGCCAAGAAGAGGGCAGAATCATGGCCCTGACCTCAATGGCAAGATTTCTTGCTACTATTATATTACTAACCTGGGCTACAGCTCCATTCTGCTGTCCAGGAAGTTTAGGGACAAAGTAACAATGAGACATCCTGGTCCCGAACTGAATGAGTGGTAGCCAAGTTAGAAAAGCATGCCAGGTAAAGTACCACTGAGGGCTCTAGTACGCAGAGGGATAAATTATGCTTCCCTTCCATTGGCAAAAATAATACTGAATTGATTGGCTAGAAAAAAAAAAGATCAAAGAATAAGAAAAACTTACCTGCATGTAGAAAAAGGAGCAAACTGGACACCTTTCTCTTTGCACTCTCTTGCTATTCTTTCCTTTACATTTCTACAGAGATCTATAACCCTGAAAAGAAGCATAATTACAGAAAATCTTAAGTTTTCTAATAAATGGCAGAAATTCACATAAAGGCTGATTAAGCTGGGAAGCTTTCAACTGGAAGCCTCTTTAGCAGAACGCTATACCATGATGACCCTAAAATATTATAAGTTCCAGAAATACTTTCTTAATTAAGGGAGAAAAGTTATGCTCAACTTTGTTAAGCACTATATTATTATATTATACATAGTATTACATTACACTGATGGATCTGATTGTATCAATTTAAGTACTTCCTTCAATGGTACAGATTTCAAGTCATCATTCTGTAAAACTCTTGCCCATGTACTACAAATTTGCTTCTGGGGGAAAATCTTCTAGATCTCTTGACATTTTGAAGAAACAAAAAAAAACAAAACAAAACAAAAAAAAAACCAAGGGTCTCCACTAGTTATCCCTCATTTTTACTACATGACTAGCCCACTTTCTTTTCCTTCTTTCCTTCCTATCTACCTACCTATCTATCTACTATACTTTCTCCTGTTCAATTTTTCACGGGGCTTACTAGAAAGGGAGTTGGACTGTAACAGTATACTTATCCCCACCTTTTCACACCATCCTTGAGTAACTCAGTTGTGATTCTTCAAAACAACCCTATGATACCACTAGAAAAATACTTATGTTAAAATGCAGACCTTTGTTTCTAGCTTAGAGTCATTAAAAGCACTGAACTTTGTAACAGATAATACAGCTCACTCTCCACCTTTTACTTAATTCCAGGCCTACTTCACTGTGTATTCTCAGTAGCTGTCCAAAACCTGTATAGTGAAACGAGATATATGAGTTGTCTTCTCAACTGTGAATCAAAGTCTGAGCAACCATCATTCTTCATCTGCTTATTTTTATTTTCTTAAGTGGATAATTAGGCTGAACAAACTTTTTGAATGCTTGTGGATCTCACTTAGGAAGTTCTGCAGTGTTCTAAGGTTTGATGCCATCAGCACAATGTCATCTACATACAGGATTATTGGGAAGACTTCACCATCTACAGGAAAACTCTCTCCCAATTAGACTTTGTGCTATAGATACATGCAGGGCCATCTCCAGTAGTCCTGATCTATGTCCTGCCACTGGACTCAGATGGCAACAGAGGAGAAAGTGAGGCTGGTAACTTTGCACAACCCTCCCTCACTTAAATCCAATTCACTTGAATGTTTTGGCATCACTTCCCTGATGTCACTGTCCTCTTTGAGATCAAAGGACAAACAAACAACAGTAGCAACAACTTGCGGCATGCACAAAGTTCCTGTTTTATACTTAGTTCACTTTTAATAACCTGAGGCTTCTTCAACAGTCATCTGTAGTTACAACTTTCAAACAATATGATTTGATATCTGTATATACGTGTGTGTGTGTCTCAAATAAATTGTATAGTCAACAAAAAAATAAGCACAGTGCCATCTTGTATTTTCCATCCCCTCTTAGTTAACTGTATAACAGTGAAAATGTGGTGGTCTAGTATAGATTTTTGCAAAAAATTTAAAAGCCTTCCTGTTCTCTTGTCTTAACTTCAGAGGATACCTGTAATAGACAAGAAAATTATCCTCATAAAGATTCTGAAGGGATGGGATAGTAGGTATACTGGTCCTAGTTACACTATTTTCTCATATGCACATGTGGTGCTTACGGTCCACCACTTTTCCAAATGTTTGACATCTTACTCGCTTTGACAAATCTTGAAAACAGATTCCTCAACATCTTTAAAACTGTGTTGGTTCCAGCAAGAACACCCTATGTACCACTTTGTTCCAGTCCATCTGACATACCATTTCTACTCTAGTATAATTTCTAATTCTTCATTAAGTACACACATTGGGAACTGTGATTGTGAAGCCCAAATGTGAGAGATCTATGGTCATCAGTACAGAAAACAAGTATTTTATAGAAAGCTTAAGAGAGATTTTACCCTTTTCACCTGTTTGTTGTCTTCTTTTTAAGTGTTTACATCATAAATATTTGAAAACCGGCAATTATCAATCTATGTAACATATGTAGCAATCATCTCTTAACCATTAACCAGAGTATCTGATGAGTCTTCTTACACTTTGCACCTCCTCACTTACTCTTCAATCCAGTGACATTAGTGTCTTTGCTGACTCTCAAGCAGAACACTCTATCTCTCCCTGTGGGCATTTTCTCTATCACCCTCATCTAGAATGGTTGTCCTCATCATCTCCACTTCCTGACTTCCTCCAAGTCCCACCTAAAATCCTACCTTTTACAGGAACCTTTCTCTAATCTCCCTTAATTCTAGCATCTTCTTTCTGTTGAATACTTCCTATCTATCCTGTATATAGGGTGTACATAATTGTTTGCATGTCTTCCCTGTTAGATTGTGACCTCTTTGAGAACAGGGACTATCTTTTGCCTTTCTTTGTCCTCAGTGCTGAACTCAGTGCGAAGCACATAACTGATATTTAATAAATGCATACTAACCGATGAGAAAATGTCATTCTCCCAAGCACAAAGTATTCACTCTAATTCTATAACGTTCAACATACATATTCATTCCTATGATAGCTTTCCTAACATGAGAAACCTGCAAGAACATTATTTAAAAAAAAAAAGTACTTTTTATAATAAAATGCAATGCTACATTTTGAGTACTAATTAAAATAAACAGTCCTCTCATGAATTTTCCTAGATAATACTACTATTCTGTTTGGATACCCTTGATCTTGCTATCTCCCACAAATGAACCACCTTCATATTCAAGAATTCAAAATTCCCTTATCCAACCATAATTTATTGGCTTTTCACCTCTTACTCTGCCTTCCTTTACAAAACCCTATTGCTCACCTGCACCATGACAGAAAACCCTTGAACTCCCTCAATGCTTTATTAGACCACCTTAACTACACTAGTCACTCTCCCCTTCCCTTGACTCTTTGTTTAAGACCCCTTATCATATCCCTAATTATACTTTTCCAAGCCTCAGTCTTTGACTGCTCCTCCCATTCGCTGCCCTCAATTCTATTCAAGAGCTACTGAACAAAGTTTGTGTCAATATTCTGACTGGGTCCACTACAAATTCATGTTACACAACCCCAACTGGGCCTCACTGCTGCTAGGCGATCCTTCCAGACCTCCCTTACAAATTCACCAGCCCACATTCCGCAGCAGTTCTTCCAAACCTTTCCATCACTCATCAAACCTCCTATGTCTTCCATCCCTGGCAGCTGAAAACCTTGTTTCATATTTTAAAGAAAACATTTAGGCCATTCACCATGAGATTTCTCTTCTCCCTTCTTCCTCAACACTCAGGAGCTTTCTACCACTATCTCTTCCTTCCCTGGTCTCATGTGATGAAGTGGCCTTACTCCTTAGGAAGGCTAACCTCTACAACTGCTCATCTCATCTGTTCCAAACACATTGTCCCCTCTATCATCTCCACTCTTTCACTTATTTTTAATCTCTCCTTGTCTACTGGCTCATTTCCCTACTGCCTACAAACAGGTCCTTTTCTACCCCATCCTGAAAAAATCCCTAACTTGATCTTCTACTCCCAGTATCATCCTGTATCACTTCTGCCTTTTATAGCTAAACTCTTCAAAATGGCCATGTAAAAGGTGCCTGTACTTTTTCTCATCTCACTCTCTCCTTAACCTCTTTTCACCCAGCTATCAACTCCCAAATCTGTATAAGCCTTTAACTCTCTCTCCTGAACTTCTGTTATGCATTGTCAACTGCCTGTTACAAATCTTTACCTCCATGCCTCACTGGCATCTCAGACTCATCATATTCCAAAGGAATTTATCCTCCTTCCCCCTCCCCCAAATCTTGCCCTTCTAATTTTGCTATCTCTACTGGGGGCACCACTATCCTTCTAGACATCCATGTTTGCAACCCCAAGTCATCCGTGGCTCTTCACTCTCCCTCCTATTAATTGACAAGTCTTGATCAATTCTATCACATCAACAGCTCTCACATCTGTCTCATTCTCTCCACTTAGATTTTTAATTACTGCAATAGCCTTTCTAATTGGTCTATACAGTTTGAGTCTCCAATTAATTCTGCATAGAGCTATCAAAATAACCTTCTGAAAGCATATGTAGAAACTAAAGCATTATAATCAACCCCATTGACAAAAATAAATCAAAATTTATTTCAGAAATAATTTTAAAGACTTGTGGTAGAAAATGCTGTATGGTGTTTAGGTTTTAATCCAATCTCCCATTTTGAGGTAAGGACAATATAGAAAATACTTTATTTTTTAAAAAATGAGCTCTGTATTACTTCAAAACTAACAAAATTCTACCCTCGTTGGCTATAAAAAGAATAATGGCTAATATTTGCGCATGACTTTAAGCTCTGATGTTTTTGTATATTTTATGATACGCTCTTCACTACAAGCCTTCAAGGTAAGCGCTACTATAGCTGTTATTATCCCCACTTTACAGCGTAAGAAACTGAGGTCCAGAACTTGGGCTTGGCCACGGTCACACAACCAGTGAAAGTTACTTAAAAGTAAAATGTCAATATTTATTTCATTCTAGTTTACAAACAATTTTAAGGAATTTTCCTTTACTTAAAAAAAATAATCCTACTAATAATTATGCTGATTTTTAACTTCTAATAGTTCAGCATCAAGATTGGACACCTACTGTTCAATACAGAGAAAAATAGCCACTTAAAGGGTGAACCAACCTTTCAGGTCAATGTCAGACATTAATATATTATCAATATATTGTCAAAGTTATAATGTAGACATAAGGAGGCTACACGCTTTGTTTTACCTGCAAGTAAAAATCTTGCTTCCTGCTTCTCTACAAATGGCCTGTAGAGATCATCTATAACTTGCTTCTCCCCATTCTCACTACCCCTTTTAACAGTCTCCCGGACTGAAATCAAGTAAAGTACTTGATTAAAGAGCCACAAGAATTTTGTAAAGATTCTACACTGAATAGAAAAAAAAGATACATTTAGATGGAGTTGAATTCTGGTCCTATTCTTTTATTTTACAGATGGGGAACTGATTTTTTGCCCAAAGTCAGGTAACTAAACTAACTAGCAGATACAGAATTTAATAGAGATCTCTAACTCAAAATATATCATGTTGCGTCTCACTTCTAGGATGCATGTGGGCAGAATACTGACCTGGAAATCAAGAAGACTGTGGGTTTTAAAGGGCAACTCAGAGTAAGAAAACTCATTTCTCCAATTCTCATTTATAAAACAAATGAATTGGACTATATGATCTCAAGAGGCAGCTAGGTAGTTCAGTAGGTAGGATGCCAGGCTTGGAGTCAGAAAGGTTCATCTTTCCGAATTCAAATCTGGCCTCAGGCATTTAACTAGCTGTGTGGCCTTAGGCATCGCTTAACTGTTTGCCTCAGTTCCCCATCTGTATCATTTTACAAATTACATTGGGTGGAGAAAGAAATGGTAATTCATTTCAGTATCTTTGCCAAGAACAGGGTCACCAAGAGTTGGACACAACTGAAATGACTCTACAACGACGAGAGCCTCTGAGGGTCCAAGTGGAGACAAAGGATCATCAACCCTAAGGAGCAGGATTAAGGGCAGTACCCAGCAGCATGAACCAACTAACAACCATCAGCTAATAATAACGACGGCAGTAACAAGCTCTCATGTTGATACTGGTTGCCACAGGTTTTCCCACATCCAATCTGGGAACTAAGTAGAGTATTATCCTCCTTATTTAACTGCTTGTAAAGGGTGAATTCATTCTCATCTTTGATGGAATCTTGCATTCCTATTAGTGATAAAGAAGCACGTTTACCTGGTTTTTTTACATTCATAACGAAGTTACCCTCTAAAGTTGTTTTAAGTACAACGCTGGGTGTTTATTCTGAGTCAACAAAGTCAGAGGGTTATATATTCACGGACCTGGAATTAGAAGAGATCTTAAGAAGTCATCTAATCCATGCTCTGATTTCTACAGAGGAGGGTCATGAGACCTAGAGAGAAGATGTAACTTGTCCCAAGTCATCTTAAGAAGCAGGGCTGTCTGAGGCTCAAAGCTTGGTCCCCTAACGCCAAGCTGAGGAAGCGCTCTTCTCACTATAATACAATGCTTCTCCCAATCCTTAACTCACATTTTCAAGACATTACTGTACATCTGTAGCACCAAGAAATCAAAAGGAGTTTATTTTTTTTTAATTTTCATAATAACATATTGTACAGGCAAGGAAACAAAGACATAGAGAACTTAAGTGACTTTCCAAATATAATGCCCAAAGGGAAACATTAGGTTAAAAAAAAGAAATTCTACTGGTTCTACTATCAAAATAAAGATTGCAAAGAATGTTTTTAAATATCTCGGTGTTAAAATTCTCTAAAAAATCTGACTGTAACTTACCTTTCCATCCTTATTGCACAAAACTCCCCTTCATATGTGTGTGTATGGATATATGTATAATAAAGCTAGACTACTAAAAATTTTGAGATTCTATTTCCTATAGAATCAGAGCTAGAAAGACAGAAATTATATAGAGCTAGAAGGGAAAAATAAATATTGGTAAACCTAACATAGAGAACAATTGATATATATTAGAAAACTGAGGCCCAGAAAGCTAAAGTGACTTACTCAAAGGTCATATGGTAAATTCTAGACAAAAGTTCTATTTGTATTTATTGAATAGCTGTTTCCTACCCCCACCCACCCCAACCACTTAAGCATAATAACAAATAAGACGCATCAAACTGTCTTCCAATGCTGCTGTGGTTGTTGTTCAGTCATTCAGATGCGTCCAATTCCTTGTGACCCCATGGATCATAGTATGCCAATGCTGTCCATGGGGTTTTCTTGGCAAAGATACTGGAATGGGTTACCATTTCCTTCTCCAGTGGATTAAGACAAACAGAGGTTAAGTGACTTGCCCAGGGTCACACAATTAGTAAGTGTCTCAGGCCAGATTTGAGCTCAGGTCTTTCTGACTCCAAACCCAGAGCTCTATCCCCTGAGCCATCCACCTACCTCACAAACTATCTTGTAGGGATTTTATTATTTAAGTTACATAAATTATTTGAAAGATTTTGTTTGAAAGCTAATTCTGCTTTCAAAAAATTCCTAAGAAACCAAAAAAAAAAGTGTACACACAAAAATTATATTTGAAGGTTAAGATTTTTTTTACAAGTTCTAACTAACCATTAACTTCCCAAATCTTGATGTCATTGAAAGAACTAAAAATTTTCTTATTTCTTGTATTCTTCATACCTCCTCAATCTCTTCCTGTAACTATACAAAAGTTTTTTAAATTAATTTCCTCAATCAGGAAACTAAAATCCTAAAGAATTATGACTAAAACACATCATATAATCCTCAACAATTCTGACAAGACCTTTACTAATGTATTCAAAGGCATGATTTACTTGTAAGACATTTTAGCACTTTACCTATCCCAAGGAGCAGAAGTCTCAAAGGATTCTCCTACTATATAGTATTCCAAGCCCAGATCCTGTTAACACATACATTAAAAAAAAAGAATATTAATCATTTGTATTTTATGCTAGAGGCCTAGTTCTAATTGCAGGCTATTTGTTACTATCTATGCCATTATAATGCTAAGAAATACACAAATTTTGTGATCTCTGGAAAAACCATTGAGCCATATCAAACACCTAGTGGCCAAGTGGCCAAACTAAAAGAACACTAGCAGGTACCCCTTTAACATGTCACACAGCAGATGAAAAGGATAAGGTCATTTGAAGCTTAGACTACTGTTGACATCTCAACTGTACCTGTTTTATTGTTGTAAAGGTCTGAATCCATCACTATATGAAAATAGTAAATTTGCTTAAAAAACATTTTAGTCAATCAAGTCATAAAGATCATACAAAGTTGAAAACGTGGAGAGAATAGAAAATGTTAAGTAAATGGAATCAGAGGTTGTGATTTAAGTGTACTTATGAAAATGACTTCATTTTTCTAATGCAAAACCATTATACGCTGCCCACAGATAATCAATCTCTATGCTGCAAAGTGAAGAAAAATTTTGGGTTTTTTTCTTCCTCAATCACATGACTTTAATAAAATTTGTATACTTTGAACTGACTGCTAGCCATTATTTAGTTCTTAGGGTATGTGATTATAAAAAAGCAATTAAGATAGCATGAGTTTCCTTATACATTAAAATGGTACTGAATATTTCCCTCAAAAAAACTTTTGAAACAGAAAAGTGAAAAGTCAGAAATGTTAAGAGCTCTAAAAAAACCCTCAAATTTTAGATGTTTATAAACTAATTTTAAAAATCCTTTTAAGTTACAAATAAGAATCACTGCAAAATACAAACTGTCAAAAGTTCAGTATAGCCCCAGAACTGAAGAAAGAAATCTGGTTGTTAAAAATAAAAATAAAAACAAATCAAAAGATATAAAAGAATATAAAGTATGTTTCTATAACCAAGTATGTAAGCTTACAAACAAGTTACAGAAGAGTCTCCAGGTTAACAGAGTTAATGAGGCATTGAGGAAACATAAATCCATAACAAAGGATGTAGAAAATTAAAAGCACAAAAAATTAAAAGCACAATTTCATGACCAAAAATCCTACAGCAAATGATCAACCTTTAAGTCAAACAACTTCACTGGTAATTCATGTATATGAAGTCTATCACACTTAGAAAAGCACTAATGAAATGAAAAGAAACTGCAGGTGAGAAATAGTAACAACTTGAAGAGAAGGATTGTATTTCCTAGTTTTAAGTCACAAAACAACAAAAAGAGTAACCCTACTTCCTCAACATTTAAAAATATCTAAGGTACAACACTGAAAAACAAATACCTTGAGAGGTATTAAAAAAAGAAAAAAATAATCAAGGGAGTTGGTTTTAGAGCAATTTAGGAAAAGAGAAAACTTTTTTTCTGCAAGGATGTTCCTAAAGAAAAACAGATTAGACAGAGAATGACTGCTACACAAAGAAACAGGGATCAGGGACAATATCTTGACCAAAATTTTAAAAAAAAAATCAACATAAAGCATAGCTAGTAGGGCATTGCAAATAATTCACAGTAATTTTACCATATAAGTAGCAAGATCCACCCCCTCAAAAAACAAACAGAACAGGTGAAGTGTCTTTACACATAAGCAATAGCAAGCATTATTAATCTCCTGGTCAGAAATCACTAAAAGGGTAAATCAACTAGAGAACTGTTGTTAAAACAGCAATCTGAAAGAGAAGAACATTAATTGCACCCTTCAGTTCAGAATGATGAATCTCCCTGTACTACAAATCAGGGTAGCTTTATGACAAAATATTATACTCATCATGAGATAACCAATTTCTTGCTTGCATAAATAGTATGAGAATATATAAAATAATTGATTCTTAAGAACAAAATTTAATACATTAATAGTGCATAACTAAGAAAGGAAGCACCCTCATTATCCATTCA
Source organism: Potorous gilbertii (assembly GCA_028658325.1). Classification (NCBI taxonomy): domain Eukaryota; kingdom Metazoa; phylum Chordata; class Mammalia; order Diprotodontia; family Potoroidae; genus Potorous; species Potorous gilbertii. The sequence goes on along the minus strand of CM053771.1, from coordinate 201,935,092 downwards.
GATATTCACTAAAAATTATGCCTTCCATTAATCGTTTTCATTTACAAGCTTTTTATCAACATCCCCAAAACTGCTTTAAGTTAGTCACAAATACTGATTTCAATTTTTAACCTGAGATATGCCAATGTCTATTTTTAAAGGATAATTTTAAGATAGTATTTAAAATAGGTTAAAGGATTAGGTTAGTTAGGTTGAATAAGGTAATCTATTAAACAATGATCTGTAGAACCTTCTATTTAAAACTGAAGTCCAATATAATGATAACCAAAATGAAAAATGAGAAACTGAAAAACAGAGGAAAATGAAAAGCACAATAAATAGAGAATAATTTTCATTGAAAGTTAGGGGAAAAGATAGATTTTTGCTACCTCAGCTGCATTACTGCATAAGCTACAGTGAATGACTGGAGGGTTGGGGAAAGGTGGGTTTTGGAACAGGTAATGGATCAATGAAAGGTAACTTACCCGAAGATACGCAATGACATAAGTCAGCAAATAACCTCTCTGTCCATTGTCTTCTCCAGCTGCCAAACCACTACAAGAATAAATTATTCATATGCATTTTTAAAATGAACTACACATAATTTTATTTACGTATTTATAGCTTAATCTATGACTTCATTAATACAAGGAACTCCCAGTGAGGAAACTTGCTTTCTTAATGCAAATCTGTGCCTCCTCGATAATGAGTCAGAGGAATAGAGCATGATTAATGCTAGTTTACTGGTAAACTTTTAGATTTTATTTTTAGTCATTAATTTCAACCTCCTCTCTATTCCCACAAATAACAAGTTCATAAAAACCGTAAAACTGGATAGACTCCTTTGAGATTACTAATCCTTTTCCCCAACCCTACTTTTATTAACAGATATTTATTTCAAAGGTCAGTAAAGGGGGAAAAAAATGAATGAAAAACAAGGAGACTACCTAATCCTATCTTACATAAATATTTCTTGGTAATCAAATTATCCATATACAAATATTGATCACCTAAGGATACCACATACATTTATTCATTCATCAGGAATTTACTGACCACCTACATGTAGAATACTAGGTAATAAAAAAAGAAGCAAAAATACTGGCCCTGTGTTTAAATAGTTTAGTCTTTTATGGAGAGGCAAATATATACACTAAACATCACATGAAAGTCTACAAAGCAATGTACAGACAAAATGCAGGCAACATACAGGTGAGCTGCTCCTGCTACAAATACAATGACCAAGGAAGGATGTGAATGCCATTATAAATTAAGGATGAGCACTAAATGTATCTTTTTTAAAATTTGGTTATAATTCACTTCCTACAACTAATTCTGTACAAAGGCTTTTTCTGGCTGTTCTATAAGTAAGCAGATCCCATGTCAAAAAGAAAAGGCAAAATTCCCTCAATTAGTATAGTTCTTATATGCATGATCAAAAAAAAAAAAATGCTGGTACTGTTGAAAGGGTTCTTGGGCTCCTTTGTCTCAAGTTCTCTCCCTGTCAGCTGTACAACCACGGTTATGTCTTTTTCTCAATGCCTGCGCTTTCTCCTCTGGAGAAAGGTCTGGCCTCGGTCTGCTCTGATTCAGCCCCACATCATCAGTGATCCCATCTCAAGTCCTCTGAACTTAAACTTAATTCCTCACAAGTCCACTCTTATTCAAACTTGCTTTTTTTTTTCTCTTGATAGTAACTTCATTCTAACTTCTCTTTCCTGGTATGTTACATAATATTCTTTCTCTGGCAAACTTGAGGTAAGTCAAACTGGCCTCTTCCTATTTCTTGGGGAAGCAGGAAGGAGAACAGAGTTGTTTTATTTAAGTCCTATGGGTCCTCCACCAGGTAACAATGGAAAAGACTTCTGTGCTGGCTCAAATCAGTAACAAAACTCCAATATCTATATTGACTCAGTTTCCAAAACCTGGGGTAAACAAACAAGATAAAATACCTGAGCTATGGCACATCATAAACCAATCAACAATAATTTAATAAGTGCCTACTAGCTATTAGGCACTGTGTTCTAGGTACAAGGATATAGGGACAAACATGAAACATCCCTGTCCTCAAAGAGGTTAAAGTCTAACAGAAGAAATAACATATATATATTTAGGTACAGACAAAACATATAACAAAATAAATACAAGTTAACTTGGGGGATCAGAGAAGGTCATATGCAATGGTTGCTAAGAGAGAAAAATGTCACAGGAAAGCAGATCATCTGGCCCATAGGTATCCTACACTGATAGGAAAAACCTCTGATAAACAGCAAGAAAAAAGTGAGCCTTTTAACACAGAAAAGCTTACAGAAGAAAGCTACCTACATTCTCAGCCTTTCACTTGTTAGGGGAATGGCGTCATGATTTGATTGTGTAAAGGCTTCCTTAAACTGAATTAAAGCAAGAAGTGTGGAATTAGCTCTTAAATTCAAGTAATATAATTTACATCTTTGTGGGGCCAAATGACCAACATTAGCACCCATTATCTAATATTCTCCTACTAGGAAGCAAAGAGAAGAAAAAAAAGGCAAGCCAAAACAAAAATAAGAAGGATATAGGAAGAGCTGGATTACTCGAATTGGAAAACTTACAAGAAAGGTAAAATTAGAAGTTAAAATCTGGCCCCTGGCTATTGAAAATTATGCTGACTCAGGAATCCATCGTTTCTCACACTGTTTGTCAACACTGCTGGGGTAGCATCATCTAGTCTACAGCTTTTCGATCACCTACAATTTATCCCATAGTTCCCTCTGCTAGCCTTCACCCTATGAGCAAATGAGAGGTGCTGAGGTGCAATGGCCCATCCCTTTTGCTTAAAGGGACCTATCTGAATTGTCTCTATTTCATGAAAGCTATCAATAAAAATTGGCTGCATCTTGAATCACTTACTGATTCCCAGTGATTAGCCCATCAACATGTTGCTACCTTGATATTAACACTGTCATTCACACTTTGAAAATTATGGAGTGCAAGTATTACTAGAAGTTTTTGTAGCGTTTCCATAACAATGTAATTTCCCAATGATTACTACTTTTAAGACTATATATTCTCCATAGTTTCTTAAAGTTCTCAGGAAAAACACAGAGTACTGTGTACTTGAATGGGGACAAGAGAGATCAAAAAAGAAGGAAACTGAAATAGCATTTCATTCCATAATGGAAATCTATGTGAATGTAGAAGTGAAAGAATAAATGAAAAATCCTTTTTCAGTCATTTTTTATTACGCACCAAACACCATGCTAAACACCAGGCACTTAACTATAGAAAGAGAGAGAGTTTCTTCCCTCAAGCAGTTTACATTCTAATCAGAGAAGACAATATAAACAGAGGAGTAGTGGCCCAGGAAGGCTGTTTTAGCTTGGGAAATCAAAGGGATGGTAAGTGGACTGACAAAATAGTTTTAAAGAGCAACCAGGATATCGGTTTGATTATAGTTCCAGAACTGGAAAAGGGCAGAGAGTATAAGTAGCCAAAGACCCCACAGGAGATAAGTATCCATAATTAGCTATCTGATTAACTGGAAGTCCAGGGCACCCAGAGATATTTGTTGGATTACTTCCTAACACTTACCACTGAGAGATTCTTCTATTATGGGTGAGAGATATTGAGATACAATGAGAGCACAAAGCTCTTGCTGGCCCGATCCCTTCCTTTCTTAGAGATCAAATAAGTTGGACCTTAACTGTTCCCCATTCCATCCCAAAGCGATGAGAAGGGATGGGGAGAAATAATCATCAGTCACAATAACTTAGTTCCATGGTAATATTTAAATAAAAATAAACCATGCTCTACAAAAATGGCTGTGCCTTGAAATACTTACAAGTAGCACTGCCAAACTGGACTGCAGAAAAAAGATCAATGATTTTAGGTCACATTATAAGGAAATACCACCATAAGGTGGTAACTAATTGGAACTGCACTCAAACCACAAAGCAACAGTACTCTGGTCCTCCAGCACTGGTAAAAACAATTTATTTCTTTATATATTAACTTCAATACCACCGTATTCAAGGATTCATAGCAAAGAATTTAAGGTTTCAACTATATGAATTCTAACTTAAATATTTTACAAGGAAATTCTGCTTGTAAAGGTTTTGAATATTTTGGCCTAAATTTGTTGTAAGCTACCTAAAACCAGAATTTCATTTTGGCTTCTCAGTCACTAATTATGAAGTATTTGACTTAAGACTAAAATAACGAACCCAAACAAAAATTTTTTGAAGATAAGGAAATGGACACAGAATGGTTAAATTCCTTGCCAGTGATCGCATCAAATCTAAGCAAAAAATTGCAAGCATAACTGAAACCCAATCCCACCATTTAGTCACTAAACTTTCTCTTCTTTCTGGAGCAATTATCTTTTTAGCTAATTCAACCAACACATCAGTGGCTTTTTCCAATGAGGAAATGGAGCAGCAAAAAACAAAATAAAAAGGGAAAAAAGAGGGGGTGGGGGAAGAGAGGGAAGAAAAATTAGAGGTTATTGAACCAAACTTTTCCCCCCTGATAATAATTATACTTGTTAGTTTTAAAACAGGGCAAAAAAAATTAATTTGCAATACGTAAAGCCAGTATAATAATAAACACCACTCTAAAAACTTGGGTTAATAAGATTAATTAGATCACTTCCTCAAGAACACTACACTTTTACCAGTCAATCCACTTAATCCTAGCAATAAATAGTAAAAGTCTATTCATGACATATATTTTTAAAAATACATAAAACTGGGTATTCTAAGACCTTTGTTTCCATACCAAATATTAGTGTGCTTTCTGAGACATAAAGCAAACTACAGAGGACAATAAATATTTACAAAGATTATTTTGAACTGAATAGAAGTATACTGTATATTTCTAAAGATTAAATTCTAGTAATATAAAGACACATGAATTTACTGGGAAATGATTACAAACGTGAGTAATCTCAATGTATATTCAACAGTAAACAATAGTTTCTGGAATAGTGTCGGTTTATGTTTTAAAGTAGAACAGAAAAAAAAATGTTGCTGGGACAAATGACATTTTCACTATGGTTTTCATTGATCAGTCTTGTAATCCATCAAACCAGACAGACAGAAACCACCCTATCATTACTCAGCCTGTTACAGAAGTGAAATGTTTTCTGTTCCTTTGTATCAACACAAAACAATCAGTGACAGGGGGTGGGTTATAGATAATTTATCAAATGCCTTTGATTAAACACAATTTCCTTTTAAAAACATACTAATAGCTTGCTTTATTCATATGTTATTGTCAATACTGTCTGCTAAATATTAACCTAATGATATGGACCTCTCCCTTCCGTATGGCACACTATATACGCTGCTACTTTTAGATACACATACATTGCAAAAATAAACGTTAATTCAAAGACTTAAAAGAAAACATTTAAAATGCTATGTCTGGTCAGATAAACAATCATACCCGAACAATCCAACTTTCTATAAAACTGAGAAAAGCTCGTGAAGTGATAGTTAAATATCCTGTCATTCAAAATACATTACTGTATAACTACAAATTCAGGAACATAAATAGGATAAAATAAACAAATTTATGTGTGTTAGAAAGGCTAAAGGCATGTAATTTTAACTTTGCCTTCTGTTTTGCATTAATATATTTTTCTGTAAGAATTATAGACATTTTAAAGAGTCATACCCAAATTTGGCGGCTATATCATACACTTGCTTTTCATGTTGAAGAACCTTCTCTCGATCCCCTTCAAAGAGTAACGTAGCTACACTTAGCTGGTTGGGATCAAATCCTTTAAACTGAAATGAAAATATTTTTATTAGGACAAATCATACCCTAAAAAATAAAGTGTCAAGGTACTACATTGTACTCTTCCTCCTCTTTGCCTGCTCTCTCCATCCCCACCAATATATCAACTTTTTTGGTTTACATAGTATACTTTACATATGAAGACCTCTGCAAAGCATCTGTTATGTGCTCAAAAAAAAAAAAAGCTAGGGCCATGTAAGATTATTTAGTAAATTCCTAGTTTTTAGTTCTACTATGTATTTCATCAGTGTTTGTTGATCAGAGAGTATTGAGTAAATGAAAGACAAACAAGTTTCATAAATTACAGCCACTGTGTAGACATGCATATAGAGAGGCAGACTCCCTATAAAACACTTGTTGCTTCATTCTGTTTTGCCTTTGGGATATTCTCTGTAGAAGATGTCTGTGCCAGCAACTTTTTCTGCTTCTCAAGCACAAAGACTATTTTCTAAATTCCTTTACTGTAGCTTCAATCCACTGACGTGTCTGGTAAAGTAAGGCAGGAACTTGCATGTTTCTCCAAAATTGCCAAGAAAAACAATAAAATATGTCAACTAGCAGTGAAGAATTACTGAATATTCAGTAAAAAGTTGCTAGAAAGATGAATGTTTCCACATTTCACCCTTTTGGTAATACAGCTAATAGAAGAAAAAGAACCAAAGGTTAAGTATAGCAAAAAAGAGATAAAAATACTCACAGCAGAAGAAAAAGCTGGACAAGAATGATTGACTAAGCAAGGCTAGGAGATATGGCTATGTAATCCAGTAAATGGGCACCTAGATGGCACAGTGGATACAGTGCTGGGCCTGAAGTCAGAAAGACTCATCTTCCTAAGTTCAAATCCAGCCTCAGACATTTAGTAGCTGTGTGACCCTGGACAAGTCACTTAACTCTGTCTGCCTCAGTTTCTTCATCTGTAAAATGATCTGGAGAAGGAAATGGCAAACCACTCCGGTATCTTTGCCCAGAACATCCAAAATGGAGTTATAAAAAGTCAGACGTGACTGAAAACGAATGACAACAATTGTGTAAATACTGCTGGGTTTGGAGTCACAGGCAGTGGTCTGAATCCCTGTTCTGTCATATACTGTTCTGACCCTGGGCTGGTAACAACTTCTCTGAGCCTCAATTTCTTCCTCTATAAAACGGGAATAACAACACCTGACCTGCCGACCTCACAAGTTTGCTGTGACGATCAAATGAAATAACTTACTTAAAGTATATTCTCTCTAGCCCTGGAATATCCCTAAAGCCAATCACCCTAGCTCCTTCCCTACCAGAAACTAATCTTCATACCTTTAACCTTTCTAGGCTTTGATAGGATAGCTTTAGTCTTATCTTTCTCAGTGCCTGCAATATAGTGCTTAATAAATGCTTGAACTCAGCAATATCACTTCTAGGACGGTATCCCAAAAAGATCACAGAAATGGGAAAGGGTCCCATATGTACAAAAATATTTATAGCAGCTCTTTCTGTGGAGGCCCAAAACTGGAAATTGAAGGGATGCTCATCAACTGGGGAATGGCTGAACAAGTTGTGGTATATGAATGTAAGGGAATACTATTGTGCTACAAGAAATGATGAACAGGAAGACTTCAGAGAGGCCTGGAAAGACTTACATGAACTGACGCTGAGTGAAAGGAGCAGAACTAGGAGAACTTCATACACAGCAACAACCACAGCATGAGAGGAATTTTTCTGGTAGTGCTTCATAGCAATGCAAGGACTTAAAAAATTCCCAATGTACTTTTGAGGGAAAATGTCTTCCACATCCAGAGAAAGAACTATGGAACTGAACTGCAGAATGCAGACCATTTTCTCTTGTGTTATGTTTAGTTTTGTTATGTTTTATGGTTTCTTCCATTCATTTTAATTCTTCTATTCAACATGACTATGGTAAAATTATATTTAATAGGAATGTATGTGTAGAACCTATATAAGACTGCAAGTCATCTCAGAGAGGGAGTGGAGAGGGAAGGGAAAAAAATCAAAGACATACGAAAGAGATTATAGAACACTGAAAACAAATAAAGTATTTATTTTAAAAAATTCAGGAACAGAAAAAAAAAGTAATGTATACAGAGAGCCTATATCAGATTGCAGGCCATCTTGGGGAGGGAGTGGGAAAAAAATTTAAAACTTACGGAAGTGAGTGTTGAAGACTAAAATAAATTAACTAATAAATAAATAAATGCTCTAGTTAGCTAGCTTATAAATATCAATTATGAGTAGCAGCAGCAGTAATTAATTTTTAAAAATAAGTTTAGCACCATTACTCTTTAGAATAAAAATAAATCTTACTCCTATCTCAGTTGTAAAAATGGCTTACATAAAAAACAAAGCATCAATAACTGAAAAAAGAGAACCTTTGGAGTCTCAAGGAGCTACAAAAAAAATAAACTTCAGACCCTGAGAAATTCAAATGGGTGCTAACTTTGATTCATATGGAAAAATATCAAAGGTAAAAGCAAGAATCTACCATACAACTCTGACATCCTTAAAAACTAAAATGAAAACTATAACAATGAGTTTATACTTTGGAGATTTATTAAAATACTCCTCCATTAAAGTCTTACTTTAACACTTTAGGCTAACACTATCCTGAAAAACTGGAAAGGCTTTGAATAGATGAAGGCAATGGATTAATCAAGAACCATTCTGGATGAGCCTGGAGAAGAAAGGGATGGCTGACTGTGATGAATTATTTCAGCCACAGCAACTTTACTACACTCTCTAACTACAAGATGGAGGAAGCATACGACATACATTGCTAGACAAAGTACTCCTACAGATATCATGGATCTTGGAACTATTAAATAACAATAGAATCGTACACCAAAAGTCTTGAATGGATCTAGGAATATATGAGTAAAATACAGTGACACTAAAATTCCAAATGCTATGAGACTTAGTAATACCTTCCAGAAAACCCTCATGATGAATCTTCAAAATGCAAACAAGTTTACACAGAAAAAAATCTTTTTCAAGTTCAGGTTGTAGAAAATAGCCTGTATAGTACTCTATTTTGACTTGAGTCTAAGAAAAATAAAATGTCCTGGTTCTTCAGAAGCCTGAGAATCGACAATCTTGGTAACCAAAAGACTATATTCCACGTGGAGTGAAATCTATCCTACCACAAGAAGGAATTAAAAACAACAATAATTAATGTTTTTAGGGGCAAAGTATAGATTTTGTTAAATTAGACTTTTTAGTAATGTCAAAAATCAATAAAGAAATGTCAATAATTAATTATAATAGCTATAATTGGTAACAACAAAATACTATGGCTGTAATTGAAGAAAATCTTATCATAAACAACAAAGGACTTCCTAATGGAGAGTTCATGTAAGATATCCAACAAAACAGCTTATGAAAAAGAGAGGGAAAAGTTCCATTTCAGACTAAGCCTAAAGTAAACAATTCTATTTCTAAAAAACAATTTTTAGTCTTCTGTCTTTAGATTGGTTATTTCCTAATATAACCCCAACCCTCCTTTCCACCACACTAAACCCTCTCTCATAACAAAAAAAAAAAGTTAAACAATGGACACAGTGATTCCACGGGGATATTGCACCATTCTGACAACAGTCTACTACCCTTCTGCTAAAAGAAAAAAGTTCTTGTGTCTTCAATTGTTCCTCAGAACCAGACCTGATTACTACGCTATTTCACAAATAGTCTTCAACAGCAAAGCATATATAATAAGCAATTCCAATGGCAATTTCCTGTTTAACAGGATCTCGGATAGACCTAAGAAACCTCTCTCATAAGATACCAGTCAGATGGTATGTAGTAATGCTACATGGAAAAATCAAAAGACCAATGAGAGACAGATTTTGACAACTACCCAAAGTAAGTGATAACTTCAAGAAAGGATTGCACAAAACAAAAATTCTTCCACACTCATATCCCATAGAAAATTCAAATTATTTTGCATGCTACTGATAAACTTTAATGTTAATAACTGCAGTCAAATTAAAATACGAGTTTCAGCTAATGTCACCTTGACAACATAATGAAATAGAGGCAAATAATTTATAACATAAAGAAGCTTCATCTAAATTAAGCACAGAGAATGTACATTTGTTGCCTAAGCTATTAAATGTTTTGACTCAGTTTCAGTAGAAGGGATATGGAATTCTGATGAGTCACAACTATGCAAGATTATCACTGCCCTAGATAAAATGACATTGGGTAAGAAGCAAAATCAAGTTGGAATTATTATCCCTCCTCCAGGACAAAAAAAAATTATGTGGATAATCCCCAGAAGGTATCAGAATTTTGCTACTCAGTTTATGTTGTCTTAGTCTAAGACAAATTATGAGTGTATGTTGTCTCTCTACAATATCTGAACCAACATAAATTTTAAGACCCACTCACCTAAATAATACTGTACAAAGAAAGTAATTTCTGACAGTATATTTATTTCTAATCTAGAAAAGTGACCCCCAAAAAGCAATATTAGGCTACCTTCACTACTCCCATTCTCAAAATAAATATTAAGTGTATTAATAAAGAACATAAAAAGGTTACAAGGAGGTATATGTATTTTCTCTGAAGAAAAAAAAAACTTAAAACAAGAAAGCAGACCTGTGCTTAAAAATATAAAATTTTCACTTGTACAGCATTAATAATTTTCCATAAGGGTTTAAAGTGGTTCTATGGGCTTTTAAGAATTTCTGAGATATGTAGCATTGATTTTTTTTTTAATTTAGGAAATAAATACCTTTGTGATGTAAAATTTCTTCAATCCATCCAAAAATGATGTAAAAATAGAGGAAACCTGAGGTTTAAGAGCAAGACCTAAAGTAGGGGAAAAGAGATGTACACTTTAAAGCAACAGCAAAACTTATGATTTTCAAACAACAAAAATATTAAATATAACTTTCAGAGTCTACTAAATATTTTTTAATGTTTTCAAACTACAGAGTTAAAAAAATTCCCAATGGAATTTACACTACTTAATCAAAAGAAAGAGGAATCTTATATTTCCAAGGCCCCTTTTCACATTAAAAAAACAAAAAGATAAATAACTAAATGTAATTAATACTAAATCTAGATTGGGTTATCTTTCAATGACATAGTATGAACATAATAAAAGCAACTTCATTAATTTTTATTTCATTAAGAGCAGCCAATGGTAACTGGTTTCATTTTTCTTTAATTATTCAGAAACCATTCAGATCAATCACCAAAAATGGAGTCAATATCAAGTTTAGTTTAGTTTTGAGGTTTTTTTTCTTAACGGTTATGCCACTCACGCAGAATTCTTGGCATAAAACTAGTAACTGCTTCTTTAATTACACGCGGAGAATTAAAATTGCCAGAATAGCATAAATGGTGTCTCAGAGTCTGTTAAATTAACATCTTTGCCTCGGGACTGAGCTTAATTGAGATGAAAGCCTTTTACTGTTTTTCCATTGTTTTCTGTTAGCAGCAACTTCTAAAAACTCCAATGACTGCTCCATTTTAAGGACTATGCATCTGGTCTTCATGCTATGAGCCCAATTCATAAAAAGGTTGAGCATCATTTACATGGTATTTTTAAGCCCTATTAGAACTACTTTAAAAAACTTAAATCCTTAAAATCTGAAAAGAGAACACAAGCAGAAGCATTCTACCAAACTACAAAAAAATTCCTTGCAACAATGGATTAAAAATCTTTTTATTCATGACATTTTTACACTGGCATTAAATTACTGTTTCTCTTGGTCGTCTGAAATAAAATCAAGGAAATTCCTTTATCTAATATATTTCTATTGCTTTTCAGCAAGAAATCTTGTGAAATCAAAAGATCAACATAATGATCTTGAGTGATAAATAAGTGAATTTTTAGACTTCAATATATCAAGACCTGTGATTTCACCATTTTAGGAAAGCCCTCTAGCAACACAGATCATAACCTTTCTTTCAGTTAATAGTTGGTCTTTGAAAGCTCATGTGACAAAAAAATAATCTATTATCCTTCAATCAACCTGCTGATGAACCTTTCTGATAACAATTAAGGCAGTTCTCAAACAGACACTCTCTACTGGAGCCTGCGCACAAATCCTTTCCAACTTTATTAGGTCTGCCAAAGCTTGGCATAGCCCTGAGGGAGACCACAATACACCTGCAGAGAGATATGTTTCTTATTATATTTTGAGTTCCTGGATAAGGAAAATAAGAGAAATTCTGCTTAGTAAAATTTTTACACTAATATTCCTTTGGAATAAATTACCTTCAATTTTTTTCAAGTATATATCCTGATAGGTATCATAAGGCAGAGACTGTATTTAAAAACTTATTTAGCATTAAATTGGAACTTTGATTTGGAAACATTTCCTATCCGTAGTCTCTATTCCAAAAGGATAATAAAAACAATTTAGAAGAGCAACACCTATATTTGGGGGAGATTAATTTCTGTCTATTGATATTTTAATGGGTAAAGCAACTGCTTATCAGAGTATATTAACTGCAATGTTTGTTTCTAAATTGATGTTGCCTAATCTAAGAATGCTCATTTTACAGATACTGTTTTATCTCATTTGGTCAACAAAAGGAAATATTTCCTAGTTACAGTATTTATATACACTTTAATGTGCTAGTGTACGAACATATATTTACTGAATACCTATATTTAACTCAGGTCTGCACTAAAAGTCATCCACGATTTCCTCTCATCCTTGCTAGTTTTTAATTGTGGAAAAAGACAAGAGGGTAAAAACTATGATGTAGACAATAAGGCAAATGAAAGCACCTATGTATGTAATCACACACATATGTGACATGATTGGAGAATAGATTGGAAGATGTTCAGGTGAGAATTCCTAAGATGAATTCCAACAAGTTCTCAGGTATATTTCTAAAAGGCTGAAAAATACCACAAAAACTGGGCATGTCATTGCTTATTTTGTACTCCCAAAGTTGGTTCGCTGTCCTTTTTGAACTTTATAGTTTTGTTATTGAGGGGGAAAAATGAGTTCCTATTACTACTAAAGATAAACGTTTTGGGAAATGCAAGTTGCTGCTCACCAAATTTCAAAGGAATGTAGGGGTACAGAAAAAATGGAAATGTTCAGCACTAAGTTTCATCTAGAAAGATTTTATTGATGATTCTGTTTTGACAAAACAGGTACTTCCCAACAAATCCCAAACAAAATATATCCATAGAGAAGGCGTATAACTTAATAGAAAGAACACTGGCTTTGGATACTGGTTATGCAAACCTGGGCAAGTCACTGACAAGCTCAGTGCCCTAGGCAATATTTTAAGAACACTGTTGCAGAGCACTGAAATATTCCTGCGTTAATAAAATCACAGGTTCGGTTTTTTAAAAGTTATTATTTTCATCTGAACATTCACAATACTAAGAAAGGATTTTTATTTCTGAAGAGAAAATCTAGTCAGAAAGCGTCTGATACTTTAAATGGTAGTGAAAAATAATTTAATGAATGCAACATGACTGAGAAAAGAAATCATACCTTATAAAAGTGGCAAGTCTATTTACTCTCTCAATTAAATAATTAATAAAATGTACAGGAACAAAATATAGTTACTGCTCTTGAACAATGCTAAAAGTAGCTCGAAAATTTCTCAATGCCATTAACTTCATGATTCCCTGGGATGATATAACATTTTCTGTCCTAAGAATTTTCAAAAGGCAGATTTGTTTTATTATAAATTTTCGTTTTGGATCAAATTGTACATTTTGTCATAAAATCTACTAAAATCACACACACACAGATACATATAAAACATTTCACTAACAAATCTAATGACACATGTTAGAATGGAGATTCTATTTACAAAATCGGTGCTGAATCTGGCAAAGTTCATACTGATAACTGCAGTACACAATTCAGAAGGTCCTATTATATATTACTGTGTTATACATTATCTATATGTGCATAATGCTTTTTAAAAAATGAAATGCAGATAAGTGAAGTAGAAATTAAATTTCTTTCAGGTACTAAATTATTGAATAAGTTAAAGAATTAACCATTTGTATGTAGCTAAAAGAATTTTTTAAACTTTTAGTCTAAATAGATACAGGTACGATCTGTTACACCTATGATCATTTCCCAACGAATTCATCTAAATTATACCTCTACATATGACACAATGAATTGATTTATCTTGTCTTTTAGTGTTTTGGTCTATTTCTAATAAACATATTTGCTTTAGTGTACAGGTACTAACCTTTTTTGTACTATGAACCCTTTTGTCAGTTTGTTGAATTTTATGAACCCTTTCTCAGAATATTTTGCTGCTTTCATTTCTAACTGAAAGAAATGCTTAATTTTTTTTTCCCATTCAAGTTCACAGAAATCTATCCTCAGGCTAAGAAATTTAGTTCTACAGAAATTATGAAGAATGTATGATCTAATAAGCTAAAATTTTAATAAACTAAATATTTCCTGTATAAATATCATAGAAACAAAAAACTGAGGTCAGATGGCTGAAATTTTGTAAAACATTTTTAAACAAACAACAAAGAAAGGGATGGGCAAATTGTAAGAATGTCTAAGTTGACAAATAACTATTCCTTAACTTACCAAACTGAAACTGCAAATTGTCCATGAGACGAATTGATGCAGGGGCACATCTCTGTTCAAAGAGAAAGACACAAAAATGGATTTTAAAATGTTCACTACTCAAAGACAATATTTGTCCAAATAATATATTTGTCCAAATGTAAATATCAAGTAAATAAAAGTTTCATTAATATGAGAGAAGTTTCCTAGTACTTTGTACAAAGTCAAATAAAGCATGATGAAAAATATAAGCAAGAAAGGGGGAAAGACAAAATCAAAGAAAAGAAAACCTGGATCAATTACCCAATGAGGGAAGGTATGCTGGCTCAGTTTTGTTGTGTTGTGTTTTTTTAAACAAGAAGGTCTAATGCTATTAAGATAAAACAGGGCAAAATCCTAAAGGAAATTACTCTAAAATTAAACCATGAGACAAGTAGAAGTTTAATAAAAACTAAATAAGTTTCCTAGAGTATTACACTTAATCACTACTGAATTTCTGTCATCTGGCACACACTGTTCCTAAAAACATTGGCACACATAAGGAGAATTACTGGAAGTTTTTGTGAAGCAGAACATTTTAATTCTTTTAAATTTATCTGCAATAAATACCATTATAATGTGAAATACATGACCTATTATTAATCCCCTTTTAGACTCCCTTTAGTTCATTTAAATAGGAAAACCACCCATAAAGTTACTAGAATTTCAAAATCCTTTAATTGGGGAGACAGAGATATCAAAGTATTGATCAGTTTTCGAAAGCAAACTAAAACTAAAAAACCACAACATATTAATACAATGATATATTATTTCCATGTGCTGGTGAAAAACAGGTAGACAGCTTTGTAACACTTTTTTAAAAACCCAACATGTTGCTCTCAACTCATCAAGTTCCAAGTTAGTCAAATTCTCTACACTGAAATAAAATTAACTGCATTACAAATGAACTTCTTAGCTTTTGCAAAGAATTTTGAAGCTACCAAATTTCTATTAACTATGTTTAAGTCACAAAATTATAACACTAAATAACTTTATAAATTTTCCTAATTTAAAGCAGTCATTTGCCAGTCATCAAAAATAGGCTTAATAAGTTTTAAAAAATACATTAACCAACTGTAAAACATGAAAAAGAAAACATTCACATCTTGCCATTAGCAATACTTAGAAACATTATGCATCACAGAAATTACTACAAGTCTTTAAAATCAAAATGGCAAAGTTTATTGTTAATTTACATGTTAGAGAATCTATTTCTTCAGTTTTCACACTAAGTGCCAAAATTAATTCAGTATAAAGTCACAATGGATCTAGAGAAAGGGAATTTACAAATTCATAATAATACCTTTTACTCACATAGTACTTGACCCTTTTCCACAGGACAACCCTTTTAAGACATCATCATACCTATTTTATCAACCATCAAGGAAAACTGTGGTTCAGAAAGAGTTAAATGACCCAAAATCATATATCTGGTCAGTGTAAAATCTGAGAACTGAGCAGGATTTCCCACTATAGTTCTCTTACCAACGTATCATGCTGCCTTTATATGCATAACAAAAACCTCAAAGTAAAATTACAAAGCATTTGGTACATATATCATATACAATAATGTTCTGAATAATGCCTTAAATGAAAAGTAAAAATTTAATATTTTAACATTTTTAAGCAATCGAGTTTTTTAACTATATTGGTAAATATGCAAATACTTAAGGAACTATAATTTTCTCAAAGTGGGGAAACTCTTAGAGTGGGAATAGCCTCTATTAAAATCACCACCCCTCTGTGACTTAACCTAGTAACTGCCTAAACCACAGAGGTTGAACAACTTGTCCAGAATCACACTGATATTAGGGAGCAGGCTTTCGTCTGTTGACACACAAATTTTTTTTTGGATATTGTACTATAATTTATCCCATTTGCACAATTGTAATTTAAAAATAGTTACATGGAAAATTAAAATTTTACTTTGAAATAAAGGTTTTCATGCTACTATATTTTCTTTGCCTCATGAATAAAAAATAAATTATTGTTATTAACCGATACAGTTTTTGGCCCTCCAAGCAATTCTTAAATCCTAGTCTTTCTAGTATTAAGTGCCAGAAGATTTGAAATCTGGGTCTTCCTGACTCCAAGCTTACCACTCTACTTTTTATGCTGCCTCTATGTTACATAAGTGGATAAAGAAAAAAAATTATGGTTTTATTTTATTAATGATGATGATGATGATGATAATTGAGCACTTTGACATATTTACAGCTCATGAAACATACTTTCCACATTCTAATGAATGAACAAAAAGTATTTATTAAGCACTATGTGCAAGCACCATGCCAAATAAGTAGGGATAAAAACAGAAAAGCAAGAGTTTCTGCTCTTAAGGAAAGTTTCTGCTCTTTCAGTGATAAGTCAGATGGAAAGGCCTAGGGTTCCTTATGTTGCAAAGGTAAAGCAGATGGCCATGTATCTTTTTCAATATCATTTCAATTGCAAAAAATATATCTGTTCTGAAATTGTACCATCTGACAATTGCAAAAAATATATCTGTTCTGAAATTGTACCATTTGACAATGGTGTTGAGAATTTCCTTTCTGGGCCTACCATAGCTGTGGCTGAAGAGGAGGCATAGGGCTAAAGTCCCAGTAAAAGCAGTTACCCAGTCACATCTTTATAGGATTAATTTTGTAAGTGATGCTATGAGGGCTGGGCTAACACCAGAGTTATTCAATTCCCATATCTCTTGAACTTGGGGCCCTGGGTTATCACTCCCAAGATTACAGGGGGCATGATGGTCAAAGCAGTAGTGGAGGACTAAGCATATACTGCCTTCTACCATAGGGTTTGTTGGCCAGGATGATGGTTTTGGGTGGGCGGGGGGGAGGGAGGGGACCAGGCTGGAAGCAGGACTAGTGGTCTAGGGAGCACTGCTATTCCTGAGGTTCTTGTCAAGTAGGTATTGTAAAAGTTATTATTACTAGGTTTTTATAAAGAAACAAAGAGATTAAAGTAGTCTAAGTGGCCCACTGGCTTATGATTACAAATATAAAATCCAGGACTTTGAATTAGGGAACTTGGGATTCAAATTTTAGTGTTCATTCCAAGTTACAAATCCCAAAGTAAGTACAAAGATATATTATATTCTTCAAGCTGAATAAAGTAATACTTAGACCAGTTTCCCAAATACCAAAGGAAGATAAGCTTTCTCTCCATCTAGTTATTTAAATATCTTCTCAATACCTAAAAACAAAACCTAGCCATTGTAATAAAAAAATTAGGTAATACATGCCAGTCAAAATCCAATGTGTATAATGATTTCAATGGTATTAAAATTACTTTTCATTAAAAAACAAAACTGGTGATAAATAGCCTAGTAAAACACCCTTTAGATTAGTAATACATTTCATATCTAGAAATCTAATCTCTTATCCTCTTGCTCTGCTCAGGCTTTCTTATCCTTTTGATGTGAGTATCTCAAATAGGAAACAGTAAATATGGCTCCAAAGATGAGAAAAGTAAAGGAAAACCATTTTACTATAAATGTGTTTAACAACTTTATGATCCTTTTATCATGTGGGTTTTTTTCTCCCTCCACTTAGAGGTTTGGGTTTTGATATTAACCTTATAGACAAGGTTAATTAAGTAGTATTTTGGTCATCCTGACAGAAAATCCAGAAAAAAAATTTTTTCTTCAAAACTAAAAACAGCACAAATACTAACTAGTGCTCTAAATTCAACATAACACTTCACTCAAGCAAGGTCAGATATATAACAGAGATGAAAATGAAAAAAAAAATCAGTTATTTGCTTTAAGTGACCTCTGCTGGTAGATCTGTAGAATCACCTTGAAAGGCTGAACCCGTTTTTTTTACTTGTTTGAAGAAAAAAGGACCTGACATAATAACAGAACTTCAGGGAATCTGAACAGTCAAACAAAACAAGCTTATGCCCAATCTATGTACTAAATGGTAACAGCAACTTTTTTCTAGTTTAATAGAAATGAGACTTTCACAGAGCCACTTTACCATTATCACTTTGTACTGTATTCTTAAATGATTAGTAGAAAGTTATGGAAAATGTGGTAACAATAAATGCTAAAAGGTTAACATTTGCATTTTTCTTCTAAACAGAAGACGCATAAATAGATTTGTACTAGCCTCTTAAAAATTGAACATTAATTTAAACATATAAAATTGCTAGTGTCTTCTTATAGCCCTTTTCAAGACAGCAAAGAGGCTGACTTAGAGTGCCAGCAAAATAGAAAATCATTTATTAATATTTTTAAGACTCAGAATTGACACTTTATAACAAGAAACAAAGGTGTGGGTCAATCTCAACAAAAAAATTATCAACAAAAAATTTTCCCAACAATTACATACTTTATAACTAAACATCTGAAGATAGTGGAAAAATGATTAACAAAAGTCAGTCCATCTCAATTTCTGCAACGATTTAGAAGAGAATCAGAATTGGACCATGTACATTACCCTCAAGCAGAACAAGGATGAGAGATTGCTACTTGGGATAGGATAGACTGGGGAGAGAGGAGGAGAACCTGCAATCTTTCTGTGAAAATATCAGTTTGGTTATTCTCAAGTAACATAAAATTTAAGCATATACTTACACAAATCAGCAGTAATAATAATTAATTTAAATTATAATCTCCTATAAGAAGTGGGCACGAACCAGGTCCACTTAACATGGACAGAACTGAAAACATACTGTCAGATAATACTGAGTTTTAAAATAATTTAAAAATGAATACCCTTAAGTATATCTTGTAAAGTCAATGTAAGAGTATTTCTCCTACTTTAATGACATGAGACACCTGAATTTTCTGATGGAAAAAAATGATTATATAGTGACCATGAGCTCCTCTTGCTAACAAATTGTTACTGTTGCCACTGATTTTTAAAGCTGAAAATCTAGATTCACAATAATAAACGCTATGGTGCATCTAGGGCTATTAGTATCTCTAACTATGCTAAATTCATTTTTCAAGTGCTATCTTACCTTACAAAAACAATAACAAAAATAGAAGTCTTTTTTCAATGGTTGAGCTCCCTACTTACCTTCAAACAGTTTGAAAAAGCTTTAAAAAAGTTCTAAATAGTTTGAATTTGTTTTCAAATAGTTTGAAAAAGAAATTCTCTTCACAAAAAGACTTATATGACTAAAGTAATCTAGAGTGGAAGGAAAATGACTAAAACATTTTCCTCCTAATGAAAAGTGGAATGTTATACATAGAGCTGATTAGCTCTCATAAACTAAAGTTGCATAAATAAGCACCTCATGGTCAAAAGCTTGGCATGTTGTTGCATACAGTTCATAAAATTAAGAGGCATCAACAGAACATATATATAATACTAATATAGCAAACAGACATACAGCTAAGTTAATTTTCGAGCTAGACAGTACATCTGCTTTAGACAAAAAGAGTGAGAGAAAATTTTACACCAACTCTAAATCTCTGTCTCTGTAAAAAGTCAACTGCTTCCAAATTTTTTTACTTTGCCTAATATAAAATTAAATGTCCTAACAAAGGATTTAACTTTAACTTTTCTCCAGTATGCCAGGGATACTGGCAGGGAGGGAGAGAGGAAGAAAGGAAGGGAAGAATAAAGGAAGGGAGGAAGGAAAGGAGGGAGGGAGGGAAGGAGGGCGGAAGGAAGGAAGGAAAGAAGGAAGGAGTGAGTTCACATTCCTCTACATCTACGTGAATTCCAATGTAAAGTTACATGCATTGTTTTTTTCTTTTTTTAGTGAAAAAAAAAATCTACCTCTACTTCCACAAATCCTAACGTTAAGCTTTTCTGTTTAATTTTGTTTGTGGCAGGGCAAGGGAAGGGGACAGTTTGGGGAGTCCACACCTATGAAAACTTAGGGAATTCCTGATGTGGGAATTCTTTCCATGCTACAGATTTACAATTCCTTTGTAAGGTAGAGTCAATTTCCCAGAGTACTGAGAGATTAAGTGACTTATCCACAGTCACAAAACCATTGTGTGCCAGAGGCATAACTTGATCCCAGGCCATCCTGGCTCTAAGGCTGACATTCTAGCCATGCTTACTAAATGAAAAACTTAATTAAGTAAAAAGTTATTTGAACCTGTGAAGTTCACAATAGATACCAAGAAGTCCCAATCTGGCACAGATAAGGGTATACAAAAGCTCCTTTAGAGGTTAATGATTCTAATGATTTAGTTTTATATATTCTAAAACTAAGAAATTTATTCTAATAATGGCTCTAATAATTTAATTTTATATATTTTTATAATTTGTATTCTAACAATGAGTTCTAAAAACTTAGTTTTATATTTTCTAATAATTTAGTTTCATTTTATGTATAATTTAGCTGTATGTAGAAAAATAATCATTTAGTTCTATGAATATTAGAATCTCAAGAATTTGCAAATAAAGAATATAAACAATAATATATAGCACATGAATACTTTATATTTCACTGAAATGAATGGTCTCATCTAATAATTCATAGCCCAATTTGCTAGTTTTGTTTATAGGCTAAAAAAATTAAACCTTCTCTACTCAATAAAAAATTTTTTCCTATTCTTAAAAAACAAAAACAAACAAAAAAAATCCAAAAGGCACATCACTACCATCACAATAAAAGTCAATGGAATGAGAAAGTTACAAAACATTATGCCTGGTAATAGGATTCGATGATGAATACCTAAATAACTGTCATAATTACTTTGGTGTGGGAAGTGGGAGGAAGACAAGGAAGGGAGGGGATATAGGCATTTCCTAGGAAAGAAAAGCCTTAAGAATCAATCACTTACCAATCTACTTGAGCAAAGTTGGTCCCTGTACTGGACTGCCATTTATCAGATATAATCACATTAATCTTCTACTGCACCTTCCTTTCTACCTCCTCATAGGCAGTAGGGTACTGAAAGAGGCTATTTCCTCATGCAGAGAAGAAAGAATTTAAGTAGAATTCTTCTGCAGTCAGCAAAGAGTTTCTTAATATAATTCCTTTAGCGATGCAGATGTACACTTTGCTATTTGTGAAAAACGCATTCTTCTTCCTAAGAGATACTCATCCAAAATATAGGTTGCCATTTCCAATACAACTTGAGTGTGAAAAGTATCACAAAATGGAAGTGTTAAGAAATGACAGTGAAGGATTACAAGCATCCAAGTCATTATTCAATCAGGAATTTGGCACAATTATAAACCATGTGCCATCTATTTTAATTGATCTTAATTCTTTTGCAATCAATTGAAATTCTAAATCCCAGACTGAATGATTAAGGCCTAAAATCTTATAATTTACTGTTTTTCTATCTAACAGTACTAACAACTAAGGATGATTTCTAATTCTGAGCCATAACCCAGGAAGAAAGATATATATCCTGTAAAGTTATGAATATATATATTTATTATTACATGTTATATAGACATATATCTTATATAGACATATATCTTATAATGTGGTCTTTTAAATGTCTGAACATGAAACTTACAGTCAGTTAAAACATGTCTGAATTAAACATGTATTTTTTTCTTGTGGCCCATAATGAAAATAGGGTAATATACTCAATATATTTTACAGTGATATTCTGAGAGAGTGAATGACATACAGCATATTAACTAGTATTATTTTTAATGAAATAAGGACATCCAGTCCACTGAACATGCTCAGAGCCTTCCTCTAGATCTCTTTGGCACTATACAGATTACCATGGTCTATCTATAATCTTCATGCATCTTTTTGACTAACTTTTACATCAATTTTTATATGTAATAACTGATTGTTGCTGACATGCCTCAACCTACATATATGTCCATTAAGTACTTTTCCATTGATTTTGGATGACTCAAAATTTTGATTCATCAGAGACTTTTTCAGTTATATAGTAACAATGGAAAAATACAATGTTAAAATGATTTGTTTCAAGAAGAAATTTGAAATCTTTAAAACTGCTGTGCTACTCTAAGAAAGCTAAACTTGCAGGTTTTCTTTCTACCACTGAATTTTCTATCTACATTATTTGTCTAATGAGATCAACCTTATGCCTTACTCTAGACAACTAGAATTCTTCACCTACTTGGTTTCCTGGGTGGGTAATTAGGTTAGACCTTTTTAAAGATTATGAATTTCATTAAAGAGGCAATACAATGTTTTGGGATTTGATCCAATTACTAAAATACCCACCAAAAATCCTTTGCCATCTCAGTCACTCAGTAAGTCAGTCAATAAATACTTGTTTAAAAAGTGTCTATTATGTCTCAGGCACTGAGCTACTAAGCACAGGAGATACAAAGAAAGGCAACAGACTGTCTCTGCTCTCAAGTAGCTCACAAAGTAATAGGTGCAAATAAGTAAACACAAACAAGAGAATAAATAGGAAATAATTAACAGAGGAAAAACAATAGAACTAAGAGGAACTGGGAAAGGCTTCCTGTAGACAGTGGAATTTTAGTTGGGACTTGATGGAAGTCAGGAGGCCAAGAAAAGAAAGAAGAACATTTCTAGAATGGAGGACAACCAGAGAAAATGCCTAGAATCTAGAAATGGAGGGTCTTGTTTGTAAAATAGGAAGGAGTACACAGATAACATGGCTGACCTGTGCTTTAGGAAAATCACTTTGACAGCTGAATAGATTATGGACTGGAGTAGGAAGATATTAGAGTTAGGCCAACCAGTAAGGCAATTTTCTATTTGAACTCTTGTCAAATCCATTTTGGGAGAAAGGTCCCATAATTCATGCAAGACTATAATTATTAAGACCTGTAAAACTTTAGGTTTATTTGTCTTAAAAAAAAAAAAAGATGAGATTAAAATAATGTATCAACTTCCTATAATGTAAAATTCTCTTAATGTCCTTCTAATTGTTAAGTTACCCCAAATCTCCCTTGCAAAATGTCAAATTATGCTAGAGTTTCTTTTCAATGGCTGTCCATGATGCTTGGAATGGTTTCTTTCCTAATCTCCAACTCTTGGCTTTCTTGACTTCCTCAAAGTCCCAGCTAACATCCCACCTTCTATAGGTAGCCTTTCCCAATTCCCCTTAAATCTAGTACTTTCTCTTTATTCGTTATCTCCAATTTATCTTACATATAGTTTGTTTTTAAGTAGCTGTCTTTTAACTTTCTCCGTATCTCCAGCCCTCAGTAAAGTGCCTGGCAATAATAGGAACCATATAGGAACATAGTAACAGGAACATTAGGAATAATAATTATTACACGACCACGTGATCTTTTATGCTGAAGCTGTCTACTTCTTTTACATGCATTTTTTCTAACAAAATTTATTCGGATCGTTTCATCATTTCAGTTCCAGCTTCTCTTTCTGCAAACCATCCACTACCAAAACGATGCTTGGAGGCGTAGATGAAACTAAACCTGCAACTCCAGAAATTCAGAAGATAGTTGATAAGGTAAAGCCACAGTTTGAAAGAAAAGAGCAACAGAAAATATGACTGCTTTGAGGCTGTAGGGTACAGAAGCTATACGGCTGCAGGGACCATGTATTTTGTAAAGGTACATCTTGGGAGTGATCAATATGCACATGTCAAAATATTTGAACCTCTCCCTCACACAAATGAGCCAATGGAGCTGTAAGATTACCAGACTGGCAAAACCAAGGATGATGAAGCAAACAACTTTTAGAAGCATAGTCAGAATGCATTTGGTTTCTTTCCTGAGCATCCTGCATCAATAAGCACTATTGAAATGAAGCATGGATCTTTGTAAGGTAGATTTTGACTTTGATGATGTATGGGTTAGTTGTAGTCAATGTTTCCTCCTTTCCTCTTTTTATTCTTTATTATAAGGGATGTGGATTGAGGAAGGAGAAGAGATATATTCAGAAATAAAGTGATATAAGAACAAAATATAAAAAAAAGTATTGGAATTTAATTTTAGTGGTTAAGTTTCTGTCCAAATCCACCATCAATGGAGAATTCAGTAAAACTCTTGCTTTGACATTTTGTATAAAAACTTCATTTTCAGTGCTATCTGTTACCTCAAGTCACCCCTCTTACAGTAACTTTGTACTTCTCAATTCCATTTTAATAAAATTAAAAGGCTATATTTCCTTAAAATCTTAGATTTCTCCAAATATCAGAACAAATTCATTCCTTTTCTCAAACCACCTTTATCTACCCATTTTTATTCTGTTTCTTTCTACCTGTTGGTTAACAAGAATTTATTGAATATCTTCTCAGGACACATTCAATTAAAGATGGTTTAAAATGTACTTAGATAAAATATACAACAGACATCAGAAGCAGAAATGATGTAATTTTTTAGTCTTAGAAGCTCAGTATGAGTTTAAGATGATGCTAAGAGAAGAACTGTCATCTTTGTACTTCTAAATCTTTCATCTACCCATTTTTGTTAGGTTATCAAAACAAAAATTTTGGTCTTCTACAAGTAATATTTGATAGCTAAACGAGTCTCTTGCTTAAGAAAAACAAATGATTCCATGAAGAGCAATGAAAATTATCTATTTTTATTCATTGTTTGCTTAAGAATTTACTTCCTACCCATAGCTGTGAAAGGTAAAAGAGTATTTTGACATGAAATTGAATGTTTTTTACACAGCATAATTAATGCATCTATGGTAAGAAGGGAAACAAACACCTGTGTGGCAGGGGAAATCTTAGTATCCAATACCTCTTAAGGGTTTTGTTTACAAAAATATGTAAGTCCAAAAGTCAGTGGACAAGGAACAAGAGTTATCAAAAAGAGAATTGTAAACTACTAACAATCTTATTTTTAAAAATGTTGCAAATCATTAATAATGAGAGAAATGCCAATAACAGCAACTCTGATGTTTTATTTCAGCCAACAAACTGACAAAGATAACAAATTATAGTAACAGTCAATGTTAGAGGAATTGTGGAGAAATAAGCACATTAATGCATTGTTGGTGGAGCTGTAAACTGTTTAACTATTCTGGAAAGAAATTTGGAATTATACAAATAAACTGACTAAAAAATCCATATTCTTTGACCGAGAGATTCCACCTGGTAGGCTCACAAAAATAGAAAGACTCTACACATACCAAAATATTTACAGCAGTACTTTCTGTGGCAACAAAAACCTGGGAAAAAAGTACGTTCAATTTGCGAAGGTTTAAATAAACTGTGGTACATGAATGTGACGGAACATTACTATAATAACAAGCATGATGAGTACTGAGAAGCACAGAAAGATTTACATAAGCTGATAAAGCATAAGCAGATTCAAACAAATAATATATACAATGAATATAACGCAAAAAAACCAGAAACTAAATGTTATGATGTAAAAAATGAGCTTGACTCTCCTCTTTTGCACTGAGTGAACAACAAGATGTCAAATTTTTTTCAATCAGTTGGTTTTGTTTCTTTTTTCCTCTTGTTTTCCTTTTCAAAAATTCTTTGTTATAAGGGATGTCTCTTAAGGAGAGAAAGGAATAAAAAGAGATATCTAGGGTAAAAACTAAAAATATCAAGTTATTTTCAAAAGAACACACAGAAAATGATTTCCAAACAAAACTGATTAATTTAAAGATAAAATATTGATAATTCTATTGTCTTAAAATAATGCAGTATTCTTTAACTAAAAAAATAATTTACAATTACAAAGAGTTAGCAAGTAAACAGTAAGAGATAGGAGAAAAAAGTTCCACAATGAACTGAGATAGATCACAGAAGAGTACAACACAAAGTAAAAATGTTGTTAAAATATCACCTAGTTTCAAAATGTAGAAGTTATACATAATTTCCTACCATAAAACTTTATATTATGTAGTAGAATTGAGGAAGAATATTTTACCTGTTTTGCAATTTCTCTTAAGCAGGCTACTCCTTGCTCAAAATTGGGGAAGGCTACTGAGCCATACTTTTGGTATTCAGGGATGGGTCTGATTTTTATTGTAGCTTCTGTAACCACACCAAGAATTCCTAAGAAGAAGTAAGATGATCTAATCAATCATCATGCTACTTTTTATATAAATTTCTTTAAAAAATCTTTATCTAAAGGAAAAAAATAAACATATAAACAAATCACACAAAATAAGTAGTTCCCATAATGTTCTATAACCTTTAGTAACATAGCCAGTGTGCTTATATGTGTATACTGCACACACATGTATTTTAATATGTATGCATGCACCACCATTACTTTCATTCAGAGTAACTGAGTCACTTTTTTTTCTGTTAAGTGATAGGTATAAGAGATTCCTAACACAAATCAGCAACTGTTATCAGCAGAAGCAAAGTACAATCTCAGAGGATTTCCTAAAACATCAAGAAATTACGTGAATTGCTAGTGATCATAAAACTATTATGTGTGGAAGTCAAAACTTGTACTCGTCTCCCTAACTTGAAGCCTACATCAAAACATCAAAATATTTTATGCATATAAATTCATTAAGAGTCTACCAACATGAAGCATAAAAGGTAAGGAGAAATGAGGAAAAAGTTTTACAGATTTATTTGAGAAAACTACAGATTTTTATACCTATGAGTGGATGGAGATGAGCATGCGCGCGCGCACACACACACACAAAATGGCAGAGTTCATGGAAACTGACAAAATTCAGAGCAGAATTGATAGGGAATATTTCTATCCACACTTTATCTGATTATTCATACACAGAAAAGCCAAAGACCATTCTACTCAGTGGCTCCCTCTGACCCCTAGGAACATTCTAGGATCATTCTCCTATTTTCCTGCTACTGAACAGATCTGGGGGAAAAAAAATCTGGTAACCTTGCCAAATAGGTTAATTACACATTTGTTATCCAATTCTAACTGAGCCCTCAGTGCAGCAAGGCGACCCATCTCTCATTTCCTTCTCAATACCCTGCAACACAGTTTTTAATAATTTTGTCATTCAACTGAAACTGCTCTCTCCACAATGTCCAATGATCTCACTAAGCATGTGATTCTTCTAACTAATATCTTCTCTTGGATAGTCTTTCATCTTGGATTTAATAATACTGCCCCTCTTGGTGTGTCTCTTACGTATATGGCCACTCCTAAACCTCCTTAGTTGAATTATCATTCACCTCACATCCTCTATGATGTAAATCACAGGGCTCTGTCTTAGGTCCCTCTCTTCCTTCTCCCTCTGAACATGCCTACTTGGTGACTTCATCAGTCCCATGGATTTAATTATCATTTTTACAGAGATGTCTACAGAGCTATACATCTAACCAAGGTCTTTCTCCTGAGCTCCATGAACTGATGTCTCATAGGCACCTCAAACTCAGAATGTCTAAAACACTCCATATATACTCAATCAGTGGACAATTTTTTTTATTTCTAATACTACAGCATGCCTCACACCCACCCCCTTCTCTCCACCCATGCAACAAATGACTTAGTTCAAGCCCTCCTCACTTCTTGCCCAGATAACTATGGTAGCTTCCTAATTGGTCTGTTTTCTTCAAGTGTTTTCCTATTCCAATTCTTTTTCCAGACAGTTGCCAAAATGATTTTACTAAAGTATAAGCCTGACTGTGTCACTACACTTTTCAGTAAACTATTTCTTCTAGGAGTAAAAATAAATTCCTGTTTGTCATTTAAAGCCTTTCACAGTCTGTCCCCAATCTATTTTTCTAACTCTGTTACACACTGCTCGCTCCTCTTCACGTACTCTAGTCTAGTCAATCTCACCTGGTACTATTCCTCCTGTCTCTGTACTCTGTTGGGAACATACTCGCATGAACTTACCTCCAGGACTCCAAGAATCCCTCATTTTCCTCAGGTTTTAGTCCAAATGCCAACTTCTATATGAATCCTTTCCTATTCTCCACAGCTGCTAGTACACATTGCCACCATTCTGTTTTGTACACACACACACACACACACACACACACACACACACAAAATCTCCCTCCCTGAGTTTAGAGAATATTTCATTTTTGTCTTCAATATCTGGTACAGAAGAAGGTCTTAACAAATGCAGTTGAATAACTGAATCTCCATGTTATAAAAGGCAATTTTCCAGCTTTTATTCCCTGGTCCTTGTGTCTTAATATCTACTAAGGAGAAAAAATCCTATTTTTCCCTATACTTTCATTCATCTTTAGCTTAATCCAACCCTTCCAAATTCAGTATCTTCTTCTGTTTTCCCATTTCTCTGGAAACCCCCTGCTGTGTTATTAACAAATTTCATTTTTTAATCTCTTTAACTTGCCACTCATTCTGTCTTCTTGCTCTAACAAAAAAACTGGTTCTCTGCAGAGGATAATGAATCCCAGATCACCCTCTTAAGTAGTAGGTCCTCCTTCATTTATGTATTCTGCAGTGTTAGTCTGGAAGGGGAAAAAAAGGTATGTTTCTTGTTCTTTACTCTCATTTCCAGATTATACCTTTTCATTATCACAGAATAGTCTGTCTACCTTCACGGAGTTTTTTTGTTTGTTTTTTATCAATTTCAAATCCTTGCTGCAGACCCCTACCAAATTCTAGGTCATTTTCTTTACTTTTTTCCCCAAGGAGTTTAGTATCTGGCTCATGGCATCTCTCAATCCAAAATCCTGCTCTAATAGTTGGGAATTTCAATATACATGTTGCTATTTCTTCGAACATTCAAGCCTCTCATTTCATCACTCTTTCAGTTTTAATTGCCCTCTATCTCCCGATTTCTTCTTGCCTTCGACAA
This sequence comes from Potorous gilbertii, assembly GCA_028658325.1. Lineage (NCBI taxonomy): Eukaryota > Metazoa > Chordata > Mammalia > Diprotodontia > Potoroidae > Potorous > Potorous gilbertii. The sequence goes on along the minus strand of CM053771.1, from coordinate 201,906,197 downwards.
AGACACTCAGATCTCCCCCATTACTAACAAACTTTCATTTAATCTCGCCATCACCCCTAGCTATCTAGCAAAAAAAGTTGCTTGTCCTTTGTTTTCAAAGAGTACCAATGACAACACAGGATGATACACTGACTTGCAAGTAAATTGGAGTGAAGTTCAATTGAAGTTCAAGTGAAGCAGAGCTGTGCAAAGTCATCAGCCTCACTCTTCTTCCACAGTCATTAAAGTCCAGCAGCAAGACAAAAGTCAGGACAACTAGTCTTGGCCTGAGAGGCAGTAGATGACTTTAGCATCTCTGATATCTGACCAAACTCTAGGCATTCCATAGAGTCTTCTTCAGCTTGCCTTCATGGCTGTTGGAACAAATTGTTCACATCTACCCAATCTGCCAGGGAAAGTGATCACATGTGTGGGTAACTCACAGGTGGGTCTGAGGCCTGTCAGTTACTCTCAACCTAGTTTAAGACCATCTGCTTAGACAGCTTTACTGGAATGTGGCCATTACTCACAAACAGCCTCCTGAAGTCATAGTTACCTTCTAGTATTTCTCAAAAGGGCCTAACTGGTCTCACTGCTTCTTCTCTCCCTTTCTCCTAGTTTTTAGTGTTCTTTCTCTTTTGAAACTATTTTTAGTTTATATTATTACTTTGTATATATTTAGATTTACTTATCTCTGACCATACTGAATACTTCCAGAAGAATATAAATTCTAAAAAAAAAAAAAAAGCTGTTTTATTTTTATATCCTTAGAGTCATGCAAACAGTAAGTACTCAATAAATGTTCTTAAAAGAAAAGCAAGTAGGACTTCACATCATGCCACTTCATTTTTCTTTCCTAAGTTACCATGGTTGTCACCATGATAAACATTGGGAAATGGGTTTTAGAAATATCAGAAATTAGAAATTAATTTATCCTCAAATTTTTTTTAACCACGCTACTCCACTTCCCTAGCTCCAACTTTAACATGGTATGAAGCTGGAATGAAAATTTAAGAGACTTTAGTTTTAGGAGGATGAAACTATACACTCACCTGTCTGCACCTATTGCAGACAGCTCCATGGTGGTTAAAGAACTATAATTGAGCTTGGGCTTCACTTGTTTTGGAACCCAAGAGTCCTGGGAAGAAGAGCACTGCTTTCCACCCAGCGCCCACAACCATCATCATTCTGGAAGCAGCCCTTGTGGAGATGCAACCTACAAAGTGATCCTACAGGAGCTGGGGCAAATGGTTTGATATCAGAGATTGATAGGATTTTTATCGGTGGAAAAGGAATAAAAGAAAAGGCATTGCCATCTGCTTTGGCACTGTACCCAAAGGAACCTTTCTATCAGACTTGCAGCTGAAGCTTTCCATGTGTGCTTCCATATTATTTTTGAAGAAAAAGTGTTCTGATAAGCTAAAGGAAAATGTTCAACTCACACCAGCATTAAGTTCACTAATTAAAGAACAACATCACAACAAAATAGTAACCAATAAAAATGTCAAGAGGAGGGGGGAAAGGGATAGTTGAATACAGATGATTATCTATCCATAAAAGCAAGTTCATTTTGTTAGTCTGAATGATATACAACGTGTTTGAGGATGTGTACTCTCTCTCACTCTCTCATAAAATGAATGTTTTCCTTTTTTGTGTGTGTAACATTTGTAGGGTACCCCTCAACTCTTTTGTCAATTTTAAGTATTAAAAGGAGTTTTCATAAATACTTAAAACAGAAATTTTAGTCTAAATACATACTTCTCTAAAACTGTACATTAAATAAAAAGATAAAATTGTCATTTAAAATATAAAAAATAAAATGTCTAAAGGAAACTTAATAAAATATTCATGAAGACTTCATATCAAAACATATAATTAAAATTATAGTATATGCCTTTTGTGCAACTTCTAATTTTCTTTAAATAAAATATGACTTTCATCCCAAGTTCTCTGATATTATAATGCAAAATCTAAATTTTAAAAAAAAAAGTGAGTCACTAGCTTAGGTCTCTATAGAATATGTTTACTTTTATACTTACCTTCAGATCCCAGAATGAAGTGATGAATATCAGGGCCCGCTGACATGCGAGGTACTTGACAGTTTTTTTCTATTACACCTTTTGGTGTTACCATTTTTATATGAACCACCTGTTTTGGTACATCACACAATATCAATTTTTATACATCTATTTTAGAATGATATAAAAATTCACAGAGCAATAAAATCTATATGGTTTTCACAAAATATTATTTTGAATATCGGCTGTAAAGACCTGCTTTTGAAACGTTTGGAACAGAATCGCCCACCTCATGACCAGACCCTATTCTAACTGTCAGCCTTGACTTCTGTCAGAGCGAAGAACGGAGAAGAGGGAGGGGCAATCGGACTATCGTGGACAGGGAAGGATGCTCAGTGATGGAAGCAGTAAACTCTGCAATGTATAGAACCAATCTAAAAAGTCAGTGTGAATAAGTTCTCAGCCTAGCAAGAGCTGGAAATATATACACAGGAAGCATTCATCTTTGGAATGGGCTTTTTTGATAGACATAATATTCAGCTGAAAGAAGTCTACATATTTAATCATTGCACAAAGCTTTATACATTTTACCAACAAAGGTACATAAGGACTCGAGTATTTTCTAAATTGTTTAAAAAAATGCTTACATCTCTTACTTCAGTTCCTTTGATGCAAGTTTGGAACACAGGCTTAGGTATGGTGTCTTATAGAAGCATCTTTTTTGTTCTGCTCAAAAAAAAGGCTTCTTAAGTGACTAGCAAGTGTAATTTTTATACCAATACCTGGGACAGGAACAGGGACTGAGTCAGTGATTTTATTACTATAATGAATCCCTAGATGAGGAAACTCCCTCTAGCAGTACAAATCAATAACTTCTCTATAATACAGAGTCTCTGAAAACTGCCTAGAGTTAAGGAACTCCTAAGAGCCAGGGAGACAGAACTTGAACCCAGATCTTCCTCATTCTAACCCCAACTATACAGTGCTATTCAACAATATCTAGGTGACCACAACTCTGACTGTGTCCTTTAACTTTTCAGTGGTGGCTTGAAGAGATGTAATAATAAATGTAAGGATTTAAACATATACATATGCACGTATGTATGTATGTATGTAACTAATGTATGTATATCTATGGCATATACACACACATATACATATACACAAGTGTGTGTGTGTGTGTGTGTGTGTGTGTGTGTGTGTGTATATATACACACACACACACACATACACTTAAAAATATCAGTGCACATAATTGTTGGCAATAAGTTATCTATTCCCAATCAAGGAAAACTCAAGGTAGACTATGAGGAATAAAATCCAATAGGCTAATTGAAACTACTTGCCACTCAAGGGAAATAAATTAACTGCTAAAAACTTTGGAAGGCTGCAAAATCAGACAGGCAAAGTTGCCAAAGACAACACATCCATAACCTTATAAGCTAAAATGTCTATAAAAACGCTTTCAAAAGTTCATAAAGTCAACAAAGTAAAAATATGGAACCAACCAAGTTATAATGACAGTATCAAAATAATTAGTTTAATTCAATCAGAGATGTTATTTTTGCAAAGGAAGATTTCATTTCAGAAAAATCAGAAAACAATTCTTTTCCCTCTTATTTTAGAAGAGTGGGAATGCTTTAAAAAAAACTAAATAACAAAGAAAATACTTTTAGACTTGGAGACTGAGTTTTTGTAATCAGTTTTGAAGTTATTTCAAATAATCTAATACTTCCAAAATAAAATTCTCTTAAAGAAATTTCTTTTTAGTAATGCAAATGAATCCCATATAATAATCTCTGAAAAAAGGGCAATCTAACCCAAAGCCAAAGCTGGTTTCGAAGCCAAAAGCTATGTTGCTTCCATTTACAAATAATTTGGTATATCAAAAAGGCTACATTGTTCCCTTCTCACCGCTGAATTCCAAGGTCTTGTTTTTTAAAATTCTTTCTCATATATTAATGAAATTTGTGTAATAAAAATTAAAAATTTACCAGGTCTTCAATATTGCCATAGATGTTTTTTTTCATGCCTGATGCTCGAGTTGATACCCATCCTCCCACGGTGCTGAATTCCTGGGAATCTGGTTCATGACCCGTACAATAACCACTTTCTTTAAGCTGAAGAATACAAAAGTAAGGCTACATGGGTGAAAATGGACCTGTTTTATATTACAACACATCAAGGTTGCCCATATAAAAAACCAAATTTCATGATTTCTTTGGTATTTTGATTTTTTAACATCTAAGCAGAAAGACAAAACAACACAGTATTTTACCATGCTAGTCATATTAAACATTTTTCTAATAGGGAAAAAACAGTACCCATCTGAAGGAAAATACAATGCTGAAAAATTCTAATTTTCTATTGTCTCAACTAAAAATCTTCCTCTCTCCCTACTCTTTCCTCCCTTTCATGTTAAATCCAATACTCCTTTTGTTTGTAAAGGTATAACTTAAACACATGTGGAAAGAAGTTTATGTTTAAATAACTGCAAACTTCACCTAAACACTTCCAATAAATAAAGCACTTAATCTCTCATTCTTTCTACCTTAATGTGATATGCAGCAAGTCTGCAGAAAATTTGAGTAAATTGCCTGTACTTAATTCTCTCAAGGAGTGATGTGTTTTAATGTACAGCCATCTGGCCAGGTTTTCTGTATGCAATATCATTATCTACTTGTGATGCAGATCATGCATTCCTGTACATTAAATAGTCACTTGTTTCTCATTTTTCTATATTAGCTTGGCTTTGCCATCTGCACCGCACCTGAGGTTGAATGGATGCCCTTAAACTGCAGCAAAACCAAAGCAGTCCCACTGAAATAATTTTAGAGTCTCAGTAGTCCCATGTCAAATGGTACAGACACCACCATCTGCAGTATCCACTATCTACTATACTCAAGACCATCAATCTGTGTTGATCAATTTGATAATAGTCCAGTTAAGTAAGTGTTCCTATTTTTCAAATAAGTCATGCAGAGATGTAGAATGTGTCAGCTATATCTGCAGACATGAATTTAAGCATATAATAGACAGCATCATCTAAAATTTAAAGAATCAATTAAATATAATTTATTAGATTTTGCAAGCCAGCAATGCAAACAATTTATCTTTTCCAATTTTGTTGATAGGAAAAAATGTCTGGAAAAGATATCATCTGCTACATACAATTCTTCATTAACCAGACAATCCTTAGAATTTATAAAGGACTTATCACTATCCACAGGTATAAGTGCCTTAAAAAGATGCCTGATCTGATAAATAATAGAGGCAATCTATAAACATAATTTTAATTTTTTCTCATACAACTTAACTCTGTATTGGTTTTCTAAGCAATACAATTTTCTATTTACATAAAACTAGTATCACAATATATTATGATCCTCATTAAGCCTATGCCAGAAGCAGAAGGCAGGGTGGTACACTATAAACGCTATACCCTCAGAGCTCAAAATCAATTCCTGGAAGGTAGAGAACAGGAATGAACAAAATTTTATGACCTGGAATATCAGAGGTACCCACTTGGAGAGAGGAAGGAAGGGAAGGGAGGGGAGGGAAGGAAATTAGGACAGAGAGAGGAAATGTAGTTAGGGAGAAAAGAGGAAAGACGAGAGAGAGAGGTTCCAAATAGTAGAGTAGCAGGAAGCAATGCAGTTCCAATCCACAATCCTCCAAACAGATCTAGAAAAATGTACCAAACTGAAACTTAATGGGAAAATTAAGAAAATGTCAAAATGAGTCTTTTATCTGGACCAGACTGGCATAAGAAGGAAGACAGAGAGGTCTATTGATCCTGGGGACTGGGTCACTAGGGCACCAAGAAGAAGAGGCTGTACACCAGGACAAGAAGTGATTCCAGATCCACACTGGGGCACTGCAACAGGAACTGGTGCCAACTGGTACAGCTTAGTTACCTACTACCTAGTTCTGGGTCCCAGATCCAAGGCAAATTGAGAAGGAGATCATAGGTTTTATTCCCAGAGAGGGAAGCCCTGAGTGGTGTATCAGCAAAGCAATAAGTTCAGAAATCAGCAGCGGCAATTTAACTCAGACACCAGGGACAGGGCAGGATGTCAGTTTCAGCATCCAGCTGAATTGCAAAAGAATAACCAGGGTGGGAATCCCAGACCAACAGGGACCCCAGAGAACTTCCTGGCTGACTGGGAGTGTGCAAGTCCAGCAGCATCTTCTTGTTGCTGACCAAAACAAAGGTTAAGAATTCACAGAGCTAGCCTATAAAATACCTGTAAAAATGACTCTAAACAAATTTTAGAGTAGCAGAAGCCACAAAACAACAGAGTGAAAGAGATTTCCAGACCAAGGCAGACTGGAAAGATGACAGGAAAGGACTATCACACCTGCTTATAGCAGAGCACAGCCCCGCCTTGATCATGAAGCCCGCCACAGACGGGACTGAAGAAGGCTTCAGGGCACAGAATTACAAGTAGCAGGTGCAGTTCCCAGATTTCTCAAGCAACAAACGCCAAAGACAGCTTCAAAGGTCAGTAAGAATGCTCTTTAACTTGGGGGAGAAGGGAGCAGCAGGTCAGCCTCCACCCTGGTCCCAAGATGGCAACAGCCACTGTGGCAGCAGCATCCACTTTTGGAGCCCTCAGCCTAAAGACCCTGGGGGAATTGAATGGCTGATCTGGGTCTCAGTCCTGAATGGCAGTCTTGGTTGGAGGAGCACTGGTGTGGTAAAGTTGGTGGTGGCTGTGGAGAGGCAATGGTACTCACAGATCCTTGGCAGATAAAGAGTGACTGTGGCTGCTCACAGATCAGAGCACAGGCCACTATAGGAGTAAATTAATCTCCTTTGATTGTGGCACCCTGGAGGAACTGAGAACTTACAGGTCCCTAGAGTATACCCTCCTCTTGATAAAGGACTCAAAAATCAAGTAACTGACTGGGAAAATGCCCAAAAAAGGGAAAAAAAGTAAGATTAGAGAAGGTTACTTTCTTGATGAAAGGTATTTTCTTCCATATCCTTTTGGATGAGGAAGAAGCATACCATCAGATGAAGACACCAAAGTCAAGCCTTCCACATCAAAAACCTCCAAAAAAATATGCAATAGTCTCATATCATGGAAGAGTTCAAAAAGGATTTTGAAAAATCAAGTAAGAGAAGTGAAGGAAAAATTGGGAAGAGAAATGAGTGTAACAGAGGGTACAGGGTGAGTTGAATATGAAGCAATGATATCTAAAAAAATAAAATTAAGGGGTGAGAGAGGAATATATTGGGAGGAGAAAGGGATAAACAGAACTGAGCATATTATCTCTCATAAAAGAGGCAAAAAAAAGCTTTTTCAATAGAAGAGAAGAAGGGGAAGGTGAGAGGGAAAAAGTGAAGCTTACTCTCATCACATGTGGCTTAAGGAGGGAATAACATACACATTCAATTTGGTATGAAAATCTATCTTACACTTCCCAAAAGAAGGGGAGAAGTGGGGTGGGGGGGTGGGGGAATGAAAAAAGGGAGGGCAAAGGGAAGGAGGGAGTAATTAGAAATAAATACTTTTGGGAAGGGACAAGGTCAAAAGAGAGAACAGAATAAATGAGGGGCAGGATAGGATGGAGAGAAATACAGCTAGTCTTTTACAACATGACTATTATGGAAGCTTTTGCATAACTACACATGTATAGTCTATATTGAATTGCTTGCCTTCTCAGTGGGGATGGGTGGGGAGGGAGGAAGGGAGAGAAGTTGGAACTCAAGGATTTAGGAATGAATGCTGAGAACTGTTTTTGCATACAACTGGGAAATAAAAAATATAGGTAATGCGGTCTAGAAATCTATCTTGCCCTACAAGAAAAGAGAGAAGATGGGGATAAGGGAAGGGAGAGGTGTGATAGAAGGGAGGGCAGATTGGGGGAAGGAGTAACCAGAATGCACGGTGTCTTGGACTAGTGCACTGTGGGAGCACTAAGTATCTGTAGATCCCCTATATTTTAAGGCCCCAGAATAATACAGCACTGAACACTTCAAGAAAAAAGCAACACAGAACCAGGTCAGTTCTTCCCTTCAAAAGAGTGGCAGAGTGCAGTCCTAACATGAAGTCCTAAATCAGGAAGTAGGCTGGAAGAATGGGCAAAGAAAAACAGAAATCAAACATGGTGACAGGGAAACTCAAAACACATATGCCAAAGAAAAGAATGATTCCAAAATACCTATAAGCAAAGACTCAGAGAAAATCACAGCTTGGGCACAGATTCAACTACAATTCCTAGAAAGGATGAAGCAATAGTTTAAAAATACATTTATAAATGAAATGAAAGTGCTTACAGAAAAAATTGGGGAAGAAATATGAGCTACAAAATAAAGAAATGGAAAGGGAATTAACAACTTGACATAAGAATTACAAAACCTTGTCCCAGGAACATACTACCTGAAAATTAGAAAGGACTAAGTACAATCCAATAATGCAATGAAACAATAGTAAATTTGAAAACAAAGTCAAAAGGCTAAAAAAAAAAATCAAAACAATAAAAATAACTGATCTAGAAAACAGATCAAGGAGAAAAAAAAATGTAACAATCATTAAACTATCTGAATGGTACAAACAACAACAAAAAGTGGATGAAGCACCTTCTACATGATGCTTTTCCAGATTGCCTAAGTGCTTGTGTACTCTCTACTAAACATGTATACTTAGTTACCCTGTATTTATTTTATTAGTGTTTCTTGAGGGACAGCTAGGTAGCACAGTGGATAGAGTGCTGGGCCTGGAGTCAAGAGGACATGAGTCCAAATGCAGCTTCAAATGCTTCTAGTTGTGTGACCCTGGCCTAGACACTTAATCCTATTTACCTCAGTTACCTTATCTGTAAAATGAGCTGGAGAAAAAAATGGCAACCCACTCCAGTATTTTTGCCAACAAAATCCCAAATCAGGTCACCAAGAGCTGGATATAACTTATCTACTCAACACTGATTCTATATATAAATTTATACATACTTGTCTTCCCCAACAGAATTAAAATTCCTTCAGAGTAGGGATTGTGTCATTCTATATAGGTGTGTCCTGACTCAACACAAGGCTTAGAACACAACAGATGCTTAATAAATGCCAACTGATTAACTGATCTTTTTTAAACTAACCAAATTCTCCTTTCTAAAAGAAAAGTTATCATCAGACATTTACTAGAATAAAGAAAAGATTAAATTACTTTGTGCTTAGATTCTCTTTTGATATCTTAATTTATTTTCCCCTGTAAAATGACAGCAGGGTGGAGGGGGTGGTGGACCTGTGGCTTCCTCTGTGTGGAGGAGTGGTTTGGAAGCACTTACAATGACTTAAAGAGCGCCTGTTCCGGAAAGCCCAGAAAGGCTGGGGTCAGGTTGCAAAGGGCTTTAAAAGCTAAAGAGATGACTTTATCTTTCTTCCAAGAAGCAACAGATGGGAAGCCAATAGAGTTGATCAGGGTATGACATGGTCTGAGGTGTGCTTAAGGAAAAATGATTCAGAAACAGTGCTGAGGACAGAGTGGATGGTGAAAAATTTATGGAAAGGAGACTAATCAGAGGAAGCAGTTGCAATAATTCAGTCACAGGATAATAGTCCCTAATAAAAACATGGATGACAAGTATTAGATCTACAATACTGTAGGGGAACATCATGTTGAACAGGTGGGTTCCTAAACAAAAGAAAATTATGTGACCTTAACAGTGAAATTTTTCCTGGGGAAAAAACACTAAGAGACATACAAACTACATTAATTGGGCTAGGTGGGTACAGTGGGTAAGAGAGCTGAACTTAAAATCAGGAATACTTGAGTTCAAATTCCAGGCATTTACTAGCTTTGTCACCCTAGGAAACTCACTTTACCTCTCTACCTTCAGTCTCTTCATCAGTAAAATGGAAATAAAAATAGCACCTACTCTCAAAGGGTTGTTATAATAATCAAATGAGGTAACATATATATGTATATACATATATATTGCTTTTATATATATATATATATATATATGCATACATATACATAGCTTTGAAAACCTTAAATGTATCATATAAATGCTAGACATTTCTATTAAATAACCCATTTCAATGAAACTACTAAAGATTTAGCAAAATCCTCAGATAAAGTAAACTTTCAAACTCATCTCTAAAACTGACAATTTATAGCATTAAGCACTATATTCACATTTTTACGTATATCAAAAACAAATGCATTTTATACATGAAAATCTATAAAAGACTAATTGAAATTTGTGCTGTCCAGCTATTGTCCTTTGGCCATTTAAAATCTTCCAGAAAAAAATAACTTTCTTGAAAATTTTGGTTAAAGTCCTAAGAGTTAACAGGGAGCCGTTAAGTGGAAAGTGAGGAACAATGAAGTCTAATGTAGAACATCAACTATGCTGCAGAAAAGGTACTATGAGCTGCTAAAAGGAAAAAAGAAAGTTCTACATTGGCATTTAAGAAAATAAGCTAGTAGATAAAACAGCTGAAGTTTCAGTCTAGGAAAATGTCATTTAAGTTTCAAGGAAATATATTCTTTGAATTTTAATTTTAACCTTTTAAAAAAATGAAAACTGGAAAAGGTTAAAATACTATATCAAATGATATCATAAAAGAGATAAAATCAGGGACGTGAAAGGCCATCTTTACCATCAAAAAGTACTCTATTGGTAACATACCAGTCAAGCATGTTTGAGAATTCTTGTTTTCCAAAGAGTTTTGCTACAAGAGTTTTGTGTTTAGGTGTGAAGTATGTTATATAAGAAAAGCTCAAAAACAAGTGTATTCCTTTAAGGTAAACAGTTCTTTCAGTTCCTCTTTATAAAGTACACATTACCAACTACAAATGGGACCAAACACATTGGTAACTACTAAAATAAAAATACACTTATAAATAAAAAAGGAATGTGAACAAAAATTTCACTACAAGGCACTATTAAGGAGTAAAAGTTGAACAGTAGCTGTGAAAGGTACCTTCGCTACACTCACAAAGATAAAAATTATTAAAGCAAAAATACGTATGAAAACAGCAAAGTATCACATATTCATAACATTGCACTAATAATAAAAGTTCTTTGAAATACTTTTCATTCCTTATTTCTTTGTATGAAAATAAAAAAGCACTAAAAGTACTAGCTAAAGACATCAGAACATAAATATATTTTTATATATTTTATTTGTATACAAATATTTATATATTTAAATATACATTATATTGCCATATGTGAGAATTATGAAGACAGTGCTTAACACTATAAATTATAAGTTTTAGAAATGAGTTTGAAAGTTTCCTTTAAAGATTCTGCTAAATCCTTAGTAATTTCACTATAATGTGTACAGCAATAATAATGTTCAGCATTTATGGGAGGCTTTCAGGTTTACAAAGCACTGAACATGTTACCTCATTTGATCATCACAGCAACTCTATGACAGTGGTACTCTTACCATCCTCATTTTACAGATGAAGAATTCATTGGAAGAAGGCAAAGTACTAACAAACTTATAAAGAGGCATTTATCATCAAGCCCAGCCTAAGCATTCCCTGAGAATGTAGAAACCTCAAACAACAGGATCAGCACAGATCTTGCCTGTGGAAATGCCCAGAGCTCGGCTCTAACATAAAGTCTGAAATCAGGAAGAGAGCTAGATGAATGAACAAACAGCAACAACAACAAAAGTATCCCACCATAAAAAGTTATTATGGTGAGAGAATAACTTAAGATACATATACTAAACAAACAAACAAAAAATCCTAAAATCAAAGCCTCAGTAATAAACTACACTAATATCGGGTACAAAAACTTGCCTAAACAACAGACTTCTTGAAAATTAGAAGGAATAAAATAAAAGCCAATGACCTCATGAAATAATAAGAAACGTTACAACAAAGTCAAAAGGCTGAAAAGCTAGAAGGAAACATAAGGAAAAACAATTGGCTTGGAAAACAGATCAGGAGAAAAAAAATTGAAGAATTGTTGAACTGAAAGTCATGACCAAAATAAGAATCTAGACATCAAATTCCAAGAAATTTTAAAAGAAAACTTCCTACATCTCTTAGAACTCAGAACTCTTAGAACTGGAGGACAAAATGGAAATACACCGCTGGTCACTTCCTGAAAGAAATCCCCAAATGAATACCTACAGCAACACCAAAGCCAAAATCCTGAACTTCCAGGCCAAAGAAAAAGTACTATGACAAATTAGAAGGAAAAGAAAGGAATTGAAGTACCAAGGAGTAACAGGGAGAATCACACCCAATTTAGCAATTAACACTCTTTAAGAGTAGAGAACTTGGAATATGATATTTCAGAAAGTAAAGGATATAGGCTTACAACCAATAATTTATCAAGTAAAACTGAGATAAATTCTATAGGGGATGAATTGGATCATTAATGAAATAGAGAACCCGAAATATTCCTGATGAAAAGAACAGCTATGTACAAACTCTGAAGTTCAAACACAGGAGTCAAGAGAAATATAAGATGGTAAAAATGAATGAATAATCATAAGGGACTAATCAAAAACATACTACTTACATTCTAATAAGATATGATACATACTCCCTCTATAGCCTGTTATTATCAAGGTCCTAACAGGAGTATAATTAGACTGAAAACCTAAGAGTGATTCTGTTGTATCTAATATATCCTGATGATCATAAAAAAAAGAGTAGAAACGAAGGGGAAAAGGCAGGAAGAAAAAGTAAGGCTAGATAAAACTGCTTCATATAATGAGAGGACACAGGTAGACATCTACAGAAACAAGCAGAAGGGGATGAAGGAACTAGCTGACACTTTAACCTCACTCTCATCTGAACAGGTCAAAGGCAAGAACACGTTTTGTTTTTACTTCATTCTCAATTGCTGGAAGGAGAACAAATTTATTGCTAAATGAAAAAAATAAGTTTTTTTTTTTAAAAAAGTAACCGTACCTGTCTCTCCAGCTCTTGTCCTGTTATACCAGCTTCTACACGAGCAGTCAGATTATTCTCATCAACCCAGAGAATTCGATTCTGTTTAAAAAAAAAAAAAAGAAGATAGATTATATTTCCATAACTATGCAGTCACTTATCTAATTTTGTGGGAATATAATTTCTCAGTTAGGATAAGGAAGAAAAGTGACCACATATTATATTTTTCTCAGTTTCTTTCTGGATTTGAAAGGCTCCCTTTACTCATGACTATTAAGTCTTCCTGAAAGAGACAATCTTATATTACTAAATTTAAATTTCCAAACAAATAATGGAAATTTATCTTTTCATTACTAAAAGCATGAGGACAAACGACTTCTTTTTTAAATATATTTTTGTTGATAAATTTTGTTTTTATATCACATTTATTCCTAAATATATTTCCCTCCTCAAATCTAGTGAACCACCCCTCATAACAAAAATTTTAATAAGCAAAAAAGCTGTGTGTGTGCGAGCATGACTGAGTGCGTGTGTGTAGTGGGAGCTGGCTGCTTAAAACAAAAATGTGGAACAGCCATTTCAGACAGTGTGAAAGTGAGTCAAGAAGAGACGAATAAAAAGGTTTAAAAGGACACGTTTAGATAACAAAAACTCATGGACTCATTTGATATATTTTTTTCATCTGAGGTGTGGTGAAGGAAGAGAAATGCTCCACTGGAGCTATGCCTTCTGTAGTAGACTCCTCTAGGTGGTGTCAGTGGACTGATTGTTACCATTTGATTCTATAAGATCAGAGACCTCCGAAGGCGTGTTTGCACTATAGACTTGTCTCAGCTTACTTTAATCTAGTGGATGGTAACATTACAGCTAACAACATTTAAGCTTAGCAACAGTATAGCTGTGGTGATTCTAAAGGGCTCCACCTACAAGAGAGAAGCTTTGGCAGCTTCTACCAAGCTGGCAAGGTTTTGAGTATGGTTTGAATACGGTTCATCTGAGGATTAATTTAACTAAGTGTGAGAGTATTCCAATATCAGGAGATTTGCTGCCACACATTTTAGCCACGACAACTCACTAGTCAGTAGACCAAGTTCTGGGAGCATTAGAGGAGAAAGTATACTACTGGAATCAGGATGCAAGAAGTAAGAAGAGGTCTAAAATTTGGCTTCAGAGAAAAGTTGTGAAAATATACCTCTCTCCTTTCACTGCAGAAGGGTAGTACTGTGGAACATTGCAGATCTTTAGACAGAGAAGTCTACAGAAAAAATCATTTTATTAAAAGGCTTTGTTCTGTGAAGTTTGGATTCAGTCAAAGAGCTGCACTTGGGTATCTAGAGGGCTACATGTGGCCTCAAGGCTGCAGGTTTACCATTCAAGTCTCAAAACTCTTTGGTCTTCAGGTTTCCCATTTGCAAAATGAAGCTGACATCATGACCTTTAAAGTCCCTCCCTGCTCTAAATACATGAAGTAAGGGTGTTCTTTTCAGCTCTGCAAGTCAAAGAACAGGAGAGTATCTTGAAAATGCTTTTTAGACTGTGCTCAGCTCAAACAAAGTCTTTGTAACTTATAATTATAGTCACACATATGGCCTTATAAAATCAACGAAGTCAAAGAATATTTCAATACTACTGCTTCTTTAAATTTCATTACTTAAACATGCAGTTTAACTTCATTTTGAAGTTTAGGAGGAATTATAAGTCAACCAAGTAGAACCTTTTAAGTACTCTTCAAGTAGCATGATACTACTCAAGAGTTGAATGTAAAATTTCCTAAGTTCCAGTTAATTAGATATTTAAAACCAAATACTAAAACCACACGCTTATCAAGGTAATATGAGTTTACATTAGAGATAAGCAAACTAGGAACCAAAAAGAGGGAACAAATCTGGCCACTTCCCTCTATCTGTACAGCCTACAAGCTAAGAACAATTTTTATACTTTTAAATAAGGTTTTATCATATTTAAAAATATGAAAACCATTCTTAGCTCAGCCACACAAAAATGAGGAGCAGGCCAGATTTGCTAGCCTTGGTCTAAATAATAAATAATTTTAATAGGAAAGAAGGGGATCCTAATTTAAATATCATTCTCCATACTTATCCCTAATAACAACGGTCACAACAGAGTTTAGGGTGAAATTTTTATATACTGACACCAACCCAAACCAGACAATCAAGTGTAGTTAAGCAAGACATCAACAGATAGCTATGATATGAGAAAAGAATACTTAGAAACACATTTGAATGCTGGATATGGAACTCCTGCTTTATTTCCCATTTAAGGGAGACTCTTGGTCAGATGAGAAGGAAGGCAACACATATCTTCCTTATATTCAAAAATAAAAATGAAAAACCATCTGATAGAAATTGCCAAAGTCTATGACTTCAAATTCACAATTGACTTTATATATAGTCCAAAGTCATAACTTATTTTTTAGTAATAAGTGAGTCTTTCATTTTGGTTTAACTAGTCACACACACACTTTGTATAACATCTGTACTAGTTATTTTAATTATGAGCAAAGAGAAGAAGGTGGAGGAGACATTATAAACTCTGACTTGTGAAACACAGAAGTTTCAGGTTTCAAACTCTAACGGTTATGAGACCTTGAAAAAGAAAAAAAAAACTTCTCTAGGTCAAGGGCTTTCCTTCATCCCTTTGCATACACTACCCCAGAGTCCTTTACCAATGTCTTCCTCAACAAAAAGGACCAAAATTCTTCTGGAAGAATGGAAAACAACACTAGGTATGGAATGAGAGAACCTGAGCTCTAGTCTTAGGTGTGCTACCTTACTACTTTATGAGGCAAGGGAATGGCATGGATACTTCATGAATATAACTGGCAGCTATTTACAGGGTGGACTGGAGATGGCAGAGACTTGAGGCAGGAAGCCAAATTAGGAAGGTATTTCAATAGTCCCAGCTAGAGTTGAAGAGGGTCTTGACCCTCTTCAAAGGTTTTATGGGTAGAAAGGGGATCATGGATTTTAGAGCTGGAAGGGACTTCAGCAAGATCAACTCTCTCATTTTAAAAAAAGTGAGGAAACCAAGGCACAGCAAGGCTAAGTGATTTGCCCAAGGTAACAAAGCTATTATCTGAGGTGGGATTTGAACTAAGGACTTCCTGAGTCCACATCAAATACTATTTCCAGTCTACCAGGATACTTCTCAGGGAACAGAAATGAAGAGACAGAATCAACAAATACCGGGCAACTAACTATATAAAAAGGTGTGAGAGTGTGAGGAGTCAAGGAGAGCTCTAAGTTGCAAACCTGGCTGGAAGGATGGTGGTGCCCTCTACAGAAAAAAAGAAAATTCTCAAGAGTTGTGGGTTCCAAAGGAATAATGAACTCCTTTTTGTACATGCTGAGGGTGAATTTTAACTAGACAGTGTCCCCTTTTATTAGCTTATATAGTAAGATTACATATACAAAATATAAGTAAAAAAAAAAAATAAAGATGTGCTATATTACTGTAAGTACTCTGTGTTTGTGAGCACTATGTAACTTTAACATTTTAGCCAAAAGTATAAGATGATGATGATGTATTTAATGAGGAGATTTAATTAAGGTGATTTCTTCAGGAAATCTGAATACTATAATCTTTCTGAATACATAGACATTTTTATAATATTTAAGTATACTATGAAGATTTGTGATTTTTACAAATACAAACTTCTACTTACACATCCCACAGTTTCCTAATCTTTTTAATTCTGTGAAATACTTGGGTCAAAATCTGATTTAAAATTACAGATGATGGCGATGTATAAAAGTAGAAACACGTCTTTAAAAAATGTATTTACTTGTCTAAGGTAAGAGGGATAAAAGCAAAGGATAATAAAAATAGTATGGGAAAACAAAAGGAAAGACAGAGAAAAGATGAGAATGGAAAAAAAAGGGAAAGGAGAATTCAAGTAAATAAACATTTCTTACAGGAAAAAAAGAACACCAATTATAAAACAAAATGTATGATATAATACATACTGTTTTTATTACTGTTTTGAAAGAAGAGGCAATAAAAAAAGATTAAAAAGGGCATTTTAAACAATTGTAAGCTGCCTATAAATGTTATATCCTATAATATTTTTTCTGAAACTCTCATACCATTTGTGAAGTGTCCAATGAAACAATTGTTCTTTTCTCATCAACAGGACATGCCAATCCAGATGAAACACTTGTTCCTCCTGTCAATACAAGAAATAAAAATTAAGATATTTAAATAATGAAATAATTTCTTGAAATATAATACACCAACGTGCCTACTAGAAAATAAAGTGCTACTTATTATATACCTGGTAAATTGTTTAGAGTTATAAAGAACTAGGTATTATATATCAAAGAGAACACCAAAAAGCTGAACAAAAAAAGAACATGCTTTCATCTATCTCCTCCACAAGTAACGGCACACATCCAAACTGGGGCCCCAGTGGTTTAAAGAACCTTTAATAGGGTTAAAAGACTTTTAACCTATTGATCATAATAGGGAGACAAGTATTTAGAATTGTAGACATTTTTTTCTTCTCTATCCTATTTTATGGGATCTGCTGTTCTAATAAAGGCAAGAATTGTTTTTACATTCCTCTACAAAAGGGCTTGATGAAATTCACTATACATATATACATATAGTATTTTAGATGTACATAGTTTATTTATCACAAGGTAAACATTTAAATAACTATTACTTTTCTAAGTAACTGTCTAAAAGAATAAGCACGTCACAGTGTAATAAAATTTTTCAATGTTAATCAAATAAAGCAATGCTGCTCAGATGGAATTATTCTAACTTTCAGGCTTCTTTAAAGTCAGAAACAAATGACAGTCACTGAGAGTCAAAAACAGAGAGAAACAACCCACAATCTTTGACTTTCCACCATTTTTGAACTAACTCAAAAAATATGACCAATTTAATTTGTAACAAATATATGCAATGCCATGCAAAAAAACCCCATGCCTTCTATAACTAATTTAGGCATTCTTTTTCTCATAATCATTTGGAGTTCATGAAAAGTTTCACAATAACAAGGGGCAAAGTGTCTACCTTTTTGAATTAGCTAAACAAGCAAAACACTTTAGAAAAAATCAGTCACCTATCCATAAACATTTATTAAGTGCCTGCTATGTTGCCAGGCACTGTGCTAAGCACTGGGTATACAAGGAAAGGTAAAAGAGAGTCCCTATCCTTGAGTAGTTCACAATCCCATGGGAGAAACAACTATGTACAAATAAGCTATTTAAAGGATAAATAGGAAATAATCAACAAAAGGAAGGTGCTAGAATTACGAGGAATTGGGAAAGGCTTCCAACAGAAGGTGAAATTTTAACCAGAACTTGAAGGAAACCAGGAGATAAGAAAGGAGAGCATTTCAGGCATGGGAGCCATCTAGCAAGAAATACTCAGTCAGGAGTATCTTGTTCAAATAATAGCAAATAAGTCAGTGTCACTTGATCAAAAAATATCAGGGAGGAGAGCAAGAATACTGGAAAGATATTGAGAGAGGTTATAAAGGACTTTAAATGACAGAGAATTTTAAATGTGATCCTTTAGAAAAATCACTTTGGCAGTTGACTGAAGCATAGACTGGAGTGGAGAGATATTTGTGGCAGGCAGATATGAAAAGACTGTAACACCAGACAAGAATAGATGACAATCTATACCTGAGCAATGATAATATCAAAGGAGTGAAGGAGAGATATCATGAAAGTGAGATCTACATACTTTGGTGTGGACATGAGGGGGAAGGGGTGAGAGACACTGAGGAAGTGAGGATGATGGTGCCCTCAAACAGTAACAGGGAAGTTTTGATGGGGAGGTTTAGGGGAAAAGATAAGGAGGTCAGTTTTGGACATGTTGATTTTAAGTTATCTACAGAAAATTCCATTCAAAATATCTAATAGGCAATTGGTGGTAATGAGAAATGAGTCCAGAAGAGAGGTTAGAGGTGGACAAGTAGATCTGATAAGTGACTCTATGGGAGCTAATGAGATCACCAAGCAAAGTTATTATGGAGGGAAAGGAGGGCCTAGGATATAACTTTGGAGCATTCAGGTTATTAGGTATGACCCAGATTAAGATCCAGCAAAGGTCACTAAGAAGATCAGACAGGCAAAAGAGAAACAAGGAGAGAACAGAGTCCCAAAAACCTAGAGAGAAGAGGGTACAGAAGGTATCAAGAAGAGGGTGACCAAAGGCTGCAGAGAGGTCAGGAAAAATAAGGAATGAGAAAAAAACAACTGGATTTGGTGATTAAGAGATCACGAGTAACTTCAGAGGGGAGAGTTTCAGTTGAATGACAAAGTTGGAAGTCAAGCTGTAAGAAGAGTAAAGTGGAGCAATCTAGGGAAGACAGCTTTCTCAAGGTATTAAGCCACCAAAGGAGAAATAAGGGATGAGAGCCAGTGGGAATGAAACAATCTAATAAGGGTTTCTTGAGGATGGGGGAGTCAACGAGCATGCTGGAAAGCAGTAGGGAAGCAGCCAACAGACAAGGAAAAATTGAAGATAAATGAGAGTGGGTATAAGAAAGGGGGCAATCTGATGGGATCCCTTGTGCATTTATAGGAATTATTCTTGGCAAAGAGAAGATCACCTCATCATGGTAAATGAGTGAAGGAGGTAAGGGAGCAAAGTACATGAGGAACTAAAGAAAAACCTCGTGGTGAATGGCTTCAATTTTTTCAGTACAATATAACGCAGTTCTCAGCTACAAAGGAAGAGGAAGGGAGAACCATGAGAAGTTTGAGGAGGAACAAAAAAATTTTTTAAAGCTGCTGCGATGAGTGGGGTCATGGCTTAAAAGTACTGAGGGCCCAGGTGAGGTTATATAACATAATTTGTAGTAGACTCAGTCTGGACAGTTGCATTTTCTATACCTTAATTTAGCAGTACATGTAAGGAACAAAGGTTCCCACGTGAATAGTGGGAGGGACCAAAGGCTAAAGTCTAGGAGAACACAGTGATAGAAGAGGGCAAGATGTATGCTTAACTTTTTTTGACTCATAGTATATGCATACTTTACCAACTGTTACTAGCCCTTAAGAAAGGCAAATCTTTGGTCAATACCATCAAAGGATGAATGTTTATGCTTACACACAAATATGTAGTAAAGACAATAAAGAATGGCAGGCATGGTTCCAATGGACAGTGAATTTTTCTTGAAGTTCACAAGAAAATTCACTCTTCTGGCTTGAAGAATAGTTTATGTATTCCTTCAATACATCAGTTATTGCATTTGTTAAGTCTTCCAGTCTACATCAATGGTGTCCTGCATTTTCCTGAAATTTTATATACCAATTTTGCATGCTGTCTCCTGAAAATACACTTTCCATGAAAGCCAACAAATTAATGACAACTCTCTGAAGCAGAAATTTTTATGTCTACATGCATCACAATTTTATTTAGGTATTATAACAGCTATTACTGCATTGCATTACTTTTAACTAAAAGTATATGAAGTCACTGTTAAAGTATTAAAAAATATAGTGTCAAATATGTCTAATATCACCAACGAAAAGTACTAGACTGTGTAATTTATTAGTTAACCTTCTAAATTTAACTTCTGAACAACTGTTAAAGATTATTACAATGACACAACAATCACATGAATTTTCAGTGTGGAGGAACAAAATGATTGAGACTAACATTTTAAATTTAAAATAAAGAAAAGAAAAAAAATCAATTTTATGTTAAAGCTCAAAAAGCCGAATACCTACCACCAAATGGGATGATACAAAGATTATATTTGCAGGCCAAATCCACAATCTTAACTACATCATCATGACACTCTATTAAGGAATAAAGAGAAAATTAATGAGTCACCTAATTTCAATAACATCTGAGTTGTTCAGTAATTATTTATTCCCAACAAATATTTATTTGGTACCTATTATCCAAAAGGAACTACGGAACATGTGATGTCTTACACTCTGGTAAAATTCTATTATATTTAAATTTTGAAATTAAAAAAAAATCTAATATACTTTAAGTAGTTAAGAATATAATAGCAAAAGTGGATATATGAAAGGTTCTGTCTTTAATTACAGATAAAAGACTTTAACTTGACCTCACAGTCAACAACAAACCAATGAAGATTCTTAATGAAAGTAGTAACTTAAGGATATTACATATGCAAGGCATACTGGAAAACAAAATATTAGAGAAAAAGAGAACACTTAGGAGGCTGCTATTTTCCAAGTGATTAGGTCCTGACCTAGGATTATGGAAATGATAATGGAAAGGAAGAGTTAGATGAAGAGACAATAGTTTCTACATTCAGTGACTGATTTTTTTCATCTCCCAAAGTACCCAAAATATGGCTAAACGGTAAGCACTCAACAAATACTTTTTAATTAATATTATATTTGAAGTTTGTGTCAAACAGCATTATCTGTATTTCAACGTTTTTCATAATTTTGGAGACATCTTCCAGTCAAATTATTTTACGTTTTTAATAACATTGCAAAATTCTGACATATAAATATAAGCTACTACATGAAATAAGGTCATAAATTAACTAAAGAACTCTTAAAACTTTCTGTTGCCTTTGGCCTAATGAGCAGCATTTTAATCTCTAGCAAGCTACCTCCTTTTCAAAAAAAAAAAAACACACCATTTCATAAGGAAAAAATTCATTTCTGCAGCACTCCATCATTTACAAAAGTTTTCTCAAAATTACCCTACAAAATAAGTAATACAGAAATAAGAAATACCCTACTGTCAACCCCACTTTATGAGAAAACAACATAGTCAAGGGAGTTGGGAACTGAGAACTGAAACTCAGGTCCTCTGCTTCCAAGTCCAGTGCTCTTTCCATTGTACTATGCTGGCTATATTTATGAAATGTGTTTGTGTTTACATATAATTGTATCACTATAGACTCTCTAGACTATAGACTGTATTCCCTTAACTTTATATGACCTATGCTATGAAAGAATGGCATGTTTCTCAATTGCAAAAGTTCTCATAAGTAACAAATCAAAATTCAAAATGATAATCATCACATAGTGCTACATATACGTGAGAACTCAGACACTACACACATATACACAAAACTTACTTGGCCATAATACTATATCAGGAATTCGTTGAAACATTCCTTCCCTGAGCAAAAATATCTCATGCAGACAATGACCTGGTTTAAAATGAAACAAACAAACAACAAAAAAAAACAAACCCTTAAGTTAAAAGAAATTTTAGGCAAGAATTTGAAAATAAGATTTCATGCTCAGGGATCTTACCATGAGCTCTGAATACCCTATCATCTGCTTCTTGTGAATATGAAATGTTAGTTTCTTTAAGGTCATCAAGAAAATCTTCTTTTACAACAGAAGGAGGTACATCACTAGCACTGAAAGATGCCTAGAAAACAAAATAAGTTACTTCTACATATAGTATTGTTTTTTAAAAAGCTGAAGTACGATACTTTAATAATAATAAAAGCAACAATAACTAACATTTCCATAGTGCTTTGGGGCAGCTAGGTGGTACAATGGGAGAGAGCACGGGGCCCTCAGGTATAGAAGACGCATCTTCCTACATTCAAATCTGGCCTCAGACAACTAACTAAAGAGTGTGACCCTGGACCTTGTTTGCCTCAGTTTCCTCATATGTAAAATGAACTGTAGAAGGAAATGGCAAACCCCTCCAGTATCTTTGCCAAGAAAAACTCAGATGGGAATGACAAAGGGACACAACTGAAAAACAACATAGAGTGCTTTAAGTTTTAGAATGCACTTCGTAAATATCTCAATTTACCTTCACAATAACAATGGAAAGTAAGTTCAACTATTATACTTCATTTACAGATGAAATTGAAGCAATCAATGGAGGTTGTAACTTGTCCAGGATTTTACATTAGTATCTGATGGTAGATTTTGAACTCAGGTTTTCCTGACTCTAAGTCCAGTGCCCTACAGGTTGTGCCACCTAGCTGCTTTGATCTTACAAAGTCCAAAAAAATCACAGGTAAATACAACAAAAGCTTTTAAAAGTTGAAGCATAACTGCTTTACAGTTCCCAATTATTCACTGGACTACAGCCAACATATAAATCACTTCCCTGCACTGCCTCCCTTCTTTATTCTTTCTTCTTAGGGAAGGTGGGTTAATATCAATTCGATTCAGTTAGTTCCATTACTAGAAAATTAAGTGACATTTGGTGAGAGGTGAAGAGGATTTCTGGATTTTCACCTAAGCTATTAAGTGAAGTCAACCAGCATTTATTAAGTAACCACTACATGTCAGGCACTGTGGTAAGCACCAGTGAACAAAGAAAGGCAAAAGACAGTCTCTGTCCACAAGGAGTTCAAAGTCTATGGGGGAGACAACATGCAAACAAGTAAGTAAAAACAAGGAAGACTAAAATTAAGGAGGGCTAAGAAAGGCTTCTTGGAGAAGGTAGGGATGTAGCTGAGATATCAAAGCCAAGGAATCTAGGAGGATAAGGAGGAAGAGTATTCCAGGCATAAGGGACAGGCATCGAAAATGCCCAATGAGCATTTTGGGCAAAATCGAGGTGAAGTGTCATGTGTGAGGAATAAAGAGGCTAAGAATCACATGGCAAAAGGAGGCGAGAGAGGGAAAGTGTTACAAGGGGGATGGAAAGTGTAAGATTAGAAAGGTAGAAAGGGGGCAAGTTATGAAAAGGCTTAAAAGCCATATGAAAGATTTTATATTTGATCCTGTAGAAAAGAATATTGAATGGAGGGGACAATATGGTCAGATATGTTATATTGGAAAACCAATTTAACAACTGAGTAGAAGATGACCTGTAGTGGAAAGAGCCTTGGGAGAAGAACCAGCAGGCTAATGCAATAGACTAGATAGGAGGCTATGAGAGCCTGTACCAGGGTGACAGCAATCTCAAAGAGAAGATGACATACTATAATGATGTAAAATCGACAGGCCTTCACAACACAATGAACATTGTGGAGGAGTGAGGGGAAGAAAGGAAAAAATAGTGAAGAGTCAAAGACCACACTTAGATTGTGAGCCTCAGGAACTAGAAGAATGGCAGTGTCCTCAAAAATAATAGGGAAGTTAGGATGATGGGAGAATTTAGGGAAAAAGATAGAGAAGTTCCATTTTAGACTTGTTGACTTGTCTGCAAGACATCCAGTTCAAGAACTGAAGATGTGGGACTGAAAGGTTGAGAGACAGGTTGGAGCCTGACAAGTAGATATGAGAATCATCAGAAGAGACATGATAATGTCTATGCTACACCATGAAAGCTGATGAGATTACCAGTGGAAATAATAAAGAGCCAGGACAGTGTCTTCAGAGACTCCAATTAGTAGGTACAACCTGGATGAAGATCCAACAAAGAAGACTGAAAAGGAGCAGTCAAGAGGAGAACCTGTCAAATATCATGAAAATCATAGGAAAAGAGAATGTCTACAAGTCATTCCCCAATTGATAAATGGTCAAAGGATATGAACAGGCAATTTTCAGAGGAAGAAATCAAATATATCTATAATTATATGAAAAAATGCTCTAAATCACTTTTGATTAGAGAGATGCAAATCAAAACAACTCTGAGGCACCACATCACAATTATAAGATTGGCAAACATGACAGAACAAGAAAATGATAAAAGTTGGAGAGGATATGGGAGAGCTGGAACACTAATTCATTGTTGGTGGAGCTGTGAGCTCATCCAACCATTCTGGAGAACGGTTTGGAACTATGCCCAAAGGGCTACAAAGATGTACATACCCTTTGACTCAGCAATATTGCATGTGGGACTGTATCCCCAAGAGATCATAAAAATGGGAAAGGGTCCCACATGAACAAAAATATTTATAGCATCACTCTTTGTATCTGCCAAAAACTTTAAGTCAAGGGGATACCCATCAATTGGGGAATGGCTGAATAAATTGTGGTATATGAATGTAATGGAGTACTATTGCGCCATAAGAAATAATGAACAAGAAGACTTCAGGGAGGCCTGGAAGGACTTATATGATCTGATGCTGAGCGAAAGGAGCAGAACCAGGAGAACTCTGTGCACAGCAACGACCACAGTGTGCAAGAGACTGGTAGACTTGGAACTTCGTAATTAACGCAAGAACTTAAAAAAAAAAATCCCAACGGTTTTCTAAGGCAAAATGCCTTCCACACTCAGAGAAAGAACTATGGAATTCATTCACAGAATGTAGCAGATCATGTTTGTGTGTGT
>CM053771.1:201827535-201881055 GCA_028658325.1 Potorous gilbertii | reverse complement strand
CATGACTATAGTGAAAACATATTCAATAGGAAAGTATATATAGATCCTATAATAGAATTATATGCCGTCATAGGGAGGGAGGGGGTTAGTGGGGGGTAGGTGTGTGGGAGGGGTTAAAATCTAAATTTTATGGTAGTGATTGTAGAACATTAAAAAAAATAAATTTAATTTAAAAAAAGAGAGAGAGAATGTCAAGGAAATGCCCTCTAGAAAGAAGAGGACAGCAAAGATATCAAGGTGATCCACAGTGTCCAAGACTGCAGAGAGATCAAGAATTATGAGGATTAAAAAAATAACATGAGATTTGACAATTAAGAGGTCATTATGACTACGGAAAGCAATTTCAGTTGAGTGTTTAGGTCAGAAGCCAGAATTCAAAGATGGTTAAGGAAAGAAGAAAATTTAAATTAAAGCTTGTCTATATTTTTATTTTTTTCTTTCTAGTTCCTGGCAAATTCCACTCTTCTGTGTGTTTCTACAATGTCATCTTTAAAAGTAACATAGGAGAGATAAACAATTGATTTTCAGTCTTCAACTCACTAGAAAAAAAGCTTACAAGGTAAATCAGAGATTCCTTTAACTTTCTTTTTCCTTTAAACCATCTTTAATTTTTCCTTTATCTTAAAAAAACTAGTAAAAGAACCTTACTAAATGCAAAGAATGAAATAAAGATTACTTCTTGCTTCTTGGACACACCATATCATTCTGAATACATCCCATTCTTCTATCATTTTATTTTTTCTAAACAATGTTACCTTGCTAAAATATTCATAATTACAGTAAGCAACTGGTATTTTCTATACTGGTCATGAAAACGCATGCTTCTCTTAAATCCTGCATGATGAAACACATTTCAAAATCACCCCAGAAAAGAATATTCACTGCTTAGAAATTATGGATGTAATTTACATATACTCTACCAATACAGAAAACACTCATATAACCTCAGCAATGGGCATTAAATCTAAATTATCAATAAACACATATTAAGAGACTACTAATGCCAGACACTGATAGATTCTAGGCATACAAATACAAAGAATGAAAAAAATCCCTTCTTAGCACTTGCATTTAGACATATACCTATTGGTTTACTATTCTATACAGCTAAATACTTCCTGCAGAGCTAATCTCTATTACTCAGCAGAGAAGAAAAACATAAAAATAGTAAATGTTCATTGAGAACAGCAGACTTCAGCTGAGGAGACAAAATATATAAACAAGAAATTATAAACATGACATTTTATATATATACACAGAGAGAGAGAGAGAGAGAGAGTAAATGGTGTAAATTTTTTTTTTTTGATAGGAAAATCCATAAAGGCTAAAACAATCAGAGAATAAAGAAGGAAGAGGACTTTGGTCATTCCAAAGAGAGGAGGAAGCAAGTAGAAGTGCTCATACAGGAATAATCATCGTGAACTTGTGTGATAGTAAAAAGACAATCCTTAGAGAAAATGCATGCCTATTTCTTTTTTGCAAAGGTGGGAGGTATAGATGTGGAACACAGCATATTCTATTTGTTGCTTACAACATTTATAATGTATTTTCTCCTTTTATTCAACTGTGTTTTCATTTTTAATTTATTACTGTGGATGGCTCTTGTGGGGAGACAGAGATTTGGAAATAAAAATTATACAGTAACAAAAGATGAAATATTTTTTAGAAGAGTATCCTGAATAGAATATAGGGAATGTTGGAGTGGTAGGAAATAAAAGTTGGACAGATAAAATAATACCAGATTATGAAGGGCCTTGAAAATTGGTGGAAAAATTTTGATTTGATGACAGGAAACTGAATTTTTTTAAACAGTATGCCATGATGAAAGTGGCACTGTAGGTAATATTTAGTCTAGGAGGCAAGAAGATTGAATATGGGGAAGCCAGTTAAGAAGCTACTGTGGTAATACGGACATGAAGTGATGAGGAGATATGCATTATAATATGAAGAGTTTTTCATGAGAAGGAAGTTGAATAGTTTTTTCTACCTGTCCAAGGAATATTAGATAACAGAAAAAAGCAGAGGAATAAAGGGCACTGGAGAGTTACCAAGATCTCTTGATGCTTTTATGATTTTGAAAGCTGTTTTTTTCTTACATGATGAATTTTTAGAACAAAATGGCAATATTTTAGACAAACTGTAACAAAATGATCAAAATTAATGTACTATTTGAATATTAAAAAGGTCATACCAAAAAGAAAAAAAGTAGAAGAGCATGTAAATCAGGTACCTCTCCCAGCATTTAGGGTTAGGGTTAGAAGAATTCTAACCATACAATAGATAAAAGAGACCACAGAAAAAAGAAATGGGTAGTTTCAGTTACATTATATCGAAAAAAGCTTCTGTACAAACAAAATGAAGGCAACTAAGATAATAAACTAAGTGGCACAGTGGATAAAATGCTTGGCCTGAAGTCAGGAAGATTATTCTTCCTGAGTTCAAATCTGGCCTGGGACACATACTAGCTCTGTGACCCTGGGCAAGTCATTTAACCCTATTTGTCTCAGTAAAATGAGTTGGAGGGGAATAAAAATGGCTAAATCAATCTAGTATCATTACCAGAAAGAGATGGACACAACTGAAAAACACAAAAAGAATAAGATGAGAAACCGCTGAAGGGGGAAAAGGCTTTGCAGCCATTGCCTCTTAACGGGTATAAAAATATCTAAGATGTACAAAGAATTCACACAAACATATAAGACCAAGAGCTATAGCCTTTGATTCAGAGAAAACCAATGCTAAGCATATACCCCAAGAAAGCCAAAGATGGAAAGGTCCTACATAAACCAAAATAATTATAGCAGCACAGCACTCTTTGTGGTAGGGGGAAAAAATGGAAATAAAATAGGTTCTCACTATCTAGAAAATGTACTTAAATAATAATTACACACACCCCAAGAGATCAAAATGGATGGTTCTTAGTCTCCTAGTCAAGAGTAAAAGAGGCAGGTGAATCCCATAGAGTCCTTAACATTCCTTGTCAGAGAAGGTGTGATCAGTCACACCTGAAAGCCACTCACTTTCCCCAGCAGCCATAATGCTCCCCAACTACCCCTACCTCTCCTTTTCTGAATCTCAATAAAGAGGGCTTTTTACCTCTGGTAGGGAGTCAACTGACCTAACTGAGAAGACCAGCCTCACCCACTTCATTAACAATTATACAAACCACTGCAAATAAAATAACCCTTGCTCAAACATGCCTCATTTTCCCAATTATTGCATTTCTCTCACGACAGAAACGTATCATTTCTCCTCTAGTGATAATAACAATAGCATTTGTATTTTGTCTATTATGAGCTAGGAACTATGCTAAGAGCTTTAGTAATATTTTTTGATCCTCAAAACAACCCTCAAGATTCTATTTTGATTCCCCATTTTATGACTGAAAAAACTGAGGCAAACAAGTTAAGTGACTAGATATTAAAATGTCCGAAGTCACATTTAAACTCAGGTCTTCATGATGTCAGACCCATTGTTCTATATACTTACTGAGTCACCTAGTTGTTCTCCAAGCTGTTCTGACACTGCAGCCACCCTGGAACAGGTTCTCATCACCTCACGCTTGGAATTATTCTAACAGCCCGCGTACTGATTGGTCTCCCTGCTCAAGTCTCTCCCCATTACAGTCCATCCTCTACCCTGCTGTGAAACTGATTTTTCAAAAGATCTGACCATATTACTCCCTCAATTCCATAAATGCCAATGGATCCCCCATCACCTGCAGAACCAAATAAAAAAATTCTTTAACTGCCTTTCAAAACCTTCATAACCTGATTCCTTTCACACCTTTCTAATCTTCTTACACCTTACATCACATACTCTTCAATCTACTGACACTGGCCTCCCTGTTGTTTCTCACACAAGACACTCTACATCTCCCAATTCTAGGCATTGTCATTTTCTGTCCCCCATACCTGGAAATCTCTCCCTCCTCATCTCTAACTCCTGGTTTCTTTGGCTTCCTTCAAGTCCCAGCTAAAATTCCACCTTCCAGAGGAAACATTTCCCATGTCCCCTTAATTCTAGTATCTTCCTTCTGTTGATTATCTCCAGCTTGTCTTGTACATTGTTTGTACAAAATTTTCATGCTGTCTACTCTCTGACACTGTGAGTTCCTTGAGAGCAAATTGTCTTTTGCATTCCTCTGTATCATCAATACTTGGCACAGTGCCTGACAACAAAGTGGGCATTTCTGAATGACTCTACTTTTCTCCTTCTCAATCTTGACCCTATGGTTAATTACTTCAATTTCATAACAAACTCTACCCTGGAATCCTGGGTCATCCTGTTCTCTCACTGTCCTGCTTTGCCAATCCCCCACCCCCATCATTGCCACCACCCACCGACTGGACTCCTGCTGTTGCTAACAAAGCTGAAATAAAGCAACTGAGCTGACTGAGGCTATTAGAAATTTATATTATCTGACCTCAAAAGGGTCTTCACTGCAAGAAAACAATATTCTTACACCTGCCTGATTCTCTCGCCCACTCACAAAAGCAGCTGTTGCAGAACTTTTCTCTTCAAATTCCCCCCACACTGAACTAGTCCTTCCTCAGCTTCTTATTTTACCAAGAAAACATAAGTCACATAAAGTCTCACTCTATCTCACAACCTGCTGACAGCATTTCCAACATCAAACACCTAGTCTCTACAAGGGCCTTCTCCACAGTTTCCAAAATCATCTCTTTCTTTTAATCTTCAGTAAGTACCTACCTGTATTTCCTGTTCACTACCTACAAATGTGCCCATGTCTCTAACTTTAAAAGATCTTCATGAGACTCTCCCATCCTCTCAAGTTATCACCTTCTATTTCTACTCTTTTCATCAGCCAAACTCCTAGAAAAAGCTGGATACTCTTATCGACTCTTCTCCCATTCACTTCTCAACCCTTTACAACTGGGCTCTGACTTTATCGCTCAGTCAGTAAGTCAGTGATCAAGAATTTAGTAAGTACTTAATGTGTATTAGAGACTATGCTAAGGCTAGGAATATCAAGAAATTAAAAAACAAAACACAGTCCCTGACCAGAGTCAAGGAGCTCATACTCTCATGAGGGAAAAAAAAAAGCAAAAAAAAATTACATACAAGATATAGTGTAAATGAAGGGTAATTTCAGAGGGAAGGCAGTAGCTTGTAGGGGAAGCGGTGATTATAAGGGGTCAAGAAAGGCTTCTTGTAGAAGATGGGATGTGAGTTGAGTACTGAGTGAAGACAAAAAAAAAAAAAGCAGAGTGAGGAAGAGCATTCCAGACATGAGGGAGGGCCAGTACAAAGGCACACTTTCTGGAGATGTGGTTTGAGTGTAGTTTCTGAGAAGCCACAAGAAAGCAAGTGTTGCTAGATCAACTATAAGAAGAGAGTAAAAGGAGGAAAATGCCAGGTTGTAAAAGGTTTTAAATGTCAACAAATTTTACATTTGATTCTCGAGGTATCAAGGGAGTCACTGATGTTTATTGAGTAGATGATAGAGGAGGGGAAAAGGCTGTGATGGAGTCAGACTTGGGCTTTAGGAAAATTACTTTGGAAGCTTGCTCCCTCCAAAGGTGATAATGATACCTTATTTATCACATCTCATGATCTTTTCTCTATATAGCATGTGACAATGTTGACATTCCCCTCCTGGAGATGATCTCTTTTGTGGATTTTCATGATACTACTCTCTTGGTTTTCCTACCTATCAGACCACTCCTTAGATTCCTTTATTGGAATATCATCCCTACTATGCCACTTAATAAGTATACCCGAAACTTTATCCTAAGCCGTCTTCTCTAACTGCTCTCTTTCTCTTAGTGGCATCATCAATTCCAAAAGGTTTAACTGTCATCTCAACAAATGACTCCACTTCTTGAGCTCCAATCCTACATCATGAACTGCGTTAGAAATTTTGAATGGGATGTCCCATAGATATCTCAAGCTCAACAAACTTAAAATAGAAATCATTATCTTTCCCTCAGAACCCATTCCTCTTCCAAACTTCCCAATTACTCTAACGGCCAGCACTGTCCACCTAGTCTCTAAAGCTCACAAGCTCAAACAAGTACTCACTCCATTAGCTCTCATACCCAAATATTGTTTCTTCCTCTGCAACATTTCTTGAATCCACCACCTTTTCACCCACGTTCAGCTCCTTATCACCTCTTGTCAAAACAACAGGAAAACCTAATGGGTCGTCCTACCTCAAATCCTTCCTCACTCCAAACCATCCTAAATGCAGATACTCAAGTAACATCACTCCACTACTGAATAAACTGAGTTTTTGTGTGTGTCCATATTGCCTCTAAGATTAAATATAAGCTCTATCTGGCATGTAAAATTTTGGTCCCAAGCTACTTTTGCGGCCTCATTACACAATGTTCCTAGTCCCAAATCCTAGAATTTAACAAAATTAGCCTTTCTAATCCTCACAGAGGCCATTTTATCCCCTGTCCCTAAGGCTTTGTACTAGTCATCCTCTATACCTTCACTTTTAAAAATGCCTTACTTCCTCAAGATTCAATTCAAGCACTATCTTCTACATTCAGCCTTTCTTGATTCCCTTCCAACAACTGCTAGTACTTTAATTCCCTAGATTACTTTATACTGATTTTCTGTATATTCTGTATATGTATATATCTGTTTGCTGTTTCCCTTAACAAAATGTAATCTCCTTGGTAAGAAGACTATTTCCTTTTTGGTTTCTTTTTCTATCATGGTACATAGTAGTAGCAGCAATAACAGTAAAGGGGGGGGTAAGGGGAAAGGAGGAGGAAGAGACAGCAGCTTACCTTTACATAGCACTTTATATATATTAAACTCATAATTTGAACACAGTAGAAGTTTAAAAAATAAAAATTAAATTAAAAAATAAATTTTGACTAACTGATTTTGTGACTTTCTTTGGCACCATTCATTATCCTTGGAATGTGAAGAGACAGTGCATTCAAAAAGAGTAAAGGAATAGAAAAGGTGGTAGGAACAGAAGCTGGTCAGACAGATTCAGAGTTCTAGTAATATCATACTGTAGCTAAGCCTAAAGCACTGGGGGTTAGCAAAAGTAGAATGGAGATGGTGGTCACAAAATGAACTATGAAAATAAAAAAGAATGATATATTTAATCATCCTTTCAAATTTAACCTAGATCATGGTCTACCTAATAAGACAGACCACAGCCACAAGGCACAGTAGACAGAGCCATGGCCTAGAATTCCAGACACCTGATGTGTCGTCCCCCACACCCCACTTACTAGGTAGCTGTGGGTTGCTTGGCCCTCATTTCCAAAATGAAGGTATCTTCCAGCTAGAACATTCTATGATTCTACAGTTAGCCTAGCACAGCCAATATATTTTTAATAGACTTAAAGAAAAACTAAAATATGTATATAATAAACTTTAAATAACTATAAAGTTTATTTCAAAGATAGTGAAATGAGATCAAAAAAATCAAAATATTTACTTGGTTCAAAAAAAAATTGCAACTCATTATTTACTTACTTTAGAGGTAGTTCTGTGGTCCACACTTACTCCAAGGACATTATGTAACCATTCTCTAAATGTTGGCAAAACCATGCCACTAAGAGGGTACCTGAAATACAGGGGAGGCAAAATTACATTCTCAACATCTCTTACAAAGATTTTAACATACTTCAAAAAAATGACTTCATTTAAAAACAAACTACCAATGCAGAGGGTCAAGAAAATAAATAAGATGTGAAAGTCAACATTACTGGAATCTGTGATTTTTTAGGAACTCTTTCAACCAATGAATATTAGCAATAGTTCTGAAGCTCACAAGTTTATAGAGTTGCTGGGGCACGAGAGATCATAATTTGCCTAAGACACAACAGGAATATAAAAAAGTAGAATGTGAATCCATATCTTCTTGACCCCACTATGCTGTGCTTTCTTGCTGTAATAGTAAGAAGAGCAGTACATAAACACCTAAATTGAGAGATAACTTTTTCAGCTGGAGAGGAAAAGGGAAGAGGGAATCAGGAAAGCTTTCCGAAGAGGTAACATTTTATTTAGGCACTGAAAGAAAAGAATGTATTCAAGAAAGGAAAACACTCCAGGAATGCTTTAATGGGTGAAAAAATGAGAATTCCGGATGGAATGGGACTTCGCCTGTAAGTCAAGTTTGGCAGGATAGAGAGTACATGAAAGGAGTAGGAAATAATACCAGAGAAGTAGGATAAATAATTGCGAAAGGCATTGAATGCCAGGCTGATTTATATTCAGCTGTAGAAGCAATAAAAAATTTAGGACTCCTGATGCTTTGGGGAAGCATCTATTTATTACAAAGCTCATATTTGCAGAAGTTCAAAGGGTAAGTTGGAAAGCAAAAGGAGATGCTGGGTAGAGTTAACTGACCAGATATATTAAGGAATTCATCTAGGATGGTATAGTACGAATGGGGAAAAGAAGATGAATTGGAGATATTACAGAGAAAACACAGCCAAATTTGTGGTAGCCTAGTAGACTGTAGCACTACGCCTGGAGTCAGGAATATCTAGATCCAAATCCTGACTCAGACACTTACTAGTTGTGTGACCCTAGGAGAGTCTCTCCACCTCTCTGTCTCTGTTTTCTTATCTGTAAAACAAGGAAGCTAGATTCAGTGGCTTAAGGACCCTCTTATCCCTGTGTGAAAGAGAGAGATGAAACAGGAAAAGAAAACATATTTGAAGTTTAAGTAATTAGGAAAGTGATGATACCATCAACAGAACTATGGAAAGTGGGAAGAAGACTTTGTTCTTGCTGCTGCAGTAGTTTCAGGCACAGCAAGTTTGCAGTGCTGAAATATCCAGGCACAGATGTTCAGTCAAAAACTCAGGGAAGGAATGGGAACTAGATGAATGAATTTAAAAGTCACCTGCAAAGAGGTGATAACTGAAGCTATGGGAACGGATGGCATTCCCAAAGGAATAAAGAGTTATGGGAAAAATAAGAAGGAAAGGGAGAAGGAAAAGGAGAGGGAGATTCTAGAAATATTTTCACTTTAAATCGTTCAAATTTAAAGGGTAAGCTTCAATTATCTAGAAAATTCACTTATATTCATTTAATTATTAAATTACTTATTATTTATTAAATGTTTACTATGTGCTGGACACTGTATTAAATACAAATGATAATATGCTAAACAGTCTGTACCCTCGAGAAGCTTCCATTCCAATGGGGGAAAACAACAGATAAAGGAGAGGCGGGATACAGGAAGGAGGGTATGGGCAATGGCATAATTGGTAATATCTAGCCAGTGCTGTGGAAGCTTGGAACCAAGCAAGATAAAGCTAAATCTGGCCTACCAAATGCCAGAGTTGTTCCAGAGATGTAGTCCAATTTTCTAATAGAGACAGAGTAGATGTGATGGTTCTATAGATGATATGGCTGAAAACGTCCTGAAAGTATAGTGCAGGCCTACAACGAAGCAAGTTAAAGCCAAATAATAACAATAACAGTAGCTTGCACTTGGATAACAATAATACATTACAAATGTGCTACACTAAATTGTTATACTGTAACATTTCATTAGATACACTATATATGATAATAATAGCAAGCATTTTAAGGCTTACAAAGCACTTTGCACACACATACACGTATACGCAGATACACAGATAGTTCTCACTTCATGTAAGTGAACCATTCCACAGACCTCTATGGAAAGCAATTTTTACATAATGCAAATTTGCTCCTAGATCTGGGGGAGGGAGGCAGACAAGAAGGGGGCCTGTACATGGTTCAAGGACAGGTGGCAGAGACAGAGAAGTGAGAGGAGAAGGAACACAATGCAGATCAAGACAGAGATGTGGAGTCAGACCCCATAGGCTGAGCAGACTCAGCGTCAGAGGTCACAAACCAAGCCTGTGTCTGGTGCCAGCAGTGACGGCAGTCTCTCAGCATCCATTCTTCTGCTTTCATTTGGAAGGGTTGAATTTTTTTTTAGGGGGGAGGAGGCAGAGGACCACAGATCACTGAGCCAAGGAGGGCAAGGGGAAGGGAGAGGAAAAGAGAGGAGGGAGGAGAGTACCTTACCTTACTGTATAGTAAAGTTAATGTAGGTGTTTTTTGGAGCATGGATTTCTTTCAAAATTCTTTATGTAAAGCTGAATTTTCATAGTGTGAATTTACATAAAGCAAAAACTCTATATGTGTACACATTAAAAAAATTTTATTTGATCTTCCCAAGAACCCTGGAAGGCAGGCACTACTATTATTACCACTTTACAAATAAGGAAACCAAGACAGAGGTTAAGTGAATTCCCCAAAGTCATGTACTTAGCTAATAAGTTTCTAAGTTAAAATTTGAACTAGGATCATCCTGACTCCAAGTCCACTATACCACCTAGTTGCCTTTCAAAATACAGAAGTGTTCCAGGACTAGAATTTGGTGAGGAGGGGAGAGGGGAGCTTTCACTATATTATTTAAAACTGCCAATTCAGTTTTGTTTATCCTAATGGATGATCTATAACTGAGGTTTTCCCATCCAGAGGATCATGACCTTAGAGAAGGATCATAAAGATTTCCAGTCAGTCCCTAAGTCAGTTTCTGCCATCACGTCTTTCACTCTGTAGTTTGAAGATATTCATTCTTATGGTGGTGACCAAGGGTCCACCATCCAACCAAACAGTAACTAATACTCTTATCAACCAATAAACACCAGATTTATCGTATACCTTCACCAGAAATACTGAGAATTAAGGAAGGTCAAAGGTTGGTTCTTGTCAAGAAAAGGCTAAATATTCTTGAACTACAACAGACTCCTGTTATTGATTACATATGAAATTTCCTCTTTTGGACCTTACAAAAAACATATTCTCTACTTCCTACCAGCTGCACTCCTTGGACTTGGACTCTACCACTTAGACTTCTAGGAAACCTCTTCCCCACTAAACCTGTAAGATTGCAAAGGCATTTTGATGTTTGTACTTCAAGATCCTAGATACCCTCTGCCCCTCTGATTGGAGGATGATACAATGAACTCTTCCCAAAGCCTCCATTTGACCAGGCAAAGCTTCGTTTGTCACCAGCTACACTTCTTGGACTAGACCCCACCATGCCCCCTGCCAGGCACCTTCTCCCCCCACCTCCACTCCCTACTTTTCAGATATCTTTTATGTGTTGTCTTTATTAGACTATCAGATCCTTGAAGGAAGGGATTGTCTCTTTTTTTGTCTCCAACACTTAGTGAAGTTCATGGCACATAACAGAAACTTATTAAATGCTGACTGAGTGACTGAAATACTCCATGATAGAAGTAATTATCTTTGGAGGCATGTCTCCTTGCTTTATGTATTACTTAATATTAATATACAAAAGAATTGTTGAACAAAATAATCAAGAAATGTTATTTGATCTTAACATATTTATGAGAGATGCCAAATGATGA
Source organism: Potorous gilbertii (assembly GCA_028658325.1). NCBI lineage: Eukaryota > Metazoa > Chordata > Mammalia > Diprotodontia > Potoroidae > Potorous > Potorous gilbertii. The sequence continues at coordinate 201,869,692 of CM053771.1, read as the reverse complement.
ACAAGAGCCTTTGAAGCTGCATTTTACTCTAGTCAAGTGTTTTACTTGTAAACAACAAATAATTAAAGCAGGGGGCCATGGCATTTCTCTATATGTCAAATTGTGCAACTGAAGACGTATATACCATTATAGAAATAGCCTATAAAAGCCTGACTGAACCTTTTCTAAACTTTTAAGTGTTTATAAGTGATGTTTTTTAACATCATCACTTGTTTCACCACCAAAACCAAAAATTCTCTCTCTTAACAAAAAAGTAGTCAAGAAAAACAGATCAAAGGCTTGGCCATGTCTGAAAATACACTCATAATTCTGTTCCTATAATATTACCATCTCTCTGAAGCATGCTAGAAACACTCTTGACACTAAAAAGGTATAAAGGTAAATTTATTATAGCAAAGTTCAGAGGAACTGAACACTTTGGCCAAATCAGGCCCCCACCCTCTTTTCGGGAGAGAGCCCTGAGTACAGAAGAGAGATAAGCTATACACTGTTAACTCAGGAGATGTACTGGTTCATTCTCCATTGGGTCACCATCTTTTCTACAAGCCCATTAGTGTGAGCCCCCCTCCCAAACATGCTTTAACATAGGATCCATGATCAGAAAAAGGAGGGATAATTTTATGCAGGATGTGTCTGCTTATATGCATGAGGTTAAGCAAGCACAGTCATTTTTCTTGGCTAGTTCCAGCTACCGGTAGATTTGGTTCCTTTATCAAAAACTGTAATTTTCTGAAGGCCACTGTCCTTTGATTGGTTGAGTCCACCTGCAGTCTGCTGGCCTTATTATCTAATTTATTTTCAATGACTTCATCAACTAACAGTAACTTACTGTAGAAATTTAACTTTTGCTGTCTCTCTCACTGTACCATCAATCTATTTAGTTCTTTAATCATGACTAAATATTGCTATGCCCAAAATTCTGAATACTTTCTTTGTTGTTTTCCTTTACTGTGGACATGATGTAAATTGTTCTTCCAGTTCTACTTTGCTCTGTATCAGCTGACAGGATATTAAGTTTAAAGGAAGAGAGACCTCAACTGTCATGTAATTCAACCTTTAATTTTGCAGATGTAACCAGAGAGGTTATATGTCTTATCTAAGATCATATAGGAGGTATGGCAGAGTTGGGAATTTAAAAAAACATCTTCAAGTTTCTCTAGATATTTCATAATCATCATTTCTTATACCACTACATTCGTGTACCACAAATGGTTTATCCATTTTCCTCAATCAATACGGCATTTTCCTTTCTCATGTTTTTATCAATGTTATTCTCAGTATGTCCAAAGATCACAGTCACAAAATTCAAACAAAAGAGATATTTCCCTGCATAAAAAGAGGCTCTTGAGATACTCATGGGAAGAAAAAATTGTGTCAGTGGCCTCAGAGCATTACAGGGACTACTCAACATTCAAAACTTTTTACTTAGCAATACACATAGGAAAAACCAAGGGGAAAAAGAATGCACTTTGTCCAGATCATGGCATACAATCAATCAAACAAGTAACACGCATTAAATATCTACTACACACTGAAAATACAAAGACAAAAATGAAACAGCCCCTGCCCTCAAGATGCTTATATTATATGGAGGGACAAAAAAACATATGTATGCACATATATGGTATGTAAGTATAAGTATGTGTATAAATACACATATACAAGAGATAAAGATATAGAATATATCTCCCATCACCCTATTTATCTGAGACATGCATTGTAGATGGATAATAAACTGAGCCCAAAAGTGAATACGGAAAATTGGCTGAATTTCATTTGAAGAATTATGCAGTACATTCAATGACACTAAAATGTCCCCTGACACCAAACTCCATATTTTTAAAATAGTATATATTACCTAGATGTAAGAATGTGTGTGTGTACATATATAACACACACACACACACACACACACACACGGTAATGAATCATGTAAGTCACAGTCACTAAAGAACCAAAATTTATATGTAACCCAGTAGCATAATCGAAAGAGATAAACAAGCAGCAGACTATTAAGGCAAAAATTCCAAAGCAAGATATGGCACAAAGACATCACTATTAAAAACTGAATACAAATGGAGGCAGGTCAAGCATATAGCTATAATAGTTAACAGAAACATCTGGTGGTACAGTAAACTGAGCACTGGCCCTATAGACAGGAAGACCTAAAGTTGGCCTCAGACACTTACTAGCTATGTAATCGTGGGTAAATCACTTCACCTGCTTGTCTTAGTTTCCTCAACTGTAAAATGGAGATAATAATCACACCTACCTTCCAGTCTTATTCTGAAGATTAAATGAGATATTTCTACAGTACTTAGCACTGTGTCTGGCGTATGGCAGGAGCTTAATGAATGCTTTAAAAAAATTAAAAAAGGGAGAGAGAGGGTCCAAGAACTATACTGGTAAACATTAAAAGAACTAAAGGAAAAACTTCAGAATCTTGGGTCAGTCCTATAGAATACATATGTAAATACATATACAAAAATTAAACAGAATAAAGAAGCATAGATAAGCTGTGATCTATACCAGTACAGAGTTGATGAGATCATATAGCCATTTAAACGACACAAATGTTAAATTTTACCCAACCACACATGTTTCATTGATCCCTACGAACATTACTATAATGCTATGGACAGATGTTGGGGCAGCGAAGGTGGCTCAGTAGAGTGCTGGGTCTACAGTCAGAAAGACTCATTTTTCTACATTCAAATATGGCCTCTGACACTTACCAACTGTGTGACTCTGGGCTAATCACTTAACCTGTTTACCTCAGTTTATTCCTCTGTAAAATGAGCTGGATTAGGAAATGGCAAACCACTCCAGTATCTTTACCAAGAAAAGCCCAAATGGGATCATGAAGAGTTGGTCACAACTGAAATAACTGAACAAAATCAAAAATAGACATATGTTTATCCCTCCCACACATCCATTTCTATTACCTAGGCCTATGGAATTTACACCCAGTCAATAGAATATCTCATGTAGTACTAGTCCACCAAGTCTCTAAAATGCCTCATTTGCAACCAAGTTCTCCAGTTAATCATGATACTTTTTTTCAGCTTCCAGCATTTTTCATTTTACCATATATATTTTATCTGAGTTGTTTTTTTTTCCCTGTGATTTCCCATTTTATCTCAGTTTTAGGTAGATCAATTACTGTCTTTGTTATTTTTCCTCAAGCATGCAACCAAATTCCCTGATTTTCAATCTCAATTTTTTGTTTAAAAACTATTCCACTTTTTAGTGCCAATATCTTGGTACCATTTTGGTCTATTCTATTCCAAATGGTTCCTCAGTTCACGCATATTGTATAACCTTTGCCCTTTCAAAAGCCACATAAAAAATTCAGTAAAATTATTTCATACATAACACTTTCTATTTGATCTAAAGAAATTTAGGATTTAAAAGTTTCTGAAAGAACTCTTTGCCAGAAATGAAGAAAATCATATCATACATAGTATTACGTACTTCTTACCTTCTTATGGCTAATAATCATGAACCCTGTGTCTCAAGTTACAATCAAATATAAATTATCCTTTGGAATTTTTCACAAAAAACCTTTATACCTTACTTTAGAGGCAAGCATTCTCTTAGTACAGGTTTACTGTCAAGACTAAGTAAAGGACCCACAAATCTTACAACAGTTAACAAGAAATCTTACTTTGCTCTTACACATGGCAAAGATGCAAGAAGAACAAATTCTGCTGCTCCTGATGAAGCCTCTTTGTCTCCATAAGGAAACCCAGAGAGTCAGTAGTGAGGTATGGTAACTGAAGTTAGGGGGCCTCAACACTACATGAATGGGATTTTTTATGCCACTTACATGACTAGGAAATTGTGTCAAGGGAAGCAAAGACCAATCAGGTCCCAAGATCAGCTCTGCTGAGTTTTAGGGAAGTTAATTCCTACTATGGAGAAATAGGGAAAAACTGGCCACGCTATAATTTAGAAACCTTGCAAAAACCAAATGTTATATACAGTATATGGCTAAATCTTCAGACTTACCTTTCTTCATAATTTCCCAGTAAAACATAAATTCTTTGAGGGCAGGGACTATTGTTTTTATTTTTGTCTTTGTATCCCTAAGGTCTAACAGTGCTTGAAATTGAATAATTATTTCATCCAAAAATACATATAAATATTATTTAGATTACCAACACTCATAATATCCAGGTCATATTACATTTTAGGACACAAATATTAAAAAATTTAAAATTTTAAAATTCTAAAAGAAAAATTTAAAAATTTTTAAAATTTAAAAAAATAAATGAATTTTACCTTTTTCCAGTCAATTCAATTTGGCCCTTCTTATTAATGATGAACTTGGAATCATTATATCCCCATCCATTCCACTTCATAAGTCCTTGCCTAATTGAGAAAAGGAAAATATATAAATGAGATCTCAGGTAAACAGTCCCGATGTGAACAAAAGCCTTGACAATTTTCATAAGCATGTAAAATGAAGAGTCTTTATGGTTACTAAGAAAAACATTAATTTACTGGAAAGGTTCATATAAGGTGAAGTGAGCAGAACCAAAACATTATACTCAGTAACAGCAATATTGCAACGATGATCAACTGTAAAAGACTTAACTACTCTGATCAAGACAATGATCCAAGACAATTCCAAAGGACTCGTGATGAAAAATGCTTTCCACATCTAGAGAGAGAATAGATGAACTCTGAGTACAGACTAAAGCATACTTTTTTTGCTTTATCTTTCTTGGGGTTTTTTTTTGCAATATGGCTAATATGGAAATATGTTTTGCATGACTTCACAAATCAATTTGTATGACTTCACATGTATAATCAAAATGCTTGCCCTCTCAAGGGATGGGAGGTAAGAAATGAATATGGAATTCAAAATTTTAAAAAATAAATGTTAAAATGTTTTTACATGTAATTGATAAATATATATAATGAAATAAAAATATTTTTAAAAGAAAAATGTTGATAATACGAAATATACATCAGAGAATGCCTTATTAACAATATTTATAAATTATTTTGCCTTTAATAATTTACTTCAAATTGAGATTAAGACTGACTCATTTTCTTATTAATACTATTTACAAATAATTGGTTTTGTCCTGTAACTGTGTAAGTCATGTTTCCATGTCTATGAACTTCAGAGTTCAGACAGCTTGTGATGGATTAACTTTAAATTCCAGCATTCTTGCCTCAAGGAATTTAACTTACCTTGGAGAATGTGTGCAAACAGAAATAAATGTTATCTTGCTCAAAGATCTGTTTCAGTTTATCCTTTTGCTAAAATGATAATATGTAACAAGTGGCACTCAGAAAACTAAGTAAAAGACTTAGAGTTGAAAGGAGATTTTTAGAAATCATTCAGTCCAAAGTTGGCAAACTACGGCCCCAAGGTCAAATCCAGCATTTTATCTGTTTTCTACTGGGCTTGATCTTGTACTAACCACCTCCTTTTACTGATAAGAAACCTGAAACCTAGGAAGATAAACCTAGATGCCCAAGATACTCAGCAGATACTCATTATTAAAGCTCTTATTTAAAGATATTTATTATTAAAGCTCTCCTTAATAGACACAGGGATTTTACCCTATCTAGTAAAGATCTTCAAACTCTCCTTATTCAATTATTCAAAAAGTATTTAAAGTGCCTAATTTTTATCTGCTCTATGCTAAGCCCACTAGGAAACAAAGACAAAAGTAAAAGTTCTTGCACCCTTTGGTAGTTTATAATCCAAGTAAGAGAGGAGGAGGGTACATAAATAAGCATAAACAAAATACATAAAACATAATTTTGAGGAAAAGCACCATCCAGCTGTTGGGGGTATGAAATAGGAAATAAGGAAAGGTTTCATGTAGAAGGGTGACTGAAAGGTGCCTTAAAGTAAACTAGAGATCCTAGGAGAGATCTTAAGAGGAATGAAAAGAGAACATATTTTAAGTATGGAGGAAAGCCACAGCAAAGATATGAAATACTGCATCTCAACAGTAAGGGAGGAGGCAGGTTGCACCACGCTTTACTTGCCAATTAAGAGGTTATATTTTATCTAGAGGGGCAGGTAGGTGGAGCAGTAGACATGGAGTGCTGGATTGAGAGTCAGGAAGACTCATCTTCCTGAATTCAAATCTGGCCTCTGATACTTACTAACTGTATGACCCTGGACAAGTCACTTAACCCTCATCTATAAAATGAGCTGGAGAAATGGCAAGGAAATGGCAAACCACTCCAGTATCTTTGCCAAGAAAAGCCCAAATTCGGTGACTAAAAGTGGAGCCCAAATGAAACAAATGAACAACAACAATTTGAACCAGAAGTACTAGGGAGACACTGGAGTTTACTATGCTGAGGACAGACATAGACAGAACTGAGCTTTGGTAGCACTGTGAAAGGACAAACTGAGAAGAGAGACTTGAGGAAGAAAGAAAACATAAAGACACTGGGGAGATGAAAAACAAGCCTACTATTACTATCCCTGGCTCTCATTAAATACAAAGGTCTAGCAGCAGCAGTGATGTGGTTACGAGGTAAAGAAATCTTTGGCCATGGAAACCCATAAAACAAAGAGAAAAACAATAAACCAACCAACCAATAGTTTGTTTTATTAGTGATTACCAGACACTGCGAAGAAAGGGAGATGAAGAAAAGGTGGTACACATTTAAACCAAAAACCAACGTCAAATTCTTAGGATTTATGGTAGGTTTTTTGTTTGTTTTTTTTTTTTTACACACAACATAAGTTTAATAGTCAAATGAAATATAAAAGAATACAATCTTTCGTACACATTAGGAAGATTCTTTGTGTGCCAAAGAGCATTATAGAATTACTGTTTTTCTATAAGAGAAATTTCCTAAAAATAAGAGGGACCTTAGGAATCATTCTACCCCAATCCTTTATTTTTAAAAATTTTTATGTATATTTGCTTTTACATCATCTCAATTTCCAAGTACATCCATCCTTTCTCTCATACCTAGCAAGCCATCCTTTGTAGGAAAGAAAAAAAGGCGTTCAACAAAACCAACCATCAACTTCAATTGACAATATATACATTATTCCACACCAATACTCTCCCCCTGCATCCTTTAGCAAAGAGGGAGGTGAATTTTCTTATCTCTACTCAGGAGTCAAGGCTGATCATTTTAATTATACATTATTCACTTTCTTTTTTGTGGTTTACTTTTGCATTACAACTATTATGTGTTTTCCTGGTTCTGTTTATTTCACTCTGCATTAATTTGAATGTCTTCCCATACTTCCATGTGTTCGTCAATGAAATCTATTCTTACAGTGATATCCTGTTATATTCATGTACTACAATTTGCTTGCCATTCCCCAATCATTCTCCAATTGCTTCCAATTCTGTTATTACAAAAAAAAAAAATGTGTTGCAATATATTTGTACTGTTGAGGAGAATATGTCTAACAGCGGAATTTCTAGGTCAGAGGATGCACGTTTTAGCAATTTTTTAAAACCATAATTTCCTAAGTGCTTTGGAGAATCCAAACCTGAGGCCCACAGGCTGATTTGTCCAATGCCAGCCACATTGCTCAATGGTAATTAGACCGCCTGCCCAGTGTCAGTGCAATGTTCTTCCCATTACACAAGCCTGCTAGCCTAAAGGCAGTCATTACAATCTGACAACTAAAACGCTCAATGTTTAATTATCTCCTTAAAATCTTATTAAAATGGTTCGGAGCTCTTTAGTGTACCTATCATCTCCTTTGATCTTCTACACCTGACTTTCCAAAGAAAAAGGTAAATAGTTATTTAAACATGGTAGATCAGAAAACAGACCAACACCACTCAGGGTCTAGTTTTCAAGTGACACCAACTATTCTACTACACTTTTAAAAATGCAGGGTTACTGTACAACAAAAGAACATGATGACAATAAATGGCAACACATGGACACAAGGTGGCAGTATTCTCTCATCACAATATAATACCAACTACCGTCTTCATTTCTTTATCCAACGATAACGAATTCTTTACTGAAAGATTTAAAAAAGATAATTGTTATAGAACACAATATTCTTTTCTTTTCCCCTCAAAACATAAATTATTGTTTATTATCATAATAACCCTGTTAACTGCCCCATATAAATATAAGTAATTACTATTACTAATGAAGTTGGATACCTTCATGGGATCAGCAGAAAAAAAAGATTTGTAAAAATTTAGCTTTATACTATGTTAAACTGATATAAATTTAGTAAGGTTAGTGAATAACGATTATATTAAGTAAGACATTAAGATTAATTTTAAAAATATGACAACGTTGGGACATTTAAATGAAGACTCTGAAAGAGTCCATCTCACCAAATAAGAGAAAAAAATGAATTAGACTGTCATAGCTAATCAAAATGAAATTTTTTTAAAAGTCTGATTAATGAGAATTTCCATAATTCTGATAAATGAAAAGTAAATAAGTCTTCAACACTGTAATTTCAATTTGTACTTGGTTCAGCTCTAGTAAAATGTTTTATCATTTCTTTCATAAATGATCAATAACATTAAAAATTATATGTGAGTACTGTTACTCTTGATTTGCAAAAAAGAAATATAAACTTATACTTAAGCACCTGAAAGCTAGTTCTAATTGTCTCTAACCACTCCATAGCAATTTAAACGAAAGTCAATATATTGCATAGTATGCCAAAATTCTTAAGAAAGCAACCTTTCAAATTAGGAAAGTTTTTATGACTTAGAAGAGTTGAACTATTAGAAAGAGAACATGGAGGGAAATGAATCAAAGAAATTAAAATTTCTTCTCAAGAAAAAGTAAATTGAAGATTGTTTTCAACTATACCAAGGTAATTATTAATTTGCTGTTCTCCCTATATACTAAAAAGTAAAAATAAGCAAATAGGCTTTTAAATTGTAAGAATATACATATACATATAAACACATGTGCAAACAAGTACATACATATATGCAGATTTTCCTGATTGCTGAGATTATCCTGAGATATCTTTCAGAATCAATAGCTATCCCATCTCTCCATTAGTAAGAGTTGAATGTTAAACCAATGGACTTTTCAAGATATATAAGAGTCTTATCAGCCCAATAACATTATAGGTCTAAAAACACTTAAAGAGTTCTGGCTTCCTCAAAACGTTTCTTCTAAAAGAAAATTCAAGATAAGCAATTTGTACATATGGCTTCACCTTTATTCCCTCAAATTATTTCTAAAATCTTTTCAACAGAAAGATACTTGTGGAAAGAAAAATAAAATAAGTTTCTGAAAATATAAGTGAATCAAACAGCATGTAAGAAAATGTTTGGAAAGACTTCAATAAAACATGAAGAGTTTTATAAATTAGTCAATTCATCTCTCCATGATCTTTGAATTCCAAAGATTCAAAGAAAAAAGTGCAGAGTAATTAGATTCCAAGTTTTTATAGATTTTGTAGATGCATTTTATAGATTACAATATAAGCAACATTTAGAACTAGATTTTGAAAATTATTTTTGAATGTTGCCAATTTTTAGGTTATTAGTAAAGGAATACTTTTAGTGTACTCTGCCTCTGATCCTGCTTGTTCCCCTCCTGGTTTAACTTCTTCCATTTTCGATAGTATGTGAGAAAAAAAAAACTGGTCTGTACTTAGAAAAATGTAAACTCAAAAATAAATAACATGGGGAAAAGGTTTAAATATCGTGTCTCAATCTGGATAAACTTTTTCATTTTAATAACAAGTTTATGAAGATTGTACAAATACAGTTTCAATAGTACTGATAAACAGAATGAAGAGATTTTCACATGGCAGAATTAAGGGGGTTTGTTTTCCATACAGATTTCCCCAAAAGGAGTGCTTCTATGTAAATGTAACACTGAATGCCAAGAGTCCAAAAATATGTAACTTGCTTTTGTTTTACCAAAATGCTAATGGTTTTTTCTTCTAAGATTTTGCCCGATTCTCATAAACTGAGAAAAATCAAACTTTCTTTCAAGTTTAGCAACTCAAACTCCACAATAAAAATAACTTTTTTAAAAGTCAATTTACAATTGTCTAAAATTTTAATTTAAAATGTAATATGACATTAATCAGTGAATAAACATTTACTGAGCACCTACTGTGCCAGATATTGTGCTAGGTCCTAGCAACAGAGGAAAAAAAAAAAAGAAAAAAATCCCTAGTCTTAAGGAGCTTACATTTTAATAAACATAACTTTATGATCCAACCAAGTCATACACTGTATACTTTTAATGCAAAGAGGAAAGAGAAAAAAAAACATATCCGAAGGAAGAATTCAATGTGGCACCTCAAACTGTCTAATAAAATTTTTTATGAATAAAATTTAACAAAAACCTCACAACTACAGTTTCACATTTTGCTATCAAATAATTATTGTTAATTTCTGGCCAGCACAGTAAGCTTTGTCTGTTTGGTCGCATCAAAGTCATGTATCCTTAGCAAAATCATTAGCTTTCCTTGTAAAAATTAATGACTATAAGCTCTATCTAAAATGCTTAATGTATAATAACTTTTACAAACTCAAAAGCATCTATGATCTTATCAATTTGGGCATTCCCTCTAATAATACACTCAAAGTCCACACATGAATGCCCATCCCATCAACTTTTTATTCATATCCTCCCATTAATCTGCCACAGACCTGCTAAAATACCTGCTGAATTTAGCAATCTGTGAAAATTTTTTAATTTCTGGGGCAATTTTTTATAGTATTGTCTTTTTTAAAATTAGATGGTCTGGTCTTTATTTTTTCTAACTTAGAAATTAATACTGTTATAAACATATGAAGCATTTTACATATAAGTATTTATTATTATTTAATTATTACTATAATATATAATACAATAATTACATATTATATAATATTATCAGAAATTTAAAGATGTGGTTCTTGTAAATGTTTTAAAAGCTTTTTATCAAAGCTTTTTATAAAATTTTACATTTCTAAAATTAACATATTGTAATGCCATAAAAGTTTTACATTATATTTTTAGAGTTCCAGAAAAAAATCACCACAGGTAGTTGCTGCTTTAAGAAGTGATACAATTTTCATTCACTCTTACTCATAAGATTTTACAAATGAGCTTGTATTTGTTGCCTTTGGCTGTCACATCTCTCAATTAAGCAAGTAGTAGGTCAGTCAACCAGTCAACAGGCATTAAGAATTTACCATGCATCAGACACAGTTGCTAATTCAGGAGATATAAAAAAAAAGGCAAACAAAGTTCATGTCCTCAATGTGAACTGAGTAACTCAAGTGTTTTTTTTTCTTCCAACTATTTTGAATGAATGAAATACTTATAAATGCAAAGAGCACTGTGCTAAGTCCTGGGGATACAAATAGAAAAATTGGACAGTTCCTATCTACTCTCTAGAAGCTCACATTCTAATGGAGCAGACAACACACATGGAAAGTTTCACCTGCAAATCAGATGAGAAAGCTTCGAGGTCTTTAGGATATGACAAAATTTCTCCTCCATAACGTCATTATTTAATGTCTCCCCATAATTTTGGGGTGTGAGGTTCCGGAGTGTCACCATCAAGGTCTCTGGGAAAATGGCTGTCTTGGTGGTGGGGGTGGTGGTGATTTGACTTCTCTGGCAAATGCTGCCGCCATTTAGCATCTCTCTCAAATTCAAGGTGCCTTCCTCTTTCAGCTAGGTCAGTCTGCCTGCTCTGCGTAGGGCAATTGATTGGGAGATGGTAAGGATGCTAGCTTTCCCAAATGATGGCTGCAAACATTGGGCTGGAAGCAGGAATAATGGATGGACTGGGTACTGCCACTCCCACGACTTCTTTGACAGTATTCGTGTTGGTGGCAGCTGGTCAGCAGTTGCTGCTGGTGGTGATGAGGATGGTGGGCCCCATCACCACAATGATTTCTCCCTTCAATTATGGCTGTGGAGGGGCTGGGCTAGAAGCAGTTCTGATGGCTTGAGGAGCACTGCTATTCCCAAAGCTCAAGTTCAGGATCCTAGGCTATGTCCATCAGAGTCTGAAGGAAGAAGATGGTCAAGGTGGTAATTGTTTGACTTGACTGTCACATGCTGCCTCTGATCTTTTACATGGGATGATTTCTTTGTTATGGTAACTGATTTACATTACTTAAACTTGTGCATGGAATGGGATAACCAATGTCAATGCTATTACATCCCTCTATTCCTCTCCTACCCAATCCCACCTTTTCTGCATCAATAACTTGAACAATAACTTATTCAAACAAGTCAGACTAGAGTTATTTTAATTGGATACTTTTATCTTTGTCACATTTTTGTGCTTTTCCAATTCTCCTTAACTGTCGTGTGTTCTCTCTGTTGCTTATTTCCAATTCATCATATATTTATTTCTATTACTTATTTGTGCATAATCGTTTACATGTTGTCTCTCTCTCTGAGTTCTTTGAGAGCAGAAGTCCGCTGCCTTTCTTTGTAACCTCAGTGCTCAGCACAGTGCCCGACACAGAGGAGATGCATAACAAACACTTACTGAGTGACTGAAAGTCCTTGCTCTCAGATAGCTCACAGTCTAACTGGTAAGTCAACACCTGGAGGAGAGCTTAGCTACAGAGCAAATGGAAAAGCCTTGAGATCTTCAGGGTGCAATGGCAAGATCCAGGTAGACAATGTATTCACTAGCAGGTGAGATGGCTGTGCATGATATGGATAAAGGGTTATATACTCGCAGGGCAAATGGTAAGGTGCTGCTGGGTGTAATAGCAGGGCAGATGGTAAGATTTTAGGAACCTTCAGATGTAGTGGCAGATATTCTGCCATTTTTTCCCCCCTCAGGAAGAACTGTAGTTGGTGGTTAGTTGTTCATTACATTACTGTGAGTAGCCATCTCACGCTGGCAAAAGAGGAAACAAACTGGAGAGGTTTGAGGGGAATGTGGAAGGGGGCTGAAGTGCAGTAGGACTCTGGGTTTCCTCCTGTAAGAGTGTGGATAGGTCATCCATCACCCACTCAGAAGGGAGAAAAAGCAATGGCAAGAAAGATGGGAGAGGAAGGGTTCCTCATAGCTATTACTCTAGTTAGGTATACCAGATTTGATCTAGGACTAGGCAGATGGGCAGGCACAGGGGCCAGTACAAAAAGGGAAGTACTTTGCCAGTTATTTTGGGAGGCATAGGAGCAAAAAACAGGAAGAAATAAATTGTTTCATCTTCACACTGGTGTGTAACACTGCAAAGTAATGCACGGATGTTGACACAGTAGGCTACCCTTTGCAGTGCTATAGCTAGGGAAGGTACTATAAGACAAAAAATCCGGGATATTTTCTTATATCCACTGGGAACCACTAAGAATGCTGCCTTCCATCCCCACCCTGACTCCCACCATTACCAAGGAAACAGGGACAGGGACTGGACCTTTAATGGTAATTCCTATATGAAGTGGAAATTCCCTCTACTTACATAGATCACTTCCTTCTATACAACACATATTCTAGAGTTGCCCTAAGAGGTTGAGTGATTTTGAATTCAGGTCTTCCTGGCTTTAAGACTAGTTCTTTATCCACTATGCCACAGTCACTCATGTAACATATTTTTAAAATAGTTCCTTTAAGAGCTTAAAAAAAGAAGTGGCCCTTTCTAAGAGAGCAACCCTTTACACAACCAACTATTCAAATTTCTTCATTATGTAGTTCTGTAATACTGAGCAAGTAATCTCTAAAATCTGTTTTCTCATCTATGAAATGAGAAGAAATTCAGAAGTTCTTAATCTGAATGCCAGGGAGACCCAGGGATAGATTTCAGGGGACTAATATTTAAAAAGTAATTTAAGGTTTGCAAAGTGCTTTACATACCTTATGTTACTGGATCCTTATAACAACCTTATGCTCTAGGTACTATTTTTATCTCTATTTTGCAAATGGAGAAATCAAGGCAGACAGAAGTTAAGTGACTTACTCAGGGTCAACAGCGCTAATAACTGAGACTAGATTTGAACTGGGGTCTTCCTAACTCCAGGCCCAGCATTCTATTCACTGTGCCATCTAAGCTGCTCCAAAGGATCCGTTCAATTGAATAGGAAAAATATATGTTTCTTTCCATTAACCTCTAACTAAAACTTAGTATATTCAATCATGAATGTAAGCAAGAAATATTAGTAGTATCAGCAGTACCTATGATATAGTCACCGACAGAAATCACAGATATTTTCATATCACATTGCAGATATATCTCAAAATATTATTTATCCTCATCACTACAATGAAGTCTATCTATTTCAATATAATTAATTTCCTTTGTAACCCTACATAATTTATTTTATGCCTTTAAAAATATCATTGTGAATAGTCCATAGGCTTCACCATCCTAAAAAGAGCCCAGGATACAAAAAAGGTCTCTAGATGCACTAGATGGTCTCTAACATCCCTTCTTGAATAATGTTCTGTAAATTCTACAGTTTGAGTGGAGATTCTGGGAAGGGCATAGACACAAAGTTTCTCTCTAAGCTATAACACAGGATACATTATTCATTAATCCAACTATGAACAAAGAAGGGAGCAAAACAATTGTTATTTCAAAGAATACAACATAAGCACCCTATATCTTCCCACCTTTGTTCAGCTGTTCCCTATGCCTGAAATACCCTCCCCTTCATAACACTCTATACCTTTTTGCTATGTTCCACTCATACCTCTTAAAGGTCAACTCAAATGTTACTGTCCTCCAGGCCCCAGAAAAATGCTAAGCTCCATAAGGACAATGGCTGGTTCAGTTAAACTTTGCATCTCACTCAATGTTTAGCAGAGTTCTGTACACACGGCAGGTGCTGTAAAATGCTTGCTTAAAGACTGCATATGTGTAACCTAAATCAACCTGCTTACCTTCTCAATGAAGAGGGTGAGAATGAAGGGAGAGAATTTGGATCTCAACATTTTTGAAGTGTTAAAAATTGTTTTGACATGTACCTGAGGGAAAATAAAATGCTAAATAATTTTTTTTAAAAATGCTTGCTTGAATAATAAAATATTGAGTCACAGCCAACCACGAAGTGAAAAAAATCTCTGTGGCAAGGGGGGGGGGGGGGGCGGGTCACCTTCCTCATCAGCACCAGCAACAACTGCTAACCAGCTGTCATGAACAGACAGTGAGACACAGGAACCCAGGCAATGGTTATACCACCCCATCATTTCAGAAGAAAAAAATTCTGGTACAAAAAAAAAAAAAACAATTTAGCCAAAGTGAAGGGAAAGGGAGCAATAGAAAATAAAGCTGGAAAGGTAGGCTTGAGTCAAGCATGTGTAAAGCGCTTACTAGGTATGAAGTATTAAGCATATAGAATACAAAACAAAAACATGATCCCTGCCCTAAAGGAACTCACATTCTAACAGTGTGGAAGTGTGTAGGTGATTATAAAAATTAAGCTATTATCACCAAAAGATATACAGGCAAAGGAGAAAGAATCAACCATAAAAAGTTATTATGGGAATATACAAGACCAGGGTTCATCTTTAGAGGAGGATATTGAAGCAAAGAAACTCCCTTCTATCCCAAAGAGTAATGTCAAATGGTCATCTGCCCAAAAAGAAATCACAGAACATCTTAAAAAGGACTTTAAAAATCAAATGACAGAGATGGAGGAAAAATTTTAAAAAAATAAGAATAATCCTAGAAAAACTAGAAGATTATGAAAGAAAAGTCAACCAATTAGAAAAGGAGATCTCATATCTTAAGGAAGAAAATAACACCTTGAAAATCAGAATTGGGTACAGTGAAGGCAGTGAAATTATAAAAGATTAAGAAACAATTAAACAAAATATGAATAATTGAAAAAATAGAAGAGTGAAACATCCTATAAGAAAAACAACAGATCTGGAGAATAGATCAAGAAGAGAAAAATATAAAAATAACTGGACTAACTGAAAGTTATGATAAAAAAAGAATCTTGATACAATAATACAATAATTAAAGAAAACTGTCCTGAAGCATTAGAATAAGGAAGAAAGTTGAAATAGAAAAAAAATCCATGGATCACCACTTAAAACAGATCCTATCAGGAAAAACTCTGAAATGGCAATTTAAATGGGAAGCTCTTTCTCATTCATTAATAGGCCCAGGGTCTGCTTAAATCACATGAAAGCCCCAGTTACATGTGGTGGGAGGAGCTTGCTGAATGGGCAGAACAGGAAGGGGGGAGCAGAATTGAGAGGAAGTTATTGAGAGCAGTTAGGGCTGAGAGAGAGGACAAAGGCAAGCTAGGCTCCTGAGTGTAAGGACCAGCAGGAGAGGCAGAGAGAGGTTTGAGAACGGCTTTGTGCCCTGCAGTGATAATGTGTATTGGCTTCTTGGCTACTAAGACGGATTTGGCTTGCTGGTGTCTGAATCAATGTTTTTCTTCTGCCTTCTATATGGACCGTCTACGCCAGCATATTCATAGTCGCCCTCAGTGCTGTGAATATTGCCTGGGCGATACAAACTCATAGGAATACAACAGTAAAATTCCAAAACCTCCAGCTCAAAGATAAAAATATTAAAAGCAACAAAAATAAAACAATTTAAATATGATGGTGCCACAATTAGAATCACACAAGACTTAACAGTGGAGACATTAAAGGATGGCAGGTCTTGAAACACTATATATAGAAGAGCAAAAGAACTGGGGCTCTGGCCAAAGATACCATACCCAGAAAAGTTAAGCATAAACCTGAATTTTTTTAAAAAAATGGACATTTGGTCAACTGTCAGACTTTCAAGATTTTGTTAAAAAAAAAAATTTAAAAGAAGATTTGACATAGAAGAGAACAGAGAAACATAAAATACATACCAAAGACTGATTACAAGGGATTCAATAAGGACAGACCTTTTACTTTATATGCAAAACATATGTCTAAGATTCTTATTAATAATTGGGTAGCTCATATGATAGGATTAAAGTTGAGTATGATATGAATTTAAAAAGTAAAACCATTTAGGAACAGCTAAAAAGAGTAATTATTTTATACAAATGAGATGCAGAAGAAAGAAGTGATACAAAGGAATTAGGGGAGAAGGGCTGGTAGTTTTGGTAACCTAGTTTCATTGGGAATAAGTTTAAGAGGGAACAGTGCATATATATATTTAGAAGAGTATAAAAGTCTTCTAAATTTAGAAGAAATAAAAGGGTAAGATGATAGGGAGGGGGGAGAGGACAAAGAAGTGATCTTTAGAAAGGAGAGTGAGGGAATAGGCAAAAGGGGGTATAGAATAGTATTTAGATTTATGAGAATGGGAGGATAGGAGAGAGATCCTTGGAGGGGGGTCAGCAAATAACAGGAACACAAGGTAGAAGTAAAATAGAGGTGGCAAGAGGGATAGGAAACGAGATTTACACAAACAAAAACAAAGATCAGAAGCAGAATATATTTGAGAAAGTATATGTCTATACATGTATGTATATATGTATATGCATATGCATATATCTACAGCTATAAAGCAATATATCCATACTTAACAGTAGCCTTTTAGAGGGGAAGAGGGAGGGGTAAAAAAGAACAAAGTGAAAAAGTATATAGCAGAGAACAAAAGAAAAGTTACAAGGAAGCAAAGAAAAGATGGACAGCTCTCAATACAATGTGTAGTATATACCATATAGGCTTTCTTGAAATGAACCTTTGTAACATATTTCGAATCCTCTTACTTTCTGCTATGCACATAACATGCTTTTTTTTCCCCTTTCTTACTTTTTATTTAAGCTAATGGTATGTTTTTTCTCTAGTCTGTATTTGTGTCTGGTGGTTTTTTTAAAGAGTATTATGGTGGTGATTAATAAAGTAAGAGAATACAATCTGAAAAGATTTGGTCTACATTTTTTTAATTTTATTAATATGCTTATTTTTCATTTTGCTCCAGTCTAATTCCTTTTTAAGAGTTACATCTGTGCCACATATTGAATCATACTCCTATCACACCACTACCTAGATGTACATGTGTACTCTGATTAATGTCATTAACTGGTTCTGGGGAAATACAAAAGGGAAAAGGTGCTAATATGAAAAAGACTTTAGAATCTTAGTGGGCAATAAGCTCAAAATAAATGAGTCAGCAATTTGACAAGGCAGCCATAAACTGAATGAAATTCGAAGTCATGTTAGCAGAAATTTTGTGTCCAGAACAAGAGAAGTGATAAATCCTCATGCTCTGTCCCAGCTGGACAATATCTGGGGTATTGTGTTCACTCCTGTGTGACACATTTCAGAAAGGGCACTGAAGAGTTGGAGTTTAACTAGGAGATTGAGAGCAATGGACAGAAGTGAGTTTGGTTGGCATGGAGAAGATAAAAGAGAGGATACACTTATTGTCTTCACATATCTGAAATGCTACCATGTGGATAAGAGCTTAGACTTGTGGTACACTGCCACAATAGGTGTAGTTAATAAGATACAGATTTTGGTTCAGTAAGGAAAAGTTTCATACCAATGAGAACTGTCTAAAGATAGGATGAGCTGCCTCCTGAGATAGTAAGTTCTCTTTTCCTGGAGCTCTTCAGACAAAGCCTAGAAAGCTACTTGTAAGGTCTGTCTTAGAAAAGACTCCTATTTGCATGGGGTTGGTCAAGACTAGGCAGCTAGGTGGTACAATAGACGGATGCCAGGCCTAGAATCAAGACGACTCATCTCATGATTTCAAATCTAACTGCAGATACTTACTAGCTTTGTGACCCTAGGCAAGTCACTTAACACTGCCTCAGTTTCCTCCTGTATAAAATGAGCTGGAGAAGGAAATGGCAAACCACTTTAGTACCTTGCCAATAAAATCCAAAATGGGATCATAACTGAAAAAACAGAAAAAAATTTGATCTAGAAGTACTAATTTTCCAACATGCTACTTTTTCATGACAATCTGAGTAACACAACAGAAAGAGAAGTTTTCAACAATACAGAGTTCAAAGTTAAATAAATACAAAGGCAAATTAATATATGATATTGATGGAGCTGAAAACCAGTTCAATCATTTTGGAAAGCAATTTGAAATTATACTGAAAAGTGACTAAAATGTTCATAGTCTTTGATCCAAGGAGGTCAATACCAAAAGAAAGGTTCCATATAAATTAAAATATTTATAGTTGCACTTCTTGTAGTATGGAACAAAGTAAATGCCCATCAAATGGGAATGGCTAAGACAAAGTTGTCATGAAATGAAATGTTACTACAATTAATGACTGTTGTTCAGACTATAATATATGTATTCAATCAGCTTATCCATCATTATTTCATAGATCAAAACACATATAAATATTTTTCATTGGTCATACTCAGTTAAGTCTGTCATTCACACAAAAACACACGCACGTGCACACACAACAGACTGAGTATGAGCAACAAGCTGGACACAGAATGGAAGAAAAGGACAGAGGGATGGATGGCCTTTGGAAAATTATTCAATGCTTTCAAGAAGGCAGAACTTTACCCTGAAGCAAATTTGAACACTATTTTTCTAATGAAACTGTGTGGTTGCAAATCATGGATTACCATAGTCTCCAAAAATATAAAAGTTGAGGGTCACCCAGAGGGTGAAGAAGTTACCTGCACTTGTATATTGTACAAGTTAGCATCTAATTACTACATTCAAATTGAATAATATTGACAGGTAGGAGCTAAAGTTAAGAAACTATATAGAGTATCATACATTATTGAGGAAATGAATAATAGCTTTTAATGTCAGGGAAAAAACAGTATAGACAATTGGTAGTCAAAGAATACTTGGAGCACAGAATGAAAATATGCAAAGCAATGTTTTAGGACAATGTGTCTTAATCGCATGTCTAAGGAACAGCAAGGTTTACTGGCCCAAGAAACTTTTACTACCAAAAGGTCCTTATTTCTTTTTAGCCTTGGCTCTCTCCGCTCCTTGGCCCTTATGAAAGCCTCCAATGCTAAGGACACAAAGAAAGAGCAGTGAGAAGGGCATATTTCAGATACTTTATTAAAATATAGTTTGATAAAACCTGTTTTAGGAAGACCAACCTTGAAAACAGACCAGAAAGAGATTCTACACACAAGAGGGACTAATAACATGAAATGAAAGGCTCTGTATTAAGGTGGTACTATTGTAAATTAGAAGCAATTAGGGAATATTACACAAGGGAAGATCTTTAGAGACCACCTAAACCAACCTCTTCATTTTACAGATGAAGAAACTGTGGGAAAGAAAGTTTAAGTAGATTTCCCAAGATCACAAATAGCAAAGGTGTAATTTAAACCCAGATTCTCAAACTCCAAATCCAAGGTCCTCTGGATGGACTGTGCATCCACAAAGGATATAAGAGATAATTTTGAAGAGAAATGAACAGCATTTAATGCCTGACTGGATTGGGAGAGGAGAAGGAAATGAGAAATTAAAGAATGACATCAAAGCCCTGAGCACAGGGACCAGGAGACTGGTGACTGAACTGACAGAAATACATAAACAATGAAGAAACTGGGTTTGCAGAGAAGTGGGTATTAGAAAGGAAAAGACCGCAAGTTAGGTTTTAATCATAAAACTATATGATTTAGAACTGGAAAGAAATTAAGAAATTCTCTCATTCTCTGTTCTACTTCCCCCAACCTACTCTTCCCCTACATTGTTTTTTTCCACCAAGACAATGAACTTACAAAAAGAATTTTTTAAACTAAACTATTCTGAATTTATTATGTTCTGTCTTATTTCTTCGACTATGAAGTCCAAATTGGCAAGAAGGACCATGTAATGTTTTGCACATATGCATACATGCATACATGCACACAGTTTAAAACAATAACAAACTAATTATGGAAATTGATGGTGATTTCACTTACAGAAATTTTCTCATCTGTAAATTATGCCTAGCATGATGAAATGTAACAAGAATAAATATAAAATCCTACGCTTGGATAAAATAAATAAACTGCATGAATACATGATTGACAAAAAATGATCAGACAACAGTTTGTGTTGAAAGGACATGGGATTTTTCAAGCTCAATTAGCCAAAAACCTAATTCAATCCTGGGCTATATTAGTGAGTGTGTGTGTATATATATATGCACTAGCTTTTCAATCCTACTCTACTTTAACCTTTTCAGGCCACACCTGGATGTGCTTAATTCTAAGTGCCACATTTTAGCAATCACTTCAGCAAGTTGGGTTTTGTCCAACAGAGAGAAACCAAAATAGTAAGGAGGCTGAGACCACGTTAAACTTGTAAAGCATCATGATACAGTACAAAGAGTGCTAGTTTTGGAGGCAGAGGAACCAGATGATAAATCCCATCACTGATCCTTACTGATGTGACCTTAGCTAAGCTCCAACACCCCTGGGCCTCAATTTCATTACCTGCAAAATAAGAGGTTTGGATAACACAACCTCTGAAATCTCTTGCTGCTCTAAAGCTATGATATTATGAATTAAGAATATTTAGCACAGAGAAGACATTTAAGAGGAAACATGATTGACTATCTTCAAATTATCTGAAGGGCTTTTAGCTTAAAAAGGGACTAGACTTGCTTTTCTTGGCTCCAAAGGACAGATCTAAGATTAACTGCTACCAGTTACAGAGAGTTAGTGCTCAGATACAATGGAAATATTTAACAATTAAAGAGATTTAAAAGTAAAATAATCTATCGCAAAAGTAATGAATTATCCATCTATGTAATCAAACAGAAATAGGATAATCTGTATACTGGGATTAAGGCATGAAGTTTTTGCATCTCTTGGATTCTAAGGTTCTGAAGGAGGAAAGGGAAGTAACTGCCTATAAAATGAGCAAATTTTCTACATAAAGAACTATTAGACTACAAACCTCATGAGAACAGAGACAGTATCTAAATTAAACTTTGTATCACACCTAATATCCTACACAGGGGTCTATACATAGTAGGCACTTAAATGCAGTTAAACTACATGGCAAAGGGCAGCTTCGAGTTAAGATTTGAAATTTAAATATCATACTTCAGTACACCTTCCAAAACAAACCCCCACAAATTATTTCTGTTCCAAGATATTAAGTTATGATTATTTCAAAGGAAGTGTGTTTTTGCAGAAAGAAATTTTTTTAGGTAATGCTCTCACTCTTATTATATACCATGATGTCTGAAAAATTTCGGCTTTCTAGAAAATAAGGGTAAAAGTATAAGGCGAATTCAATAGCCTTCACTAATGAACTGCTGATCAAGCAGTGAATTAATATAACCATTCTGGAAGCAATTTGCAATTATACAAATAAATTAGTTAAAATGCCCATAACCCTGGACCTAGAGAATTCAGTGCTATGCATAAACCCCAAAAAGGACTTGACAAAAACAAACAATCCATATACATCTAAATATTTATAGACCATTTTTGTATTTATAAATTACTGTCAACAAAGTAGATAGATGCCTACAGATTGAAGAATGGTTAAACAAATTGTGGCACATGAATCTAATGGAATATTATTGTGTTATAAGAAACCACAAACACAATGAACACAAACAATCATGGAAAGATTTATGCGAACTGATGCAAACTGAAGTAATCAGAGCCAAATAAAACAATATACAAAATGACCACACACAACAATGCAAATGGAAAGAATAACTACCACAAAACAATTGACAATGAAGGTTGCAAAATCACAAAGCAGTTTAACCCCGAAGAAGAAATGTAAGAACCTCCCTCCAATCCCTTTGTAGAGTGAAGGAAATAAATTAGCATTTATTAAGCACCTACTATGTGCCAGAGTTGGGCTAAGTGCTTTACCAATATTTTATTTGATTCTTGAGGAAATTGAGGCAAAACAGAGGTTTAAATGATTTGCCCAGGTTCACACAGCTGCTGTCTGAAGCCACATTTGAACTCCAGTTTTCCTGATACCAGGCCAAGCACTCTACTGTGCTACAAAAGTGAAGTACAAAGTAGGGAAATACCAGTATGAAGTATTCCATACAATGTCAAGTTTTTTCAACATATTGACCATTTTGCTTAATTTTTCTCTTCTTTTTCTTAAAAAAAATTTTTTGTTTGTTATGCAGGATAGCTCTCTGGGAAAGGAGGAACAGAAGACACTGGGTAAAACCCAAATAATGAAAAAAAATTCATAGAAATGTATTTAATTTTTTTTAAAAAATTCTATAGCCTTTTTTTAAATAAAAATTTACCTTTTACCACAGTCTCAGGAATGCGCTAACAACTACCTATCTATAGTAAAGACTGTACTAGAATTATGCATAAAAAGAATTATTTTCATACAGCTGTTTATCTGACTTTGAATCAAGGAGATACAACTTCTCTATTAAGACTACAACAGGATTTCTATGATCCATCTAATACAAACTGAAGCTAGAACAAAAGTTGGAGTCAGGTAAAATGGTATTGGTACATGGGGAAGAATGGAAAGAAAGAATTTTTTTTTTTGTCCATAAGGGTACAAAAGCTTTATAGAGACTTTTTGAAATAATTCAAATATTAAGTTATTACACAAAAATGTGGTTCCTGGTATCACCATGTGCTCTTCATTCATTCAATATGTATTAAGTACCTAATAGGTGCTAGGCACTGCTAGGCTTTGGGAAGGATACGAAGTTTCACAGAATGATAGACTCAACTGTGGAAGGGCCCTTACAGATCATGCATCAATCAACATGCTTTTATTAAGCCCTTGTAAAGTACCTGGTGCTAGGGAATAGTACCTGACCTCAACAAGCATATACTCTGTAAGGAGAAAGAATATGCCCACATACAGGTGTGTACAAGGAGGATATTAAGTGGGAGAGCACTAGCATCTGGGAGGAAATCAAAAAAGGCCTAACTTAGAAGGTTCAGATTGGATGAAGTCTTGTTCAATGACATCAAAGAAAGGCTTAGTAGACTGAAGACCTGGGTTCAAATCTTCCCCCCAACACTACCTATTTCAACCTATGGATATAGTCTCTGAATCTTCTTCCTCCTCTTTAAGACAAGGACAAGAATAGCCAGTACCTCACTTCACTGGGTAGCTGTGAGAATCCAATGACATTAATATACATAAAGCACATCTACAAACTTTACATCGCTATGTAAATGTGAGTGATCAAGTAAGTGAGGCTTAAAAGAGTGAAGGAATATGCTTTAATCAAACAGTTAATAAGCTACAGACAGCACATGGATGCGGGCTTTCTGACTCCTGGTCCATGATAATCCTTCCCAAAAGCTGAAAACTAAGGCAAAGTAACATTAAGTGGAGAGAATTCCCTTTGCCAAAGAATACAAAGTAATTTTAGACAGGGTAAAGAGTCAGCAAAGGACTAGAATCAGTCTGACAACCTAAAAACTCTACCCAACAACTCAACCAAATACACATTTACGAGATCTGAGCAGGAGTGGTAGTCAGATCACTATCATAGATCACTACTGTAAAAGGCAAGCAAAGTGGAACTGTTCAATAAGCTTGCAGATACAGATGATGAGGGCTAAAAGGGAAGAGACAGAGACCAACTCCCTCATTTTACTGATAAACAAACTGAGGACAAGAGAAGTAAAGTTACTTGCTTTGCATCATAAATTAGAACCCCAATCTCCAGACGCTGAATCCAACAGTGTATCCATCCCACTCAATGCTGCCTTTTCCAAATTGTTCAGTCATTCTGATGACATGCTATGTGAGCAAAATAAAAAAGAGGATTCACAGAATTTATCATTGCAGTCTAAAGTATATTTAACTACAGCTAATAACCAAAAAAACAGTAAAAACACAAAGATTCGACTTTATTATTTGTGCCAACAAAAAGGAGAAAAGTTGCAGTTAACACAAAACAATGAATAAACTTCAAGATAATTTGGTTTTGGAATTAAAACACAATCACACTCAGTCATACAGAGGTCACTGTCTTGTTCCATCATCTGCCTTGATCCCCTACTAGCTTGGCTCTACTAATTAATAGTCTAGGACCCAGTAGGGCAGTGGATGGTGGAAGCAAGGCCTCAATTCACCACAAATAATCTACAAAAATAGGTCATATGAACAACAATAACTCACATTTACACAGCTCATATTTCTAAAGCATTTCAAAATTTACAATGCCCCTGAGACAGGTAAGTGAAAGTATTATCTCTATTTTACTGATGAAGAAATTGAGACTCTTAAAAGGTTAAGTGACTGGCCTATGGTCACAAATCTGGTAAATGTTGGGAGGCCAAAGTTGAACCAGTGCTGGAAAAGCAATTCATAACCAGGTTTCTTTACACCAAAATCCAGAACATCTTCTACTATACAATACTTAACTCCAAGTCCAACACCTAATCTAGGCTCAGCATCTAGCATGCCTAGCCACAGAGAACAGTTAGAAAGTTGACTATATATGAATCATCAGCAACTGAGTCACACCTTACAAAACTTAATATGTATTTGATTTTTACCACCAGCTAACTAATACAAATTACCAGGTACCAAGAAGACACGCCCCATGGTTCACAGCAAAGGAAATGAAGTCAAAAAGTTATGGAAGTTTGAATGAAGAAAAATTGATGACAAGTTAACCAGGGCATAGCAGATTTAATAAAGTCTTTAACCAGAGGTCATATCTCCACTTTGAAACTTAAATCCATTATCCCTACTGCCTATACACATTTCCTAATTAAAAAAACCTGGGTCCCTTATTTAACTATGTTTGCATTCCTTTCCCAACCCTTGGTCAAGGTTCCCCCAGTCATAAGGATATAACCTCTGCCATCTATTTAACAAAGTTTTTGTTTGGATCAAATTAGACAACCTATGTGAAAACACTCTGAAAAGTATAATACTACAACCATTAGGTACTCCACTGTGCCCCTGAAAGACCTGAATATAGCCACCCTAGCTAATCCCTGTATCAGGGGTCCCCATTGCAGCCCTGGTTCCAATCCTTGAGAAAAATTCAAGAGACCAAATTTCTCTACATCCATCCTTCATTCACAGTTACACAAGAGACTCCCAGGTTCTTTCTCCCACCAAACCATCAGACAGCTTTCGAAGTCCCCTGCAGTCCGAAGTCCCCTGCAGTCACCTCCTCCAATGGAAAACAGGAGTCCCAGATTGCTACTTCCACTTGTACAGACTCGCTTCAGGTCAAAATTCATCCCAATTAAAAGGCAGGGAACAGATCACGGGCAAAATCCACTACTGAAAAGTACCCACTACCCACCATCAGACGAGTAAGTAGACCCAGGCCATTACCTATCAGATCGAGGTCTATTACTCTAAGAAAGAACTACCCTGACAAGCAGACAAACATCCTTTTGGACACTTCTCATGGTAAATTCCAGGAGCTCCCGATTACAGGAAATCAACATAACCCACAGCCCAAGGTGCCCACACAGACTCTGGCTAGGTATCCCCCCACAGCAACTCCCCAGCCCCAACGCAGGGGAAGGAGGGAATGGGAAGGAAATAAGCATTTACTAAGTTCCTACCATGTGCCAGGCATGGTGCGGAGCGCTTTACCAACGTCATCTCACTGGCTCTTCACAACCCTGTGAGATAGGCACTATTATTTTCTCCGTTGCACAGTTGAGGAAACTGAGGCATGCAGAAGTCAAATGACTTGACTAGCAGTCTGATGACGGATTTGAACTCAGATCTTCCTGCCTCCAAGGTCCAAGGCTCTATCCAGCGAACCCCCTAGCTGGCCCTGCGCCCACAACCACCCGACCAAGCCCAAGGGGGCCCCAGGCCTCTGACCCCGGCCGGACGCGGCCAGAGGCTCAGCCCCGACCAAGCCAAGGTGGCCCGGCTCGCCACCCTGGTCCCCAAACCCGAGGCCAGGATGGGCAGCCCGGGCTCCCGCTGCCCCAGCCCCAACCCCACTCAGCCCAGGACGTGCCTTGCCCCGGACCGCCGGTGGGGGCCTGCCCGGTGACGGCGCGGACTCACCCCTCCTGGCGGGCCCCTTCCCCCGGCCCCGCCGCCGCTACCTACCGCTTCTTGGGGATGCTGCCGGACTCGGGAGCCGCGGGCGGAGCCGCAGCCGGGGCTGCCGCCGCTGGGGCCCGGCCTCTGCACTCTCTGAGAGCGAGCGCCGCCGGGGCCCGGCCCCGCAGATGGCCCGAGAGGACTCGAAGCCTCCGCCCGGCGCAGTCCCGCTCCCGGAACGTGCCCGTGCTGGAGCCCGCCCCGCCGGCCTCCGCGGACGCCGCTGCCTCCGCCATGGCTTCCGCCTTGTGCAGCCCGAAGCTGCTGGGCGCAGGTGAAAGGTCATTCGCTGTGGCGCATCCCGGCAGCCACCGCGGCTTCTGGGGCAGCGGGTGCCCCGCCCGCCTCGCACCCTCCCCGCCCCGAGGCAGGTGAGTTGCGCGCACGCGCGGGCGGAGGGGGGCGGGGGCGGCCTGGGGGACGGCGACGGCGGCCCACGTGCCCCGCCTGAGGCGGTAACAGGTGGACCCGCGGCTCCAGCACCTGCTAGGCCTGACCCTGGCCCCCGAATCCTAGGGAAACTTTGGAGTCTGTGCAGATCCCCTTAGTGTTGACCCCCAAAGGCTTTCCCCCGCTGAGAGGCAAGAATTCTTTCCGATGAGTTCTCTTAGAAATGAACCTGTGTTTTGGCCGCCTCCCATGTGCCAGCCTCTGATTTGGCCATTCCCCATGCCCAAAACTCGTCCCCTCCACATTGCCAGTCTAAGACCCCCCTCAGATTCCACCTCGGCCAGGAGCCCTTTTCTGGTCTTCCCAGGGGCAGGCACCTTCCCTTCTGGCGATTTTAACGTTTCACCTCCTCTAGCAGAAGGCGAGGCCCTGCAGAAAAGGGTCTGTTTTAGCCTTTCTTGGTGGAAGTGCCTAGGACAGTGCCTGGCGGATGGGAGCACCCCAGGAACTTTCAGCTGGAAGCTCTCTCTAACCCACCGTAGTTCCAGGGCTGTCCCTCTAGTATCTCCTATTTACCTGTGTGCTGCTGGCTGCGTGCATGTCTGTATGTCTTAGACTCCTAAGCTCCTGAGGGCCATGGACTATCTTTTGCCTCATTTTGTATCCCAGCCCAAAGCACACCTGGCATATATTAAGTGCCTAATAAATGTTTATTGACTAACACCTTGAGCACCACTACGTACAAAAAAGAAAGTAACGCTACAGCATCTGATCTTCAGATTGACTTAGAAATGAAAGCAAATCTATTTGTCTGTGGTTTACTAATTAGATTTCTGTTAAATATCCCACCTTAAGGGAGTTTGCAATTTTATTCCTTATTTTTGCATATATATAATTGGTTTTGCTAGTCACTTTTAAGTATATAATTTCCAAATGATTTACATTGCATCAATCCTGTTGAGGTTTATTTAGGAAGATAGCTCTCACAGATTATTTGCAAATTTTTAGGATTCTACATCATGCTCTAGAATACCCATGGGATAGTTTTACAATTTTTTCATAGCTATGTAATTCTTTTTCCTCTCAACTACTAGGCACCTTTACTCTGCATTTTCTGAGTCTGCAAAGGAGAAGAGAGGGGTAGCAAAGAGCTTTGAGGAAATGCACAGACTCCATATGTCGAAGATGTCCTCAAAAGAACTTCCAAAAAGTACCATATTGATGAAGCAACACTAGCCTTTGTTCTAGAGGTTCCCAAAGTAGTTGATACTGGGAGGGCACTGGAACAAAAGCAGGGAGGGGAGTAGTCTCAGGTATAATTATGGGGCATTAAATAAAATAAGAGGGTGGTGGAAACATAAGGAAAGAAGAGAAGAAAATTTTGAAAAAATCCTTCTACATGTTTCGCCTGTTGTGTAACAGAATTAAAGTCCTAGTGATGACATTTTCCAAATAAAGGCACCAAATGCAAGTTATAACATATCAATGATCAATTCCACTGACAGGTCTTAACAAGCAAGTGTTGGCAGGCAGAACTTATCATGTCTCCAGCATTCCTCTGAAGGAATATGTTCAAGTAATGACTTATTTACAATATGATAGTATAAAGTTAATATGATTCAAGATTTCATCATCAAAATTTCAATACAGGAAAAACACCCACAAATTTACAATAAATTATTAAATTTAAGAGGCATTTCTTAACATTTTTTTTGAAATAACAAAATTTTTAAGCCATTAAAGGGTTAAAGAAAGTAGATTTCCAGGGAACAGAGTAATTTTTTTTAAAGGGATCAGTAGGCCACATAAATTTGGGAACCTCTGCATTAAACAGTAGTTGGGCTAATGCATAGGTGAGACATTTTTTATTTGAGGAGAAATGGGAAAGGCTTTAAAGATAGAAGATCAAATCGGTTCCTTTCAGAAAAAAAAAATACAACAGTGATATATAGCCAAAGCCCATTGGAGATCATTCCTTTGCTCTCGTCACACCATTCCTGGCATTATGTCTCTCTATGTGCACATCATATCCATCCACCTACTCCACAAAGTTGAAGCACTTACTCCACAAAGTTGTAGCTTGCCAAATAGACTCTAAACTTCTTTATGATATGGGTAGTCATTTAGTTCCTGGCTTAAAAACACTCAAAGTAGCAATGTCATGGCAGACCAAAAATCAGTATTCAGAATTCAGAGCTCCACTCAACTTTTAGATATTTCTAGTTATTAAAAAGTTTTTGCTTAAGTCAAATGTAAATCTACCTCCTTGTAATTTCTACCCATTTTTCCTGGCTCCATCTTGAAAAACCAAATAAAACAGGCCTTGATATATTTAAAAACAGCTATTTTGTTTCCTCTAAGTCCATCTTTCTCCACACTAAACATTCTCCATTTCTTCTGCCAGTCTTCATGCAGCATGAACTCAAAGCCATTTATATACCATTCTGGTAAATAACTTAATACTCTTAATACTATCGCACTTATCAATGCTCATTCAAAAATGGGGTGCCCAGAAATGAATACAATGCTCCAGGGTGTGGTCTATTCAAGTCATAATATATTGGAAATATTGCTTCCCTTATTTGGCCAATTCAATTAAACAAAGATTTTTTTTTTTAAAGCAGGTCCTTACTGTGGGCCAAACACTGTACAAGGTGCTTGGGATACAAAAATTTTAACTATACTATCACAATGAATCAATGAAAAGGATTGTTAAAGCATTTACTATGTGCCAAGCTAAACTCTGTGGAATACAAATCTGGGATACAAGCTAAACACTGGGGATTCAAATAGGAAAATTGAGGCAGCTTCCAGCTCTCAACCTGTAATTGAGGGAGACAACACAAGAAGTTTAGCTGTAGAGACAGATGGAAAGGTCTTGAAATAGACAGTGTGAAGCTATGCGGTTGATGGTAAGATCCCTTAGTCCTTACAGTATAAAAGTAGTTCAGATAACAGCACTGGGAAGGTCAGGAAAGATGGTAAGGTTTGGTGGTCCAGAGCTGTGGACTCCCATCTCTTCACTTCCAAACCCTAGGAGTAGTCATCCAGCCCTGATGGAGGAGTGAGGGCTCTCTCAGTAAGAGGGAATTCCCACAGCCTTCAGGGACAGGTTGGGGGTCAGTGCAGAGGTGGGGAGGAGGAAAATAAAGAAGGGAAGAAACTCTGCCCCCAGTAGTAGTAGATCTCCCTGCTCCTCAGGGATTTGAGCATCTGCCCTACACATGTACTTTGTATGTATTTATTCTTGTTTATAATGAACAGAATTGACATCCTTTTTATTCAGTTCACAAACATTTATTAAGCACCTAATGTATGAATACGTTGTACATAGGGAGATACAAAGTTTAGATAAGAAATAATCCCTACTATCATGGAACAGTAGAAGTACAGCGCACAAATAACTATAATGTAAGATTGTGCTTTGCACTCAATAAATATTTGCTGATTGAATGAATGAAAGAACGAACTGATTTTTGGAACCCAAACTGTGTGTAAATTGGGTGCTACCTCTGCTCTTTATATGCCCTTTCTCTCTGGCTTTTACAAAGTCTATTGGCACCACTTATCTCTACCCTCCTCAGTCTGGGTTATCTTTCTCAAACTTTGTATTGATTACATTCCAGTTTAGAAAACTTTAATCACTTTTAATTACTTCTTGTATCAAACTCCTGATAAAGGTCCTCAGGTATTTCTTTTAATTGTTCCTCTTCATATTCTCAAGCCTTTTATGTCAGAGAGGAAGGGAGGGGCAGAGTTAGAAGAACAGATATTGGCCCTGTAATTTCCTTGGTATGAGGAATTCTTGGTAAGGAAATGTCCTCTACCACAAGCAAGTAGACACTTTTCTGTAGTTTGTAGTCTTAGAAATTGCCTGTGTCATTGAAAGCCACTACTTGTCAGTGGTGGTACTTAAACCCAGGTCTTCCTGTCTTTGAAATTTGTTCAATGAAATCAAAACCTAGAAATCCACTATGCCAAACTGCCTCTCTAAGCCTTATTTTCAGTTTTGTTACACTCTTTGTGTCCCCATTCGGAGTTTCCTTGGCAAAGATACTGGAGTGATTTGCCATTTCCTTCTCTAGTTCATTTTACAGATGAGAAACTGAAGCAAAAGTGACTCGATCAGGGTCAGACAGCTGGTAAGTGTCTAAAGCCAGATTTGAACTCAGGAAGATGACTCCAGGCTTGGTTCTCTATCCACCGTACCACCTAGCTGCCCACTTATTATTCTAAGCTTAGGAGTGTGGAGTATTCCGGACTAGTAGTACCTTGTGGTATGACAGCTTGCCAAACCCTTTTCAGGGCTGTTTATCCACCTTTGTTGTCCACCTTTCACTCAATTCTCACGAGTGACTTCAAGAAGCTGTAGCATGCCCAGTGGCCACACCCTGGCAAAGCTGTCAGGGCAAACAGGCTAAAACAGGCTGAGGGTCCCTGAGAGTTAGGGGGACATCTACCCCAAGCATATGAAGACTTTCCTGGTGGAATGGGAAGATGAAAACAGTTTGCTTCAGGGGCTGAAGCAGGCAGCGGGAAGCACTTAGAACTTGGTCAGACATCAGAGATGCCAAAATCATTCCATGCCTTCTCCATTTGTCCTAACTTTTGTCTTGGATTTCAATGACTCTGGAAGAGAGAATGACTTTGCACAACTCTGCTTCATTTAAATACTATTCTTCAACAAGTCGAGAGATCATTCCTTATGTCATTGATCCTCAGAAAGTAAAAGAATGATTTTTACCTTAGACAAATTGCCTAACTTTTCAGCTTCCTCTTATGAAAAATCCAGATTGAAAATACCTACGTGGCCTACCTTGCATGATTGTTCTCTGGATCAGATGAGAAAATGTATATAAAGCAATTCTGTGAACCATCAAACACTACATCAATGTAAGCTGTTATTTACATGTTCTTCAAGGCTCAACTCTGATGTTACCCCTCCTCTACAAACTGTTATCTGATACCCACAATGAGAAATGAACTTAACTGCCTGGCGCCCCTGTACCACAAATGGTTCTTCTCTTGGTCTAATCATGTTCTAATTTGCTTTATGATTATTACACAGTTATGTTTGTTTATTTGCTTACATGTTATATTCCTGTTGCCCAGGTAAATTATAATCTTCTAGAGGATAAAACTAATACCTTATTTTTCTTACTTATTTCTCCAGCACCTGGTTCAAGGCCTTGTACATAGTAGGTGCATAATAGTTGATGAATAAGTGAAACTAAGCTTACTCAATATCCGTTTAAACAGAACTTTCTTATTTCACCTCTGAGTCTTTATTGGAATCATTCCATGTCTTTCCCCTCCTTCAAACTCTTCTGTTTAATTGAGGTGTCCAGAATTCACTTCATCTGACCCTAGTTACACCATGAAACCCTCATCATTCTGAGGCACAATTATCTACAGATGTAAATGGATGTTTATTTTTGTGTGTGATTCTGAGGTTTGTTAATCATCTGTATGTCCTGTCTCCCGCACTTTTCCATGATAGTCCTATTTTTTTACCTTCTGTTTCCTCAGTGAGTGCTGACCAAATGTTGATTGCTAGTCATCGCTTCTGATGGACTAGGAGGCTGCTAAGGTTGCTCCTAACTCACATTCTGTGATTCTGTCAGGTCAGTTGTTTTCTGTTCTGTGCTCTCCTCTCTCTTGATCCCTCGTCAGCACCAAATTTCCTCTGTCAACCTTCTCTTGTCTACTTCCAGCTTGTACCTGTGGTCACTTTAGTTCAGCTATTGGGAGAAGCTGAATATTGGAAAATGGAATTCTTTCCTCCTTGATAAATGAAATGGAGTAAGAGATAAGGTCACAGCACTCAAATCTATTGAAAACAAAAAATAATATAATAATATATTTTTAAAGTCTGGAGAATTAAACTTAAGATTTTTTAATTTAATTTTAAATTTTACAATTAAAAACCACACTCAATTGTTACTTGATCCCTTTACTTGAATCCTATTCTGAAAGCTAACATAGAGAGGTGCTAACTCAGGGGCAGTCTTGGAAGACCAAGTAGATGAGAAATGTTTTAAAAACATCCCTGTGCTTCCAAATTTAGCAACCAGGATTTTAAGGAAACAACAAACTAAAAATAAAATCATAAAATCAAAATCAGTAAAATCAAGGATTATTATTCCAGGAAATGTAAAACCAGTCTTTAACATTCAGTCTGTCAATCCAGGCTTCATCTCATTAACATCATCCCCAGGACAGATAAATAGGAAAATCATTGGAGATATTATTTTTTTCTGGTGGAGGGAAGGCCACCAAAAAATTTTAATTGTTTAAGAAATGGAAAAAAAAACTCCCAGTAAATTAACAATTTGAGCAACAATGGATAGCATACAACTGACTCAAAAGAAAGGCTGTGTTGACAACAAAAAAAGCAATTTTTAAAAAATTTAATTTTAATAAGGGAAAAAATGTATTGGAGACCAAGAATCTTGAATTTCAATCACATGTAGACAGATCAGAGGCTATCTAAAAAAGACAAATTTCTCCCTATCTTTCTAGTCTTATTGCACTTTATACTCTCCTTTCCTCTCCCCATCGATGACCTTCTGTGATCCAGTGACATTGGTCTTTTTGCTGTTTCTTGAACAAAACCCTCTACCTCCCCACTCCAGGCATTTTCCTTGGCTGTCCCTCCATGCCTGAAATGTTCTTCAACTTCATCCCCATCTCTTGGCTACTCTGACTTCCTTCCAGTCCCAGCTGAAATTCCACCTTCTACAGGAAATTCTGCCTGAACCCTCTGAATGCTAGTACCTTCCCTCTGCTATCTCCAATTTAGCCTGTCTATACCTTGTTTATACATAGTTGTTTGTATGTTGCCTCTTCCATTAGATTGTGAGCTATTTGAGGGCAGGAACTAGTTTTTGCCTTTCTTTTATCCCTAGTGTTTAGCACAGTGCCTGGCACATAATGAGCACTTAATAAATGCTTATTGTCTGACTAAGAATATAGTTAAGTTTACATAGTTAAGAATCACCTGAGCTTTAAATTTGTTACCCATATTATATGCTATATACAACTTCTCAATGGGGACTCTTTTATGCTAAAAAGAAAATGTTGCAACTGGGTTCTGGGTGTCATTTCAGTTGTATCCAATTCTTTGTGACCCCTTTTGAGGTTTTCTTGGCAAAGATACTGAAGTAGTTTGCCATTTCCTTCTTAAGACAGTTTTACAGATGAGGGAAGTGATGCAAAAACGGTTAAGTGCCTGGCCCAGGGTCACACAGATAGTAAGTGTCTGAGGCCAGATTTGAACTCAGGAAGATGAGTCTTCTTGACATTAGCCCCCAAACTCTAAGTGTTTCTGTATTTCAAAGACCACGACCATACATGCCATCACAACTATCTAGGAAGGTTCTACTTCATATGTCCCCAATCTATCCTGTGTAATTTTGAGTAAGTGACTTAAACTCTGAGCCTCAGTTTCCAAATCGGTAAAACCAAATAATTAGACTCAATGACCTCTCAAGTCCCTCCTAACTCTAAGGCTTATGAGCATAGAATCTTATCTGCCAGCCTTACTTCTGGCTACTCTCCAATATATTTCCAGCTCACACAGAGGATACAATGAAACAACTGGTGATCAAGCCTACTAATATCTATCTGTCTATATATACACACACATATATGCATACCTCATTCACACAATATTATTTTTATATATACATAATATAACATATGCGTGTGCACATACATATATGTAAATATGCATACATATATGTTATATGTTGTTCATCCTTCATTTTCCAAGTGGATCAATGACATCACAGGTGATGTTGTGACTTGCTCGTTATTTAGGTGAGGCAGAGTTGCACAAAGTCATCAAACTCCCTCTCTCTTCCAGGGTCATTGAAACCCAGTGGTAAGACAAAATTCAGGCCAGCTCTCGATGGCCTAGGGTTAAGTGCATGACTTTGTCATCTTCAATGTCTGACCAAGCTCTGATTGCTCCACAGCTCTGATTTCAGCCACCTCCATGGCTATTGGAACAAGTCGTTCTTGCCTGCACATTCCACCAGTGAACATCTTCATATGCTTGTGGTAGACACTTCCTAACACATCGACAGGTTTGAGACCTGTTGGTTACCCTCAACTGGCAGAGGAATATGGTCACTCAGGAAGAACTTGTGTGAGGGCTTGAGGAGCCCTTTTCAGAGCTGCTCCTTCACCTTCAATGTCTACCTTTCACCCAACTCTCACCTGTGATTCCAAGAAGTTGTAGCATGCACAGCAATCACATCTGGGTAAACTTATCTTGGCAGATAGGCTAAACCAGGTTAAGGGTAATACTATGTGTACATATAGTATATACATTATATACATACATGCATACATATGTAAGGATGAGATAGAGGATAGGGTGAAAGTTCTTACTCTTCCTGCTGCAGCAAGAGCACACAGCATGAACCTGGGACCCCGCAAGCTAACTCTGTGTAGCAACGACAAGCATTTATTAAGCATCAATCTACTAGGTACTCAGCTTAAAAAAAACAAAAAGAAAACAACCTCAGCCCTCCAGAAATCCCAGGTCCTGAGAGGCATGCAGTTCTCACTGAATTGACTGAATATCATGAGTTGGTAAGTTAAGAAGCATTTATGAAGTGCCTTCTATGTGCCAGGCAGTGTGCTAAAGGCCAGGGATACAAAGAAAGGCAAAAGTTAACCACTACCCTTGAGGAGCTTAAAGTCTAATGGGGAGGCAATATGAATGCAACTCTGTACAAATAACATATGTACAGGACAAATTAGAGATAATCAACAGAGGAAAGGCATTAGGATGAAGGGAGAACTAGAAAGGATTCTTATAGAAGGTAGGACTTCAGCTGAGACTTAAATGGAATCAGAATAGCCAGGAGATGGAGATAAAGAAGAAAAGAGTTCCAGTCATTGGGGATAGTGATAGAAAATGTCTAGAGTCAGGAGATGGAGGGTGAGGTGGTTGAGGAACGGCAAAGAGACCAGTATCACTGGACCACAGAGTAGGAGGGAGGTCAGGTGTGAAAAGACTGGCAAGGTAAGAAGGCTTCGGGTTATGAAGGGCTTTAAAAGCCAACCAGAGGATTTTATATTTGATCCTGGAAGCAATTGGGAGCTATTGGAGTTGATTGACTAGAGGAGTGACATGGTCAGACTTGCACTTCAGGAAAATCAATTTGATAGCTGAGTGAAGGTTGACTTGAGTCAGGAGAGACTTGAGTCAGGGAGACCAACCAGCAGGTAATTTCAATAATTCAAGTGTTGAGATTGCTGAGAACCTGCGCTAGAACTGTGGCAGTATCAAGGGAGAGAAAAGGATATGTGCAAAGAAATATTATGAAAGTAGAACGCATAGGACTTGGCAACAGATTGAATCTGGTGGGTAAGAGAGAGCCAGAAGTTGAGGGTGATACCTAGACTGTGAGCCCTGGTAATTGGAAGGATTTTTGGTACCCTCCACAGGAACAGGAAAATTAGGAGGAAGAAAGGGTTAACCCTAAGGGATCTATTCTCATCGAAACACTAGACCCTCTGATTCTAGAGTGACCTTTACAAAGCTGCAACCTCTGGCCAAGGTTGAGCCTTTTTCTTTGCACACTGACCTGTATCCTTCAGCTTCAGCTTTGGAGGCAAACAAAAGATCAAATTGACATTCAGACTTCTAGAATCAAACAATGGACTTTATTCCTCCTTACACAACACCTCTTCTTCAATAACACATGGTAGAAGACAATAATAAATTGATCCGTTGGCCAAAGGAACTTTATTTGATCACACTGGGTTTCACCATCCTGCCTCCAGAATTCTGGAGTGATCCTCCCAAAAAACAACACTGATCTTTTTTTCTTTTTCAGAAATTACAACTGATATATGTGTTAGCATCAGGCATACATTAATCTCACTATGAATTTTCTTTTCTTACAAGAGTTTCTCAAAGTTTATTCCATTTCTCTCTCCTAGAGAGCAGGAATATTTTCCCTATTGTTTTTGCAGTGTTTAATAAATGATTGCTGAATTGAATTTGCTTAATTTAATATTTTGCATTATAATAAAGTCATAGAGTTTAAAATCAAAAGATCTGTGTTTAAATCCCCATTTTGACTCTTACTATGATCTTGTACCAGTCTTCCATGACTGGAATTCTCTGTCACCCCATCTCTTAACTTCTCCACACTTTATCCTCCTCATACAGAGAATAAGCTAATAATTGACTACCTACCCTACAGGGTTATAAGGAAAAGGGTTTTACAAACTATATATAAATGTCAGTTATTATTCTTCCTATCAGTCTAGCTGAGTTCAAAAAGGATCACTATACCAACATGTTTCAGTGACATGTTACTGAGGCAAAGAAGGTCATCCTTTAAGGGCATAATCAGTCACAAAGTCCTAAAACATATACTCTCCAAACACAAAACTCCATTCCTAGTGACCCTGAACAGGGACCAACTCCTTTTTGCAAATTCCCCTAACATTCCAAGATAAATCTGTGATTTTTTTCCCCTTTCTACACATAGCTCCTAACACTTAAGCAATTTTATACCCATAAAAACTTAATAATGCACAAGAGGATCCTGCCAAAACCTGAAGGGCAAGTGGCCCAATGTCTTTTAATTTATTAGTGCAGATGCCTGGTATTATTTCATAGGCTTAAAGCTGACTAGGTGAATTCTAAATATGGCCATTAACTATGGTACCGACAATACTAGAATAAAAGTATATCAAAGAAACAGTTGGTCAGTGAACATAAGTGCCTATTATGTGCCAGGCATTGTGCTAGGAATACAAATGTAAAGGAAGAGGAAGGGGAGAGAGATAATCCTTACCCTCAAGAAGTTTACAATCTAAGGATGAAAAATAACACACAAAAGAAAGCTGAAAGGGGCGAGCAGGTAACCTGAAGACGTAAGGTCTGATGAAATACATCCTAAGGGAGGAATTATTTTATTCCAGTTTCCAGTCCTTTAGTTACAGGGGCAGAGATTACTGAGGATACTGAGGAAGCATAAATACCAAATCTGATGCAGTCCTGAAGGATCATGAGGTTCCTGGGGGTATAATGGAGTCCATTCCATAAGACTGCAGCTGGTATGAGCAAAGCATGAACAAGGTGGGAACAGCGTGGACAAAGACATAGCCTAGATTCAAGCTAGAGGAAGTCAGTTTAGAGATAAACTAATCCAATTACCTCATTTAACAACTAAAGAAACTATAATCCAAAGGTTGAATGACTTACATAGATATTAGATGACAGAAACACTATTTGAAACAAAGTTCTCTGAAAACAAATTCAACTTTCTTTTCACAGTACTATTCTGCATTTGGGGAGGGCTATGAGGAGACTGACCTAAATAAAGAAGAGGGTTTGTCTTTGGGGAGAATTGAGGATTAAGGTATATAAGGCCTAGGTTGCTAGGGAGGAATTAGAAAACATTGAAAGCTACAGTTTAAATCCAATAATAATTTGTTGTTCAGTTGTGACTAATTGTTCATGATGCTGTGGGTTATAGCATACCCATACTGTCCATGGGGTTTTCTTGGCAAAGATACTGGAGTGATTTGCCATTTCCTTTTCCGGTGAATTGAGGCAAACAGAGGTTAAATGACTTGTGGGGGGTCACACAGCTAGTAAGTGTCTGAGGCCTGATTTGAACTCAGGTCTTCCTGACTCTAGGCCCAGAGCTCTAATCCACTGAGCCTCCTAGCTGCCTCAAAAATAATGATAACAAGCATTATAACAATTTAATGTTTGCAAAGCACTTTACATATGTTATCTCATTCAGTCTTACAACAATCCTGAGAGATAGGCAGTATTGTTATCCCCATTTTACAGATGAGGAAACTGAGGCAGACAAAGGTAAAATTTCTTGACCAGTATCACAGCACTGGTAAATACCTGAGGCCAAATTTGAACTCACGTCTTCCTAACGCCAAGTCCAGTGCTCTTTCTATTAGGCACCTATATACTTGAGCATAGGAGTCATAGAATCAGTCAACAAGCATTTTAGTGCAATCTATATGTCATGCATATAAAACACAACATTCCAGTCTTTAAAAGACTCCTCAGTTTCTTCTGACATTACATCCAATAAGCATTTTTGATGTACTTTCCATGTATAAAATGAAAGGCAATATGGCATAAATAGACTAGAGACACAAAGACCTGGATACAAGTCCTGTTTCTGACACATACTACTCAGAACGCTGGACAAGTGCCTTGACTTTTTTGGTGCCCTGGGCAACATCCTTGAACATAAGTTAGAGATAAATTGTTGATTTGCATCAGTGGAAGTATTGCCAAGTATTGCTATGGTGAAACCATAGCTCTGAAGATAAAAATTATACAAGGCTTTTGTTTGCACTAATTATACACAAATGAAATATTCCCTACCCTCCAGGAGTTTACATTCTACATCAAAGTTTTGTAATAGCCAAAATGTAGCCAAAAAGCCAAGGGTTTTCTTCTTAACAACTATAAGATAAAGGCAGGAACACTGGCTATATGAGTTCCCAAAAGAGGCTCCTTCATGTATGTTCCTTGACTTTACATGTTCCCTATATGTGTACTTTTGATATGTGTTCCTTGGTCATGTGTGTTTTCTGCCTGGTAACTACCTGGCATGGTAACTTGTGGAAGAGTATATACCATGTGGGAAGAATTATGTTTTGTTTTTCTTGCTATGCTTTCTTTGGCTAAATGTCTTTTGTTTTTAATCAGATGAGAAAATCAAAGCTGGGAGGAAAATTACATGCAGAGGTTAGACTTAGATTCCCAGGGGATAAAGCCTGCACATCCACACAGATCCTCAGGGCATCTTTCAGCCACAGAAATGGCAATTGTGGACTTCATCCATAAGGAATCCCTCTTTACCTTCGACTCTCTGCTTAATCTCCTCTATGATAACGACAAACATGTTTTATTTAGACCAAGAACTTGGTATTGTTTAGGAAATTTTCTGTTACTTTGATGCTGCCATTCCTGCAGACCACATGCATCTTTCTCTCCTGGAGCCATGTGATTCTGAGAAAGAACCTTCTAGATGCACAGGATTTCCCTGAACACCCTTCTTTCTGAGTTACTTAACTCTAGTTTTTCCATATCCCTAACTCGCCCTTTTAAAGGCCAAAGGGTTCAGCCCCAGTGATCAGAAACTACCTATGAATTAGGCTGCCATTCTCAACATGATGTCCCCTCTTCTCCACAACTACCACCCTAATTTAGATATGAATGTCTTTCTGATTACCCAGGTTTAAAATCTGGAATCATCCTCAATTCTCCTCTCCCTCACCCCCCATATCCAAATCATTTGCCACATCTGGTTGACTATACCTCCACCACTGTTCTCCTGTCTATTTTTTTCTGTACTCATATCACAGCCATACTAATTCAGGTCCCCATCACCTCTTGCCTTGACTGTTTTAATAACCTCTTAATTGGTTTTTCTACCTCAAGTCTTTTCCCTTCCCAAAACATTATTACAACAGCTTCCAAAATGATATCCATAACATAGAGTTCTGACCATGTCACTCCTGTGCTGACAAAGCTTCTGAGACTCTCTTCTGATTAAATGATAAAATATAAATGTCTTCTTCAGACAGAAGGTAAGTAGTTACTTACCTTTAAAGCTCTCCTTCCTTTAAAGCTCTCCTTCACTGCTTGAAATCCCTACGTCCCTTTAAAGCCCTGCTCATGTGCCACATCCTATTCAAGGCCTTATTGATACTCCTAATTTGATATTTCTTATTGACACCCCTAGTGTTATTGCTCTTCCAGGCAAAAAAAATTACTCCATACTTATTTGTGTTATATTTACTTACCTGTGTGTATATGTTGTTTCCCCTCAATGAAAGGAAAGCTTCTGGAGGGCAGGTATATTTTTTTGTCTTTTTTTTTTCAGTACATAGCAAAATGTCTAGCACATAGGTGTTTGCTGAATTTTTTAAATTGAACTGAGATGTTCCCTGGCTAGCTCATAAAAGTTAACACATTGGTGAGGGCTCATGAGTTATGATTTGGAGTAGGTGCTGAGCCCCATGGTGCTTCAGATCTGTTATAACTTTTCTGAGGACCCATATATGACAGAGGTACTACATAAATAAATACAAAGTATATAATAAGGAACTAAAGATAATTGGGAGCAGTATAGGGAAAATATGGAATAACTAGGCATTCAAGAAAGGCCCAATGGGGGGAGGAGCCAAGATGGCGGAGTAGAAAGATTCACATATGCTAGCTCCAAACCCACAGCCCATAAAACACCTGTAAAGAAGAACTCCCAACAAATTCTGGAGCAGCAGAAGCCACACAACAATGGAGTGGAGGAGATTTCTGTTCCAGAAAGCCCTAAAAAGCTGATACCAAAGGTCCGTCGTGCACTGGACCCAGAGCAGAGCCCAGTCCTGCCTTGGCAGTGCAGCACCGAGAGGAGCAGACCTGAGCAGGCTTCAGGGATGGAATCTCCAGCAGCCACACAGGTCCCTCCACCCACAGACACCTAAGGTCAGTGAGAGAGGCTTTTTGGCTGGCCAAGAGGGGAGCAGGGTGTCTCCATAACTCAGGCCCCCTCGGGAGGCAGCAGCAGACAGGGACTCCCAAAGCAGGCAGGAGCTGGGATCCATTATTGAAGGTCTCCACATAAACCCCCGAGGGAACTGAGCCCCTTGTTGTGGCCCTGCCCCCACCTGAGCATCTGAATTTAATCTCACACTGAATAGCAGCCCAGCCCCTGCTGAAAGCCCTGAGGCTGGGAAGCAGCATTTAAATCTCAAACCCCAAGCACTAGCTGGGCAGATCTGGAGGCAAGGCGGGTGTGGACAGGAATCTCAGAAGTCAAGTAACTGGCTGGGAAAATGCCCAGAAAAGGGGGAAAAATAAGATCATAAAAGGTTACTTTCTTGTTGAACAGATATCTCCTCCCATCCTTTCTGATGAGGAAGAACAATGCTTACCATCA
>CM053771.1:201806641-201827035 GCA_028658325.1 Potorous gilbertii | reverse complement strand
GAACTCAAAGCTTTAGGAACAACTGTTGAGCATTGTTCTTGCTACTAGGAAATAAGAAAAACAGGTGATGGGGAATAGAAAGTTATCTGGCACTACAGGACAAAAGAGAGGATGGGGACAAGGGAAGGGAGGGATGATAGAAGAGAGGGCAGATTGGTGATAGGGGAAATTAGAATGCTCAGTGTATTGGGGTGGGGGGATGGGACAAATGGGGAGAAAATTTTGGAACTCAAAATTTTGTGAAAATGAATGTAAAAAGTTAAATAAATAAATTTAACTAAAAAAAGAAAAAAAGAAAGAAAAGGAAGGCCCAACTGTAATTACAGAGGATATGATGAATTGTTCTAACTACCTCTAGATACAGAGGTGACAGAATGCAGATTGGGGCTTTTTTTTTCACATGGCCAATGTAGAAATTCATTTTGCTTGACAAACATGTTTGTGACATATTTTATTTTTCTTCCTTTTTCAATAGGGGCTGGGAGTGGAGAAGGAGATAAAATGGAGAGAACATGAACCTGAAAATAAAATAAAATTGAATTTTTTGAAAGGTATTGTATAACCCCCTGATCAGTCTTGGACAGAGCTAGGGATCCCAGAATCCAAGAGTTAAAGGAAATGAGTGATGTCCTGTGCAAAGGCAAAGAGGTAGATGAACCAGTTTGCTTGAAAGAGAAGGCCTACTGAAGTAAGTCTGATAAGATAGGTTGGAATCAGATAATGAAAAGCTTTAAATGACCAAAGGACTAAAGGAAGAAGTCATCATATGTTCTTTCCTGCTTTCTCCCCAGGAACCACCAAAGCCATTGAAGCTTCTTTAGAAGGGGCGTGACATAGGCAGACCTATGCTTTAGTACTAACAGTTTGGCAGGCTTGTTGAGGGCAAAAAGAGAGACTGAGCAAATATCTAGGACTTAAAAACCACTTTTTATATGTCAGAGTGGAAAAAATTAAATGCAA
Source organism: Potorous gilbertii (assembly GCA_028658325.1). Taxonomy (NCBI): domain Eukaryota; kingdom Metazoa; phylum Chordata; class Mammalia; order Diprotodontia; family Potoroidae; genus Potorous; species Potorous gilbertii. Next base: position 201,826,075 of record CM053771.1, on the reverse strand, counting down.
CTCTCCCAGTGATTTCAGAATTCCCATTAAGGGCTATTAATGACAGGTATTCAGAAATAAGCTTTCAACTAAATGTAATACACTTGTGTAAATGAGAGCAATAATGTCAAGGTCTTTTATAGTTATGACTCAAGTGATCTCACATTATTATAAAAATATATTGCAGTGTTTCATCACAACCTTACTGCAAGGTGTTGGGTCACCTGAAATGAACTTAGAGTGTAAGGAAGCCACTAGACTGGTGGTCTAATTCCAGATCTTCCTTAAACTTGTTATGAGGCTTTAGTCTATTGGGGGGGTGGCGGGGAGAGAACGGGGGATGTCCTGGGGCCTTGAGGCCACATGTGCCATCTAGGTCCTCAAGTTTGGCCCTTGGACTGAATCCAAACTTCACCCTTTAATAAAGGGATTTGTTCTGTGAAGTTTGAATTCAGTGAAAGGGCTGCCCTTGAGGACTTAGAGGGCCACACATGTGGCCTCAAGACAGCCCCCTGGTCCGGTTGCTTTCCAGATTACCTCTGGAGGTTTCTTATATATGATTGCTGCAAGGATGAAATGGGGTAATGTGCGTAAAGGGCTTTGCAGACTTTAAATGTGATACAAATATCAGTTCTTACTACTATCATTCAAATTAAGCAGTATGTGGTAGTGGCTAGGGAGCGAACCTTAAAGTCAGAAAGACCTGAGCTCAAGTCATGTCTGAGTCATCTCTGTGTGACACTGGGCAAGTCACTTAGTGTCTAAAGGCCCTGGGCAACTCTAAGACTTTAAGTTCCTGAAAAGTTGCTGATCCACAGTGGTTGTGAAAATTCCTCACCAAGAGCTCTTTGTACGAATAAAATCACTGACCTGATCCAAGATTTATTATTGTCGTCTTATTTTCATGTTTTTGGTGGAGTTGGGATAGAAATACTCCAAAGTAAAATTGCTATCTTGCTACTACTATTTTATATTTAGAGTTTTGTGAACTTGTATAGATGAACAATATGACTAATTTTTGTAGTCTAATAAAGTTTTGAGATATAAACTCACTTTCTATACGTTCATTGATAGCATCTTTGGGACAACTCCAGGGGGACACAATGAAATGACACACTTCTCTCATCCTGTTTCTATATAGTTTTAATTCCTTCTGATTGGTCTCTATATTCAAAAGCTTTTCATTTAGTGTTATTAGGAGATTAAGAATATTTGGAATGGTGACATCTCTTAGAATGTCATTCTTATATAACTAGGTGGTTAACAGCAATTATTTTTTGTGTCAGGAAAATAAGAGCTCTAGTAGCGTTTTTTTTTAATTCTCAGTGATATTTTGGGGCAGTATGGAGATTTATCATGTTAGTTTATAATAAAGAAGAGATCTTCTGGTGTCTAATTCTAGCCATCTGATGATGCCTTTCTATGTATTTGGGGGAGACTACAAATTTACAGTTTGTAGTGATATGTTGCTGTACATTTTCTACTATCTCATTGTATAATCATCAATCAATAAATCTGGGCTCCATAAGAATCACCTTTCTATAATTTTTAGTGGCAATCAGATAATGATCTAATCATTAAATATCTGTGTGATTTGTTCAGCCATTTATTAGTATTAATTTACCATGACTCATGTGGATGTTGCCCATGGAGGGCACCTAGGTAGTGCAGTGGAGAGGGTGTTTGACCTGGAGTCAAGAAGACCTGAGTTCAAAATAGGCTTCTGACACTTACTAACTATGTGACCTTAGGCAAGTCACTTAACCTCTGTTTTCCACAGCTTCCTCAACTGTAAAATGGGGATAGTGATACCATTTACCTGCTATGGTTGTTGTGAGGATCTAATGAGATAAGACTTGTAAAGTGCTTAGCACAGTACCTGACACATATTAGATGTTATATAAATGCTAGCTATCATCATTATTTTTTTATTCCACTCTTGGATCTTAATTATTTCATAGGCTGTGTCCAGAGATAATCCACTTTCATGATATTCAACTAAACCTAATGGCATAAATCTCTTTTCAACCTTTGCTGTTGTTTGTGAAGTAAAACCTATTTGTGAAATATTTTTGGTAAATGTTTAACCTACTTATTGTGTGCTCTTAAAGCATCTATCGTCTTTCTCATTTTGCTAAAGCTATCTTGGGATAATGAACCCTTTGTTTCATTAACATTGTATCAATTTTTGTTTGGACACCTTTTTGATTATACATTTTATTTGTCATACATTTTACTGAGCCAAAAGTATACACTAAGCCTGGTAGTGAGTAGCTATCAATTACTCTAAATGTGCTCCTCCTCTTGAGCTTTGACTTCAGGATGCCCATCACTCTCTTAACTTACACAGCCTTAATTTTCTCCTTAGTAGCCTTATAGTCAATGTGCCTTGCCTGAAGAAGATCAAAGTCTCTCTAAGTATTTCCATTTGTCTTTTGGTTCAATTTGACTTCTAGATTCAAGCTCAAAGACTCCAGTCTCATTCTTCTTTGGTGCTTAATAAGAGTTTTATATTTATCAAGTCCAAAGGATATGTTAATAGCTTTGGAGAAAATTTCCACAAGATAAAGTAACTACTTAATGTGTTTTTTGGTGAAGCCATATAACCTGAGGTGATCCATGTATATAAATTGATTAATATGATGTTTTGGTACAACTGCCTCTTTGATTTTAAAGCTATTTTCGGGTTTATTCAGGAGTGATAGTGATGAGTTTTTAAGACGAGACAGAACCATGTTAGTCTTAAAATGCCTTTGTTAAAAATATTATATTTGCTACCAATTGTTCTGAACATTATTATATTGAGATTGTTTTAGACAACTTTTTTTTCATGTGGATAGCAAATACTCCAGTATTCTTGCTATGCCTGGATCTATCTACATGTTCATAATACTTAAGGAAGCCATAATTGCAAAACTAAATCAAAGCCTTTATGATAAACCAACAAAGGCAGCATAAATGTTATGGTATTTTCAGGCAGCTAATTCAGTAATCACTGAATCAATAACAAGTTGCTCTTTACACTTTTACGCTTTTGGCACACTCTTCTTGCTTCTTAGTCATAATATTATTTTCTTGTGTTTATGAGTTTGGTTTTTTTTTAAGTGACTCCCACCATCTAACTGTAGGAAAATTACAAGGCTCTGTCCTGAACCCTCTTCTTTTTCCCTTCTATGCTTTCTCCCTTGATAAAGTTATCAGCTTCCAAGTGTTGAATCATCATTTCCATGTAAATGATTCCTACATCTACATATCCACTCCTAACCTCTTCTCAGCAGCAGTCCCACATCACCAGCTGCCTACTGGATACTACAAATAGTATGTCCCACTGGCATCTGAAACTCAGCATGTCCAAGACAGAGCTCATTTTCTTTTCCCTCAAATCCTTTCCTCTTCCAAATGTTTCTGTTACTTTCAAGGACACTAACATCTTCCCAATCACACAGGCTTGTGTGATACCTGTGTGTCATCTTCAGTGCCTTATTCGAAGGTATCCCACATATCTAGAATAGTGCTTTGAGAGTTGCAGCATGGTTTATGTATGTTATTTTATTTGATCCTTAGATCAACCCAGTGAGGTAGGTGATGTTACTATCCTTATTTTACAATTGAAGAAACAAGGCAGACAGGATAAGTGACCTGCCCAGGGCCACACAACTAAGTGTCTGAGATAGAATTTGAACTCAGGTCTTCTTGATTCCAAGTCTAGCATTCTACCCACTGTACCAACTTCCTGCCTTCTAGCCAATCAGTTGCCAAGTTTTGTCATTTCTCCCTTCGAGACATCTCTCATGATGCCCTCTTATAAGCAGCCCACTGAACCTAGTTCCCTGTGTATTTGAGGGGGTTATCTGACTCTATATGCAGAAGCTGGTAGCCTTGAGAAATGTTAAAAAGGAATCCACAGTTCTCAAATACTTGAAAAGGACTGATTAAATCCACCTTATCTACAGATAACACTTTATCTAAACTACCTCAGACTGATGGACGTACTTCGTTCAACACCTGACATGCAATGATTAATAAATGCCACTTAACATATGTCTTCTTAGAGTTATTCCTACATGGTCCATTTTTGTGACTCATCACATGCTGACATAAATATAAATTATTGACTTTATGGTTACATATAGGTAATGACTTTTCATTTGCAATAGACTAGGTCCCATGAGTAAAAGTGTAAGTACTGAATGGTAGAAGTTAAATGCTTATCCTAATAACAACAAAAAAAAGCAAAGATTCAAGTCCAAGTCCATAAACAATTAAGATGTCTATTCATCTCTTCTAAGGGTATCCATGTCAAAGAGACCTATATATTCTTCTAGGCTTATGATACTATCAGGGGATATCAAACCCAATCTGAATCACTACTTCCCCCAGATCTGCACATTCCATATAACCTGAAGTATCAGCGAAGGGAAGGGTCTGTTTTTGTTCCTCCACAGCAACATCTACCATTATACTCTCTGAACTGATATTCCAGAGACTATGTTCTGGAGAAACTAAGTTACTCAACTTTGGAACTTCCACACTGGGACCATGCTCTCCTAATCAGTGAAAATTCAACAATCCAACCCTAGCTAGATTCCAATCCATGCTTCATCTTGGCTGTCTTCCTGACTTGCCCTGATGCTACTTATACCTTCCCACCTGACTCTCTAGACATTATGACTTAGAAATGGATGCAAAATAGATGGAAAACAGATCATAAGCTAGGGACAGCACCATTATATAGTTAATAGAGAAAAGGAACCACAATTTTCCAGACATTTACTATAGCACTCTCTCAAACTAAAACAGAGCAACTAATAATCACATATGCAAGTGATATGAACTTATTCTGTGTTAACCATCTTCCAGGCACTAGGGAACTAGGCAATGGGGAAAAAAGACAAACTTGACACATCCCCTGCTCCTCAGCAGCTTATATTCTAATGGTGGGAACAACATACCCATATAATTATATACATCTCAAAGGTAAAACAGCTCCAAGGTAGGTAACCTTATGGTGAAATGGAGATGAGAGGCCACTCTTATCTGGGTCAGACCAGGAAGAATATTATCTTCATACTATAAATGTCACCCAAGCTGAGTCTTGAAGGATACCAGGATTCCAAGTAGGAAAGGTGAGAAGAATGCCTTTGTAGGGATGGAATACAGACTATGTGAAGGCATAGAGGCTGGAGATGGAGGATTGTGTGTGAGAAAACAATAAGAAGTTATGTTTTGCTAGCCTATAGAGCTCATAGAGGGGAGTAATGTATAATCAAGCTCTAAAGGTAGGATGGAGACAGGTTGTGAGGGTTTTAAATGCCAAAGAAAGTTTTTATTTGCTCCTAGAGATAATAGGAAGCTACTGAAGTTTGTTGAGTAGGGAGAGGGTTGACATAGTCAGACCTGCACTTTAGAAAAATCACTTTGAGTGCTGTGTAGAATATAGCTAACTTCTTGACTTGCTTTAATGAAAACTTCATCTTTTGATAGTTGAAGCGTTCAAAAAATGGAATTCTTCTTTGGATTTCATTTTCACCATAAAGGAGTGTGAGAAACAAGAAAGTTCTGTTTTCCAGTCCTAGGTGATAAGGGTGGTGACCTAACATGGACAGGTTAGAGGTCAGAAACTAATGAGCAGGCTCAAGGTGCTGTGTGAGGAAAAGGCTATCAGAAAGGAGAACATGGAGTCACATGGCCAGGGGATGGTATCACGGGAGATCCAAAGCTAGGAAACAGTAAAGAAGTCCCATCTTTCTGAAAGTGTTGTAGTCTTCCAGTAACCTCACTGGGGCAGCTACCCAGCCATTCATGGGGAATGGATGTAAAGATTAATAAAAGCTTTCCTGATTTCACAACAGATATTGTTCTTCACGTAAGGTGATCGTGTTTCTCACTGTTGGGGCTTTTTGACCGGCTCACTTCTAACAGGGAGGAATTGGTTACCAGTGTCAACATGATGGTAAACTCTGAAAGGAAATGAGGGAATAGTGGAAGAGAAGAAAATTAGGCCTAGCCTTCCAGGCACACTGGATCTTGAGAAAACATATCTCAAACATTTCAGAGGATATAATAGTAAATGCCCGTGAACTCCAGTTATACTGAGGAAGACAGCTGAGGAGGGTCAAGAAATTCCCAAAGAAAAAAGTGCTTAAGATAGGAAGATAATTTCAATAAGGACAAAAACTGGAGTTAACTGAAAGACCAATGTGGATACAGAAGGAATCAAGGAAGAGAGGAAGTAAACATTTAGTAAATACCTACTCTGTGCCAGGCACTTTATAAATACTATCTTATTTGATCTTTATAGCAGCCTTGGGCAGTAGATGCCATTATTAACCCCATTTTACAGTTGAGGAAACTGATAGAATAGAGGTAAAGTGACTTGCCCAAAGTCATATAGCTAGTATCTGAACTGAATTTGGACAGAAGTGTTCCAGACTCCAGGGTCCATGCTCTATCCACTGAGTCTCCTAGCAGCATCTTAATCAACAACAAACTTAAATTTTAGAAAAATACATACAGAAGATGAAAACAAGGGAAGGTAATGGTCAAATACAAGATCATGGCATAATCTAGTATTGAGTGTCAGCAGAGCTAAAGCTCAATATAAATTAAAACTTGTGAGAAAAGTTAAAAACAATAACAATGAAAGGGGGTCATTGTTTGTTTGGGGTTTTTTAGATGTATTGGGGAAAGGTGAAGCCCAAACAAAGCTAATCAGTGTGGACGGCCCAGTGATCAGAAGATCGGGCATCATCGATTTGGAGCTGGAAGCAGTGGCTGACAACAAAGGGAAGGTTGATCTGCTTTGTTTTTGTTTTCTCTGCTAAGAAGAATGACCTTTGGACTGGAAAGAACAGAACAAAATTAGCTAACAGGGAGTTGATACTCAAGATAAGTAAAGTGATAGCAAGAGAACCCTTAGCAGCCCTTAGTGAAGTTCAAGTTACTTAACCCAGATGAACTATATCTTTCGATACTGAAAGAATTAGGGGATGTGATTATTCAAACACTGTCAATGTTACTTGAAAAATTGAGAAGAATAAGAGAAGTATTCAAAAACTGGAGAAATGCTGATTTTCAAAGAAAGGAAAGAGAATGGCATTTACAAACTAAAAATCAAAGAGCTTGAGTTGGATTCCTGGAAAAATTCTAAAGGTGATTGATGATCATCTAAAAAAGAAAGTATTGATCATAAAGAACCCAGTATGGCTTCATCAAGATAAAGTCATGCCAACGTTGGTCAACTCCATTTCCTTTTTTTTGACAGAGTTGTAAAATTGGTGCATCCAAGTAGTGTGGTAGATAGAGTTTACCTGGATTTAGGATTGGGAAAGGAATACAACAAAATTGCATATTATCACCTTATTTATTTAATTTATATGCAGAGTACATGATGCAAGATGCCAAGCAGGATAATCAAAATTGCAATTAAGGTTACCAGGAGAAATATCAACAATCTCTGAGATGCAGATGTTACCATGCTGAAGGCAGAAAGGGAGGAAAAATTAAGAAGCTTCTTGATGAAGGTGAAAGAGGAGAGTATAAACTAAGCTTGAAGCTTAGTTTAAAAAACTAAGATCATGGCAATTGGTCTCATCAATTCCTGGCAAATAGAGGGAGAAGAAATGGAAGCAGTGTCAGCTTTCATATTCTTGGGCTGAAAGATGACAGCAGACAGTGACTACAGCCATGAAATTAAAAGATGCACATAAGAAAGAAAGGTAAGGAAATCTGTATAGCATACTGAAAAGCAGAGACATCACCTTGCCAACAAAGGTCAGTATAGTCAAAACTATGTTTTTTCCAGTTGTAATGTATGACTGTGAGACTTGGACTCTTTGGAATTATGGTGCTGCAGAAGACTTTTAGAGAGACCCTTGGACAGTAAGGAGATGAAATCAGTTAATATTTAAAGAAATTAATTCAGATGATTCACTGGAAGGTCAAATACTAAAGCTGAAGCTTAAATACTTTGGTCACATAATGAGAAGACAGTATTCATTGGAGAAGACCCTGATTTGGGGAAAGATTGGAGGCAAAAGGAAAAGGAGACAGCAAAAGATAAGATGGATGTATAGTATCGTGGAAGCAATGAACATGAGCATGAACAGACTTTGGGAGCTAGTAGATGATAGAAAGGCCTGGCATGGTGTAGTCCATGGGGTCACAAAGAGTCAGATATGACTGAAAGACTGTAACAAGAAAGATTTTAGCAAACTATTTGATAAAATCACTAGTACTATTCCCATGGAGATAATTAGGTGGGTTTGAAATTGGTTGAATGGCCAAGCCCATAGAGTAGTCAATAAGTGGTGGTAGCTGGAGCAGGTAAGTGACTGAGTGGATGATAAGACACTGGGTCTGAGGTCAGAAAGACCTGAGTTCAAATCCAATTTTAATACTTAGTAGCTGTGTCACCCTGAATAAGCCACTTAATCTCTGTTTAACTCAGTTTTCCCATCTGTAAAAGGTGAATAATAATAGCACCTATCTCCCAGGGTTGTTGTAAAGATCAACTGAAATAATTGGAAAGCACTTGACACATGGTAAGACCTATGTAAATGTTAGTGATTGTTATTATGGTTCGATGTCACTTTGGAAGGAAGTTTCAGCAGAGCCTCAGGGATTTATTCTCTATTCTGTGTTGTTTACTTCTTATTAGTAACTTGGATAAAGCCTAGGAAGGATAGTCATTACATTTACACATGATTCTGGTCTAAAATGTTAATTAAAATTAACTAGAATAAAGTTAATACATTACCTGACAAAGTCACAATACAAAAAAATATCTCCACAGGCTAGAAAATTGGACTGACTCTAATAAGATGAAATTCAATAGGGACATATTTAAAGTCTTATACTTCATTCAAGAAGTCAACTTCATAAGTACCAGATGGGGAGTCACCGTCAGACAGCAGTTTTTCTGGGGAAAAATAACACACGGGAGTTTAGAGCACTGAAAATTCAATATTCTATGTTGGACTACTTTAAGAAAGGCATAGATTCCAGGAAGAAAGAAAAGATCATATTGTAGTAACCCTCTTTAATCTAACTCATCTAAAATATTGTATTCAGTTCTAAGTGCCCTAGAAAAGACATTGATAAACTAGAGAGTATATTTCCCATGACTATCATCATTTTTACCTAAAGATCACCTGGCAAGAGAAGATGCAGGACAGTGAGGCATTTGAACTGCCAATCATTCAAACTCAGCTGCTGAGAGCCCAGCCCCGATGGGGTGGCCACCTTGTCCAACTGCCAAACATCTGTTTGCCTAAAAGTATTTTATGGAGAATTCATACAAGGCAAGCACTCAAACGAAGCTCAGAAGAAACACAAGGACAATCTCAAGGTTTCTCTAAAGGACTTTGGAATTGATTGTGAGACATGGGAGACATTGGCATAGGACCACCCGGCATGGCATGCCTGCATCAAAGAAAGTGCTGTGCACTATGAGCAAAGCAGAATTTCAGTCATTCAGATATGAGATGTATAAACTGTGGCATCATCACTCCAAATGTTCACATTGACTCTTTGTGCCCAACCTCTGGTAGAGTCTTTTGAGCTCATATTGGTCTGATCAGCCACAGTTGAACCCAACATCATGATGTCATTTTGGTCTTCTTCAGGAATAAAGGATAATATGGCCAAAAGAATCGAAAACTGTGCATACCCTTTTATTGAGCAATACCACTATTAGGTCCATATGTCAAAGACATCTTAAGAAAAAAACTCACGTACAAAAATATTTACAACAGCTTTTTGTGGTGGCGAAGAGTTACACATTGAAGGGATGCCTATCAATTGGGGAATGGTTGAACATGGTGTGGTATATGATGGTAATGGAATACTATTGTGCTTAAGAAATTATGAGTCAGATTTCAGAAAAACTGGAAAACTTACATGAGCTGATGCTGAGTGAAGTGAACAGAAACAGGAGAACATTGTACATAGTAACAGCAACATTGTGTGACAATCAGCTTTGATAGACTTAGTTCTCAGCAGCACAGTGATCTAAGACAATTCCGAAAGACTCATGATGAAAAATGCCATCCATAGTCAGAAAAAGAACTATGGAGTCTGAATGCAGATCGAAGCATAATATTTTCTCTTTTTTTCTTTATCATGGATTTTCCCTTTTGTTCTGATTCTTCTTTCAAAATATGACTAATGTGGAAATATGTTTAATATGATTGTACATGTATAGCCTAAAAAAAGAATAAAAGACAACCACAAACATCATTTTTACCTTAGCAACTAGTTCCTCCCTTTTAGTTAAAATGAAATCTAGAATATAATTGCCTTTTATTGATTCCTCAACCTTTTAAAGGATGTAATTATCATCATGATAGATCAAGGAGATATTATCCATATTCAGTTAACCACTAAAATGATTTTCCTAAAGTGTAGGTTTGACCATGTCACCCCCTTACTTAATAAACTCCAGTGAGTCCCTATTACAGAATCCAGGACAGTGCAGAGCCATATAAGAATTATGAAGAGATCTGAATATCTAGGAGCATTTAGCCAAGAGAAGAGATGTTTGTAGGAGATGTTATAGCTATCTTTAAGTTCATGAAAGGCTGCCATGTGCAAGAGAGATTAGAATTATTCCATTTGGCTTCAAAGACTATAAATAGGAACAGTGAATGGAAGTTGTGAAGGGTGGTGTTTAGGTTTAATGAAAGAAAAAGTTCCCAACAATTAGAGCTAGCCTAAAATCAAATATGTTGCCTCAGGTGGTAACTCCTTCCTCATAGGAGGTCTTTAATCAGTGGTCAAGCTTCTAGGAGTACCCCCCAAAGGATGATGGGGTTCTTTCAAAGCTATTGTTTGAGCCCCCATTGTGGTGTTTTTTCACCAATATCTATCACCAGTGCCAATTAATATCTCCTCAATATCACTGATATCAGTAATTATCCCCCACTACCAATTTGACCAGTTAATATCATTTAGCTTTTACAAAGGGATATTCATTGAAAAGATATAGCAAGAACAGAAGTACAAACACAGACCTCCAAATTGACAGCCCATACTCCTCTCTACCACCTTAGTCTGTAGGGACAGTAGGCTCAAACTTAAAACATTGCTACAAAAATCATTCACCCCCACCAAATTAACTTTTAAATATGGCAGAGTTGATAAAGTCACTTCCTCATTTGCAGGACAATGTCTCACCTCTGGGTTGGTCAACTGCTGAGTTAGATCAAGCAGGTGGTTCCTTGGGGCTGGCTCCTTCATGGGCTCAGTTGCTAGACCTCTAGTCATTAGAAATCTCACCAAAGGGAGTGGGGAATGAGGGAAGGCACAAACCGGAGGAGCCAGGGCTTTTCACTTCTGGTCAGCATGCCCTTCGAGAAATAGGCTCAAAAAAATCAGGAGAACATTGTACACTGTAATAGCAACATTGTGTGATGATCAATTTTGATAAACTTAGCTCTTCTCAGCAATGCATTGAGCTAAAACCATTCCAAAAGACTCATGATGGAAAATGCCGTCCCATTCATAGAAAGAACTATGGAGTCTGAATGTAGATCGAAGCATACTATTTTCTCTTTTTTTCTTTCTTGTGGTTTTTCCGTTTTGTTTTAATTCTCCTTTCACAACATGATTAATGTGATGATATGTTTAATATAATTATACACTTATAGCCTATATCAGATTGCTTGCCACCTTGGGGGTTAGAAGCGAGGGAGGGAGAAAAAATTTGGAATTCAGTCTTATAAAAGTGAGTGTTGAAAACTATCTTTGCTTGTAATTGGAAAAAATCAAATACTATTAAGTGGAGAAAAAAAACACAAGTAGGCTCAACAGATTCCCAAGACTGGACCTCATTGGCCATTTCTGCATTACACTCATACATGACATTCCATCGCCCACCTCCATATGTGCCTTTGCATAAGCTGTCCTTTGTCTCTGGAATGTATGCCTTCCTCCCCTCTAACTCTTCGAATCACTTACTTCCTTCAAGACTCAGCTGAAGTGACACATCCAACTTGTGGCCTGTTTGTATTCCCCAGATGCTAGTAACCTCCTCCTTAGAAATTACTTTGTATTTCCTTTTTAAAATAATGGGGGGTTGGGGGAGGTTAAATGGAGAGTCCCTGGCACATTTGAAGAGATGATAGAGCATGATCCTTTATCTGAAGGACATTTTCCAGAAAGATGAACTCGTGTTCTGGCATAGGATCATAGGATCATAGACTTAACTGTCAGGCATCTTAGTGGTTATCAGGTCTTCCTTGCTCAGAAGATATTGGGAATAACTCTGATCTCCAGTGATTGCAATAGCATCCAAGATACATGGTAACTGAAAATAAAGAGGAGATAGAGTTTTACCAGAAGAATCACCCTTTCCTTATAGACTGTAAAAACTCATCCCTTATTTTTTCTAATGTTTTCTGCCCTGGTGAACTTCCAGAACAGAATACAAGTGTGAGGGATAGGGACATGAATACAGGAAATTTCTCCATCCCCTCCCACCCCAGTGACCAGTAATTGTGACTTTCAAGGGGAGCACATGATAGATAATACTAAGGGGAAAGTACCTGAACCTCCAATTTCCTGGCTATCTTCTGTCTGTTTCCTTTTGAGTCAGAATTTTTTCTGAAATGATTTTTCCCATTCATTTTAATTCTTCTATGCAACATGACTAAGGTGAAAATATATTTAATAGGAATATATGTGTAGAACTTATATAAAACTGTATGCCATCTCAGGGAGGGAGTAGGGAGGTAGGGGAAGGGAAGGAGGGAGGGGAAAAATCTAAGATATATGGAAGTGATTGTAGAACACACTGAAATCAAATAAATAAATAAATATATGAAAAGACCAGTATAAACAAACTGAAAAAAAGAATTTTTTCTGAAAATGGCCTTGCCAAGCAAGTTTAAGAGAGTCTAAGTTCAGAGTGGTGGACACCAGACCTCTTAGAACAAGGTACTTGGCCTGGGGAGAGGGGATCTATAATGTTGTTGGGTTTTTTCCTATATTTATAACTACTTCAATACATTTGGTTTACTTAACCTTTGTATTTGATTTTATGCATTTAAAAATATTATTTGGAGAAGGGGTCTCTAGGTTTCACAAGATTACCCAAGAGGTCCATGACACAAATAAAATTAAATTCTCTCCTCCCACCCCCGCTCTAGAGAAAGAACATTTTCTCAGCATCTTAATCTTGAGAAGGAAAAGGATCCCCACAAGAGTATCACCCCGTAGCCATTTTATTTCCTATTATTTCATTTTATTTTAAAGCCATCCGTGGGGAACCCATCAAACTGATCAGATGCTCCTCTAAACAACATCTCTATTTTGAAATCTGTAATCTACAATGAGGCAGCTAGGTGGCCAAGTGGATAGAATGCTGGACTTGGAGTCTGAAAGACTCATCTTTTGTGACTTCAAAGCTGACCTCTGACCCTTACTAGCTGTGTGGCCCTGGGCAAGTGACTTCACCCTGTTTGCCACAGTTTCCTCATCTGTCAAATGAACCAAAGAAGGACATGGTAAAACCACTCCAGTATTCTTGCCAAGAAAACCCCAAATGGGATCATGAAGAGTTGGACACAACTACACAACAACAGCACCAAGATCTGTAATCTCTTTAAGGGTGAGGTGCTTCATTGTTGTTTCTGTCTGTGTAGTGGTGGTCCCAGGCACGGTGCTTAGGGGCTTAAAAAATGTCTACCAAATGAGTGATTCAGTGACTTTCAATGACTAATGTTTGTCCAGCCATGAATAGATATGTAAATCCCATAATCACAGAAAAAAAATATTTCCTGAGTTAACTTTAAAATTGGTAAATCACAGTGGCTCATATTAGATGCAATATTATGGAAAAGGAAAGGATGAGTAACATCTTTACATTCTTTAACTATAGGATAATGGCTGCTATGAACAAAATGGGTTTTATAATCATTTTACTCATTGGTAAAAGAGAAATTTAATCATTCATTATTACAGTCCATGTAATGTAATAAATTAAATCTCTCAAGTGGAGTTTGATGTGTATGATCATTCTCTCTGAGCCTAATAGTCACTATCAATCATTATCTGCTCTGTGCCTAATCAATGCTCTTAATAGCCCTAAGGTACTCATCTTTTCTATTAATATCTTCTTTTGATGTTATCAGTATGTAAGGGATTGTACTGTTTGAAGAAGTAATAAGTTGTTTTCCCTGTCAGAGTAATTCATTGAGACCTGTTTAAAGGTGATATGCTTCCTTTCTTTGATTTTTTCTTTGATTTGAATTTATTATACAAGATGATTCATATGGCAATGTTTTAGATGATTGCACATATGTAATCCATGTATGATTGCCTACCGTCTCAGGGTGGGGACAAGGAGGTAATAATAGAATTTGGAACTCAAAACTTTAGATAAAAAATATTTTTAAAAAGTAAAGTGTATTTTCCCTATCCCAGACATTGAGAGTAGTTTGGGGACTTAAAAGGAATTTTCATAAAAGAAAAAGGTCAATAAATGCTTCAGTCAGGGGGTTTTATTACAGGGTGTTTTTACTCACACAAAGGAGAGACTAGAGGTTGGAATATGGGGTGGGAATATGGCTACAGGAACAGCAAAGGAAAGATATAAACAGGACAACACATTGACATCTTCAAGTCATTGTAGAGAACTACACCATCATGCTGGTAAGCACTCTGACACCTCTATGTAAGGACCAGGAAAGGTATACATTTAAGGTTGAGTGGCATGAGTTGCACAGAGAAGAGTGGGGCATGGTCCTGAGCTTTCTGTTCTAATCATATCAGTCTCTTTGTGACCCTATTTAGGGTTATTTTGGCAAAGTTACTGGAATGATTTGCCATTTCCTTTTCAGCTAGTTTTACAAATGAGGAAACTGAGGCAAAGGGGGTTAAGTGACTTGCCTAGGGTCACACAACTAGTAAGTGTCTGAGGCTGGATTTGAACTCAAGAAGATGAATCTTCCTGACTCTAAGGCTGACACTCTATTCATTGTGTCACCTAGCTGCTCTTGGTCTTGAGGTGGTACATCCTAATGACTTCCAATCTCTCTTATGTATCAGGCAAAAAGATACTGAAATTGTCTGGCAAAGCTGTCACTATATATATTTGAGGCCTAGAACTTTCCAAAAAAGGAATATGTGCCTAGAGTCATGGCAGCCTGCCAGAAAGACTCTCAAAACAGGTATTTTGAACTCTCTCTCCTCTTCTACCCAATCCTTGGAAAATATTAACTGTTTTACTTGCAGTGGAGAATAAACAAGATTTATATTAAGTTCTTACTCTCTTCAAGGCTGGGGAACCTATGGCCTTGAGGTCACATGTGGCCCTCTAGGTCCTTAAGCACGACCTTTGACTAGTGAATCCAAACTTCACAGCACAAATCCCCTTAATAAAAGGATTTGTTCCGTAAAACTTGGACTCAGTCAAAAGGCCATACCAAGAACCTTAGAAGGCCACGTGTGGCCTTGAGGCTGCAGGTTCCCCACCACTGTCAGGCTGTAGCAGATGTTAAAGCAGTTGTCAGGCTGCATGCATCTCCATGGGGGTGGCTGGTTGGGGTGATACTGCAGTTCCCAAGCCCTGGGTTCAGGTCCACTGGGTAGGGGGGAGATGGTGATGGAGGCAGTTGTGGTGGTTTGACTTGCCTTGAACGTCCCACCTCTGGCTTTTCCCTCAAGATGCCTTGCAGTTTCAGTCTGGCTGGCCCAATTCACAAGTGATAATTGTTCAGCAGTTGGTGGGGATGGCTGTCTCCTTCTCCACAGGAACTGCTTCCCCAGAGGATGGCTATTGGCCCAGGCTGTAGGATCAGTGGTATGGGGAGGTGCCACCACTCCAGAGCTCTGGGTCTTACCTGACTGTTGGCAGAAGTTGGTCAGCAGCTGGTAAGGGTGGGGAAGAAGGTAGTATATCTCACCACAGTGAATGTTCCCATCAATAATGACTGTTGGGGCTAGGCTAGAAGCAGGACCAGTGGTATGGACAAGACCAGTAGCTGTTCCCAAGGTCCTTGGGCTTATTATCCAGGTCTGTCACCACCAGAATTTGAGAGGAGATGATGGTTGAGAAACTGATGGTAGTTTGGTTTGTCTGGCACATGCCACCTCCTGTCTTAACCTCAGAGTGCCTCGTTACTTGTTCTGATCCGGTATGAGTTCAAAATGAGTCTACAATATAATAAAAAATAAATTTAAAAAACCAACTAGCATAATTCCTAGTTAGGAAATTCTGTTTAACAATAAATATCAACTGTTCTATAAAGGTCTGGGATGCTTAGAAGTTGAATGGCTGTTCCAGGGTAATACAGCTGATATGTCAAAGGAAGGACTTAAACATCCATCTCCCTTTCCTTGAGGTCAGCTCTCTACATCTCAACAATCTCAACAGAATGTTGAATTAATAAGAATAAGTGTTTTCCAGGGGTCAGAGTCAAGGCAAGAAGCCATACAGTGTGCTCCCCTACAAAATTCCACCAGAGCTAGAAAATGTATCAAACCAAACCCTGATAGTGAAAATCCAAGAAAAAGTCACAGTGAGTGATTTTTCCAGTCTCTCTCAGTGTAGGGATGCAGACAGATCTGTGGACACTAAGAAAAGGTTGTAGCCAGGAGCACCATGTGGAACATTCAGTTGAGGAAGAAGTTGTGCACAGGGAAAGTGGATCTATTTGGAGACTGCAACAGGGACAAGGGAAAACTGACACTTTTGTTGCCTACTAGCCAAGTCATAGATCTAGGGCAGAGGGGACTATGACCACATGCACGTTTCTTTCCTTTCCCACTGTAATGGTAAGGGAATTTGAAGATCTTCCCTGCCCCTTAATAGGCCCATGTGACCTGCTTTGAGCTTTGGCCCAGGCCACAACCTGAGTCACATGGAGTGGATGGTGGGAGAAGCTTGCTGAATGGGTAGAGCAGGAAGAGAGAATGAGGTGGAGCTAAGGGAGAGAGGGAGCACAGCTGAAGCAGAGCAGTTAGCTTGAGTGAGAGAGGGAGTGATTTTGCCTAAGGGAGCTTGTTTGTGGGGAGGCCTGCTGGAGGGAAGGCTTGGGGATGGCAGTGCTCCCTTTAATGGTAATGTGTACAAACTTCATCATTACCATGGTGGAATTGCCTTTGTGTTATCTGAATAAACACACCTGCATATCCATAGTGCTGTTGTGGATATTACTTGGAGCTACACCCACCTGGCAAGTTCAGAAGCAAGAAGTAGTTATGTGGCTCAGATCCCAGGAGCAGAGCAGGATATCAGTTCTAGCTTCTAGTCTAGTCTGAAGCCTGCACAGGAACAACCAGAGCAGGGGGCCCAGACCCAAAAAGAGGCTGCAGTTCTGTCCTCTATATCAGCATTTTCCCATCTGGACAATAGTACAGTAATTGACTCCAGTAACAGATCCAAACTCAGATCAGAAACTGACAGAGCTCAGACAAGGGGGGCAACATCCAGACTTTGCCCTGGATCAGACCATTTTGAGAGCACTGAAAGTTTGCAGGTCTTCAGCCTGGGCTGTATTGAGAAAGTAGCAATAACACTAGTTTCAGACCTTTCCTCCAGGATCAAGTGTGAACCAGGAAGTAGACTAGAAAAACAAGCAAACAAAAAACTCCCATAAAAAGCATCAAAGTGGAAGGGATGCTCAGGACACAAACCCAGAGGAAGAGAATGACTCAAAACACCAAAAGGAAAGTCTCCAGTTAAAACACAGCTTGGGCACAAATTCAATTAGAATACCCGGCAAAGATGAAACCAGGATTTTTGTTTTGTTTTTTAAGTTTTTATCAACAAAATGAGAGCAACAGAAGAAAAAATTGGAAAAGAAATGAGTGCTGTGAAAGGATAGATTGGAAAAGGAACTAACATCTTATTAAAAGGCACAAAACATTGCTCAAACAATAAACTTACTGAAAACTAGAATGAAGCAAATAGAAGACACAGATGCATAAAAACTTAAAAGTTCAAATGCAGGCATTAAAAGAAACATAAGCAGGGTGACTTTTAGCTTGTTACTGCTTCCTGGGTTCAACAGGAAAAAAGGAATGTCTTTGCCAAGCAGAAATGTGATAAGGACTGGTGGGAAGTAGCTAGCTGAGAGGTTTCATGTGGTAAAAATTATCCCCAAAGGAACCAAGGGCATCGAGTCCTGAAGTCCAGAGTTGTGAGCTGCCCAGGGAACAAGCACTAATGTGTTTCTCTGCTAGGTCCTTACTCCACAGGCACCATGTGCATTGGGGGATAAATGGAACCTCAGGTTATAGGTGGACCAAGGATCTTTAATTATTCCTGATTTTATTAAATGTTACGATTATTCCTAGGGAAAGAAAGAATAGTGTCCACAGTAAGGTCCTGCCATACAGTACCTGCACTAGTCAGACTAGAACTAAAGGGTAACATGATCTGTTTTGAGGAGTCACATTTTAAGGGGCATCCTGACAATTTTGAGCACTTCTAGAAAAAGGATAATGAAGGGACTTGGAGCAAACCCAAAGAGGGGTGATAGGCTCAAATGAAAGGATGGATATAAAGTACTTTGCAAGCCTTCAAGTGCTATATGATGTGCCAATGAGTACTGCTGTAATTCTTATCAGTCTCCAGGTGCCAGGCCTCCAGTCTGGTGATGGCTTTGTTCCACTGAATTTCAGACACAAAGTAATGCACAGGAGTATACTGGTAAATGTTTAACAGACTCTTTGAAGGGGAACATAAGTGTACACACTTTTAATCTGCATCATTGTCACTTTCATAAGTTCAGACAATCAATAAAAAAAATCAAATCCTAGAAATAGGTGATTCCTGAGGTGTAAATAGGCAAAATATTGCAATATCTTTGCCAAGAAACCCCCCCAAAATAGGGATATGAAGAGTCAGATACACCGAAACAACTCAACAACAATACAACAGAACACTCACACTGAAAAAGTAAACCATCGCTCTAGCAAGCTCCTTAGAGTTGACTCTGGCATTTGGCTGAAACAAAGGAATTGGAGATGTTTAGTACAATACAAAGGAAAGAAGACTTAGGTGAGTGGTGGGTGGTGGGCAGTTATGATTGTTTTCTCCTGATATATGAAGAATCATTGTGGAGGGAGAAGCAACGTAGGATTGTGGAAAAAGCAATTGATTTGGTGTTAGACTTGAGTTTCTTCCTCCATGAGAAAGTATATAAAAATATCCTTTTTAGGTCAATAAAAATATTAGGAAATAATACTTTTTCCAGCCCTTTTCTAGATTTTTCCCTTTAAGATAGTGGATAAAACAGCACCTTAGGACTTCCTTATCAGTAAAGGAACTTAAAACTCTTAGGTAATTAAGATTACTGCCTACTCACCTCTCTGAAAGTAATTGGGCCACCTGAAGGCATTCAAGATAGATACTGATCCTTTTCTATCCTTGAGGGAGTTGTGCCTAGGAGCAAATGAGTAGTGAATATTCTGTAATGTTAACCCCAAACTGTATTTTTACATATTTTT
>CM053771.1:201781029-201806541 GCA_028658325.1 Potorous gilbertii | reverse complement strand
CCCCCCCCCCCCCCCCCCCCCCCCCGTCCCCCCAGTTCACTCTGAAGCTCCTACATTTGGCCACAATGGGTCTCTGGCCCAGCTCCACTTAATGGCTGTATTTTGGGCTCTCCTGGCTTTCAGTGAAATTAGAGTGAATGTCCATGGTAACTGTTTCTCCCCTGAGGGTCTTCCCCTCCCAGCTTGATTTTTGTTTTGTTTTTAATTAAAGGGACAAACTTTAAACTCACTTCTTAAACCAGGGAGGCCTATTCCCTGAATTACCTCACTTTAAGTGATACCTGAAAAGGCCTTAACCTAAAAGGACATGGGTTTCCCATTGCCATCTCCTGTCATCCTCATAAATACTATCTGGTCACTGGATCCAGGTGGCTCAGGGGGAAAAGGTGAAACTGATGACCTTGCACAGCCCTCCCTCACTCAAATCAAAGTCAACTGCAAGTCATGTCATCATTTCCCTGATGTCATGGTCCTCTTCGAAAACAAAGGACAAACACAACCCTATCCACTGTACCCACCCGCACAATTTCTGACATCCCAAGGAGTATGGGGGAAAGGATGATCAGCAGATTATCCAATTCTCACTGTCTTATAAAGTACAGAAGTCAAGAAGATTGATCTGAATTCTTCATAAAATGAAAGATTTTCTTCTCTCAATTTCACCAATATATTTTTAACAGCTCCTCCCAGCCACTTTCTCCACAAAACAGAAAGAATGATTAGCATTTGTTGGATTTTCCTTCTTAGAATGTGAATTTCCAGAACTGTATCTTTGGCATGTTCTATGTGGGTGTGGTAAGCTTATAGTAGGTGTTGCATAAATGATGACAAAGTAGTTTATATGATAACTAGAACAAAGTTACTATAAACAAATTAAGAAGTCCTCACCTTTCATTTCTATTCAAAGCTAATATGTGCAAAGATGAATGACCAAGTCCCTGTCTTTAAAGGATTTAAAAGTCCAACAGATAATTCTTAGTCTTCAAGTGTGATTTGATCAGGGTGAGAAACTCCAAGTGCAGAAATTAGTACCAAATGCATCTAACTTATTCAGTATAATTTATAGTCTTAGAGAGTTGTCTTGGTCACAAAGAGCTTAGTAAGAAATTTGCCCCATGGTCACTCTGCTAATATGTTGTCCAAAGGTCCACTCTCTATCCACAATACAACTGCTTCTCAGTAGGGGAAATAAGAAATGCCAATATATCAAAACACCAACACTGATTTGGTTGGTGTGGGAATTTTCTCTACCAGTACAGACCGCCTATAGTTGAGTAGATAAAATGAGAGATGATGAGACAGTATAGGACAGAAGGTAGGTACGGCACTTGGTGTCAGGAACACCCATGTTCAAATTCTGCCATAGGCATTTTATGGCCTATGTGACCCTAGGAAAGTCACTTAACCTCAGTGGGCCTCAGGGCCCTCATCTATAATATAAGAGAGTTGGACTTGATGACTTTGCAGTCCCTTCAAATCTACATGATTCTATCATCCTATGTAGATGAATATATCTAATGAAAAGGAAAAAGTCTAGAATAAGGAGGACCTGAGTTTAAATGTAGCCTCAGATACTTACTAGCTATGTGACTCTTGGCAAGTCACTTAACTCTGTTTGCCTGAAGTTTCCTTATCTGTAAAATGAGCTGGAGAAGGAAATGGCAAACCACTCTAGTATCTTTGCCAAGAAAACCCCAAATGGGATCACAGTCAAACATAACTAATGGGCCAAGAAAAAAAAAGAGGGGGTTGGAGTCAAGATGGCCAGGTAGCAACATGGACTTTCTAGAGCACTTCCCCCAAGCACAACCAAATACCTGTCAAAAATGACTCTAAACAAATTCTGGAGCTGCAGAACTCATGGAATGATGGAGTGAAGCAAATCTCCAGTACAAGACAGCCTGGAAGGTCATCAGGCAGTGTATATTGCTCTGTGCTGGGAGCAGAGTGCAGTCCAGTATGGGCCAAGCTGGCACAAAGCAGACCTAAACAGGCCTAGGGTAGACTGAATCTCTCACACCTATGGTGGTTTCCAGACTTCATGGCCCCAAGATGTGGAGTACAAATTGGAAGGTCAGTGGAAAAACCTGCTGGGCCTGTGTGAGACAGTAGAGTAGCCCAGCCCCAGGGCAGCAGAGAGGAGAGGGGCAGACCTGTAGCAGCCACAGCTGCAGGGGCAGCTGCAGCCACTGTTTCTGGAGTTCTAGGCACACAGATTGTGGGGGGATCGTGTGGCTGACAGTACATTCCCTACCCCCACTGGAAGCAGAGAACTACTTTGACAAAACTCAGAAGTCAAGTAAATGGCTAGGGAAATGAGCAAAAGACTATAGAATCTTACTTTGGTGACAAGGAAGATCAAAACATGTAAACAGAAGACAATAAAGTCAAAGCTCTTCCATCTAAGACCTCCAAGAAAAATAAGGATGGGAGAAGATATCTGGTCACCAAGAAAGTAATCTTCTATGGTCTTATTTTCTTTTTCCATTTTTGGGGCATTTTCCCAACCAGTTACTTGACTTTTGGGTCCTTTATCAAGAGTAGGGTATACTCTGGGAATCTGTGAGATCTCAGTTCCTCCAAGGTGGCACGATCAAGTGTGTACTGGTTTGGACACAGAGCAGGATGTTTATGCCCAGAATCTTAGTGTTTACCTCTCTACAGCCACCTGGCCTCCAGTTCCCAAGTCAGCACTGGGGGCTGATTTTCAGATAAGCTGGATGGGCAGGGCTGTCATTCAGTGTGAGACAAAGACCAGCTTGGCCAGGTCCTCCACTCAGGGCTGAGGTAAGACTCAGCTCTTCAGTGCCCCCAGGGGTTTTTACGCTCCAACAATGGAGTTTCTGCATGGGCTGCTATACAGTCTCTATGGCTGCTGCCTGCTGCTGGAGCTATGGGAAGGCCCTTCTCCCTTCCTGGCCAGCTGAAAAAACCCTGTCACTGAACTTTGGTGCCTGTGGATTGAGGGATCTTCGAACTGCTGCTACTTCAACTGGAGATTCCACCCCCAAGGGCTGTTCGTGAGCTGTGCACTGCACAACCAAGGCTGGACTGGGCTCCATGCTCTGCTCCACATGTGGTGCAACCCATGTTTCCCATGGGCCTTTCAGGTTACCCTGGGCTGGAAATCTCCTCCACTCCCTTGTTCTCCGCTTCTGCTGCTCCAAAATTTGTTGAGAGTCCCTCTCTACAGGTATTTTATGGGCTGTAGGGGGCGACCCTGGATAAGTGTGTCTTTCTAGTCTGCCATCTTTGTTCCACCCCCAATAAATAATTTTTTAAAAAAAAGAAAAAGGAGGGGGCAGAGCGAAGATGGTGGAGTAGAACAACACATATACTCTAGCACTTCCCCCACAGCCCACAAAATACCTGTAAAAAATACTAGAGTAGCAGAAGCAACAGAACAACAGAGTGAATGAAGTTTCCAGCGAAAGGTAACCTGGAAGACTGACAGGAAAGGTCTATCTCATGGGACACTGAGTAGAGTGGAGCCCAGCCCTGGCCACATGGCACTGGGAGGAACAGGACCTGAAGAGACCTCTGGGACAGAATTCTCAGCAGGGAGGGTCTCAGTTCCCTCAACCCACAAGTGACAAAGAAAACTCCAAAGGTCAGTGTGGAAGGGCTTTCCCAACTGGGCAAGAGGAGAGCAGGGTCCCCCCAGCAAAGGCAGCAGCAGTAGTGGCAGGTGGTGGCCGCAGAAGCAGCCTGGGTCCATTGTCCAGGCAGCTCAGCTTAAAGCCTCTGGGGGATTGAGCAGCTGAACAGAACCTCAACCTTCAGTGTCAGTACTGCCCCCATGCAAAGCCCCTCGGGGAATTGAGCAGCTGATCTGAACCTCCTGACAGGGACCTGAAAAGAGAAACTCTTAGGAATATTGTGGCCAAATTTCAGAGTTCCTAG
Organism: Potorous gilbertii; assembly: GCA_028658325.1. Lineage (NCBI taxonomy): Eukaryota > Metazoa > Chordata > Mammalia > Diprotodontia > Potoroidae > Potorous > Potorous gilbertii. Next base: position 201,802,638 of record CM053771.1, on the reverse strand, counting down.
GTCAAGGAGAAAATTGCAAGCAATTAGAAAGAAACAATTCGAGTGTTGTGGAAATACAATCAGGATAACACAGGATCTGGCAGCTGCTACATTAAGAGATCAAAGGGCTTAGAATAGGATATTCCAGAAATCAAAGGAACTGGGATTAAAACCAAGAATCACCTACCCAGAAAAACTGAGTATAATACTTCAAGGGAATAAATGGTCATTCAATGATATAGAGGATTTTCAAGCATTCCTGATGAAAAGACCAGAACTGAATAGAAAATTTGACTTTCAATCATAAGAATCAAGAGAAGCATGGAAACATAAACAGGAGAGAGAAATCATAAAGGGCTTTCTAAAGCTGAACTGTTTACATTCCTACATGGAAAGCTATTTGTAATTCTTGAGACTTTTTTCAGTATTTGGGTAGATGGAGGGATTACACACACACACACACACACACACACACACACACACACACACAAACACAGCACAGGTTGAGTTGAATCAGAAGAGATGATATCCATAAAAAAAATTAAATTAAATTAAGGGGTGAGAGAGGAAAATATTGGGAGGAGAAAGGGAGAAATGGAATGGGGCAAGCTATCACTCATAAAAGAGATAAGAAAAATATTGTCCAATGGAGGAGAAAAGGGAAGAGATAGGAGGGGAAAAATGAAGCTTACTCTCTTCACATATGGTTTAAGGAGGGAATAACATGCTCACTAAATTTGGTATAAACATCTATTTTACACTACATGAAAGTAGAGGAGAAGGGGACAAGTGGGATGAGGGGGATGAAAGAAGGGAAGGCAAATGGGAGACGGGAGCAACTAGAAGTAAACACTTTTGGGAAGGGACAATTTCAAATGGGAGAATAGAACAAAAAGGAAGGGGGCAGGATAGGATGGAGGCAATATAATTAGTCTTTCACAACATGACTATTATGGAAGTCTTTTGCAAAATGACACATATATAGTCTGCATTGAACTTCTTGCCTTCTCAGTAAGGATGGATAAGGAGGGAGGGAGAGAGAGAAGTTGGAATTCAAAGTATTAGAAATGAATGTTGAGAATTATTATTGCATATAACTAGGAAATAAGAAATACAGGTAATGGAGTATAGGAATTTATCTTTCCCACAAGAAAATAGAGAAGATGGGGATAAGGGAAGGTTGGGGTATGATAGAAGGGAGGATACATTGAGGGAAGAGGTGATCAGAATGCAAGGTATTGTGGGATGGGGGAGGGGAGAGATGGGAAAAAATTGTAACTCAAAATATTGTGGAAATGAATGTCAAAATCTAAAAATACATAAATTTTTAAAAAAAGAACAAAAGTATGGAAGTGTATAAAGATTTGAACCAAATGCTTTACCATTCCAGAGGAGGGAGGGAATCTCTTCTGGCTTGGAAGATCAGAGAAAACTAAAAGGAAGAGGTAGCATTTAAACCAGAATTTGAAGAAAAAGCAAGATTTCAGCTGGCAGAGATATCGGTAACAGGCATTTCAAGTATAAGGAGCACTGTATGTCTAAAGGAAAGCAAGTAGTTTTGTCTGACTAATAGATACAAGTAGTGAATGTAAAGTAATGGAAAATAAGGCAAGAAAGTTTATTGGGATCAAATTGTAGAAGCCCTTGTGGGTCAAACTCAGAAGTTTCTTTATTTGTTCTCTGGATAAAGGGGATTGTTGAAGTTGGGAGAGGGAAGATTTTTAGAAGAAGCCAGCATATCATCTTTGATTTATATCCCTATCCCTACCTTGCTACACTAGTGACTTTGGGAAATTTTCCCCTTTGGGTGAGATCTGGGACTCTCTTATGGTTGATTTGAGTTACCTCACTCCCAATGGAGAGTGTATTGTCTGTATATGGTATATATTCTCATATGAATATTCTCTTTTATTTCTATTTTGCTATTGACTTGGACAAATGGGTTTCTTTGCTATTTCCTATGTGAGCTCATTGAGGAATTAATATTCCCTGAGAAGGGAATGAGGCTTTGAACAAAAAGTTTGTAGCCTCCTTTCCCCATTAAGAAAGAGCTCTCAAGCTATCAGCTCGAACCTTAAAATTATATCCCTTAGACTAATTATATGTAAAAGAGCAGGTAGATAAAAATCTAGTGCAATACCCACTTTCTCAGAGGAAAGTCCATCTCTGGCCCCCAACCTTCTTCTTTCCCTCCTGGTAGCAATTAAAGTCTCTCTTGCAAAGGTGTTGGAAGAAGAGATACTTGAGATACCTATTCCTACTTTTCTGTGAGCCAAATCAGGATAGCCTCAATATATATGCAAATGTATGTATAAATATATTCATGTGTTCATGAATATGCATATATTCATTTTCATACACATATGTTTATGTAGATTCACATGCATGTATATCTAGATTAAACATGTACAACTATAGATTCACATCTATGTGCATCTATGTAGTGTGTTTATGTGTATTAAATGCACAAATACAAAATAAATGAAAAGTGTTTGGGGAAGGAATATACTAGTCACTAGAGGGGATCAGAACAGGAAAGACTTCATGTAGAAGGAGACACACACACACACTACACACACACACACACACACACACACACACACACACACACACACACATATATATATATATACACACATATACACACCCTCACAGAATAAGTAGAAACAGAAACAAAACAAAATAGCTCAATATAATGTATTTTGAAGAGGACATTATCTCCTGGGAGAATCAAGAAAGGTTTGCTGTAGAAAGTGGTGCTTGAGCTGTGTCTTGAAGGAAGAGAGAGATTCCAGGAAGCTGAGCTGAGGAGGGAGTGTATTCCCGTCAGTGAAAAAGGAACAGACTTGAGAGATGGTGGGTCATATATGAGGCCACATTTTCACCAGCTTACCAAATTCACCATCAGTTGTTCAGGTTTGGGTTTTTTTTTCAGTTGGATCTGACTCTTCATGACCCTACCTGGGGTTTTCTTGGCCAAGATACTGGAGTGGTTTGCCATTTCTTTCTCCTGCTCATTTTACAGATGAGAAAACTGAGGCAAACAGGGTTAAGTGACTTGGCCAGGGTCACATAGCCAGTAAGTGTTTGAGGCCAGATTTAAACTCAGGAAGATGACTCCAAGCTTGGCTCTACTGTGCCACCTAGCTGGCCCTGGGCATTTTTATATTATGTAAAGTATCATAACATGAATAGTTCATCCACCTTAAGAAGGCAGCACTTAATTCCATCAGAGGAAAGTACAAGCAAAACTTAGAAAGATGCAGGACTCCTGGCTCAGTAAGAAGGCAGATAAAATTCAGTTTTATGCTGATAGTAACAATCCAAAGTGCTTTTATGATTCCCTGGAAACTCTTTATGGACCAAAAACCTATGATGCATCACAACTACTCAGTGCTGACGGAGTCACATTGATTAGTGATTAGGACATGATCCTGGAGAGATGGGCTGAATACTCCCATAGTCTTCTCAACAGACCATCATCAATCAATGCTGAGGCCATTGACCGTTTACCTCAGGTTGTAGTCAGTCCCTCCTCAGCTGAACTTCTAGCTGAAGAAGAGGTTTTGAGGGTCATTGGGCTCCTTTCATGTGGCAAAGCACATGGTGATGATTCTATTCCAGCTGAGATTTACAAGGTAGGGGGACCATTGCTCATACAAAAGCTGGACTGAAATATTCCAGGTTATATGGCAAGAGGAGCTTATCTCCCAGGAGTTCAAGGACGCCTCCATTGTCCATCTCTATAAGGGTAAAGGGAATAGATCACAGGATCTCTCTCTTAGTCATTGCTGGTAAGGTTCTTGCTAGAGTCCTCCTCAATAGGCTGATCCTTCACCTGGAAGATGGTCATATACCTGAGAGCCAGTGTGGCCTCAGAAAGGGCTGAGGAACAGTTGATATGGTATTTGCTGCCCAGCAACTCCAGGAAAAATGCCAGGAGCAGAACAGAGGTCTGTACACAATGTTTATAGATCTGACCTAGGCCTTTGATATTGTTAGTTGTGAGAGCTTTAAAATGTATTATCTATATTTTATCCTATTTTTATTTATTTAGGTAAGTATTCCCCAATTATATTTTAATCTGGCTTTCTGAGCTTGGGAGTGTTGACTGTGTGGGCTATGTTTGACACCTTTGATCAATAAGCCTTACTGGAGCTCAGAACTCCAAAGCCCAAGACATCTATATACTAACCTTACCCACCCCAGTAGCAAGGATGATGTAAGACAGGTAAATACATGGGAGGCACTGGGGATTTTTAGACTCCAGCCTCTAATAGGTGTGCTCCTGATCTGGTCAGACAGGCAGTCGGCTTCAGAGAGGTTAACGTCCTAGCATATCTTCTTACAAGGGTTGAAGATGGCAGCACCAACTCCTACAGCATTCCTAATCACCCTTGCAGCAGTGGCAGGTGTGAAGTGGGGTAACTATCACTCCCTCATTCTACAGATATGGAAATTAAGACCCAGATCCAAAAGATGATTGACCAGTGGTTAGCGAGGCAGTAAATGACATGTGGAGTTGGGATTTGAACTGCTGTCATTTGGTTTCTAATACACAGTTCTTTCCCCATCTGACGTATGTGTCCTAATTCAATGCCTGTTAAAGGATTATCTACATCACTAAGGGTATCTATCTCCAGGTTATTTCTACACTCATGTCTGTGATCTTCTGTTGGAAAATTTAAGCAACTCAGTCCATGCTGAACCCTAACCTTAAACCTGCACTCTCCTCCATAGTGAATCCTGACTCTGGCCATAAGCTGTCTTAATCCTGAACCATTGATTAGTGATGATTGTGTATAATATTTTACATTTCTTCTCCTATGAAAGTAACTTCAAAATTTAAATTAGGTTGTGTTGTGTTGTTTTTTTGAAATAAATCGCCACTAGTCTATTTGCCATGAAAAAAGGTAGTTTACTAAATAATTTTTTCCTTGCTCGCAAAACAAACTTTATCAAAAAATAAATGTAATGGTGATTACCCTGGTCCCCACTGCCTGAAGACCAGGTGAGTTATATTTCAATTCTTCCCCAGAGTTCTCCAATACCTTTAATAGGGTTTAGGAGTGTTTAGGCTCTCTTCTATTGGTTCTAGCTCCCATTGATGAGGTTTCCTCAATTTTAGAGGGAGTCTTTGCATTCCAGTTCCACTTAACCACTTAATGATCAATTTGGTTTTACAAAAGAATGTCCACTGCAAAGTAGAGAAGTAAGAATAAGCAAACAAATAGTAAAAATACTGTAACTAAGGTGGATTTTTGTTATTATTTGTTATAGTTTAGCTCCTAGGATCCATAGCCATAATCTCTTGTTCCCAGATATTAGATATGAGTTCTCATGATTATGGTTCAAAACATCTCCACCATGCTTATGCATCTTTATATAATGATAAATAATATAAACATTTGTGCTTAAAATTGTAAATATCCACTGCAAATGCACAGTCAGATACAGGGATGGGGTGACATAAAATTGGAGGCGATTACTGGCAATATGCCTTCTTATTTCATTGCCCTATAAAGCAGGTGGGTACTGGTCAGGGAGTGGGGAAACTTAAGTGTTGGATGAACAAGCTGGAATGCTGTGGGTGACTTGACCAGACCCCAGTTAAGACTTGGGGGGAATCTGTGTTTGTCTCCACCAGCACTCACTGAGGCTTGCGGGGATTTGGGGGATTGCACAAGCTGTGCCTATCTTGATTGACCCCAGTGAGTTATAGTGATAGCTACCCCACTTCACACCTGCCACTGCTACAAGAGTGATTAAGAATGCTGTAGGAGTTGGTCTGCCATTATCTTCAACCCTTGTAAGAAGATTATGCTAGGATGTTAACCTCTCTGAAGCCGACTGCCTGTCTGACCAGATCAGGAGCACACTTATTAGAGGCTGGAGTCTAAAAACCTCCAGTGCCTCCCATGTATTTACCTGTCTTACATCATCCTTACTACTGGGGTGGGTGAGGTTAATATATAGATGTCTTGGGCTTTGGAGTTCTGAGCTCCAGTAAGGCTTATAGAGTGTACACACTAAATCTGGCACCAATGCGGTGAACTCCATGATATAGGGTTCTTAAGGTGGGATGAACTAGAGCAAGTCAAAGATCCTGAACTGATCAGCAGTAGAGTCGGGATTTCAAACCCCAAGCAATCTATTACTAAGGATTGATTAGGTATCTACTATGTGTTAGACACTGTGGATGTAAAGAAAAAGTTAAACAGCTCTTGTCCTCCAGGAGTTTCCATTCTACGGCAGAAACCCACACATGTATAAATATAAGCAAAGCAGTGAGGGGGAGGGGCATTAGTAGCTGGACACTCAGGAAAGGCTTCATGCGCAGGTGGCATTTGAAGTGAATTTTGAAGGGAACTGTGGCTCTGATGAGGTGAAGATTAGGAAAGGCATGGGGGTGGGGGTAGTGAGTGCAAAGATGTAGAAATAGGAGTGTCATACATGAGACACAGCAAAAAGACCAGTTTGGCTGGAAGATAGGATGAAAATGATTCCAGTTTGGCTGGAAGATAGGATGATTGGTTGGAAAGACATGATTTCCCTCTTTATGGGCACAAAAAGAGCCACTTTGAAGCTATTCTTTACAGGTTGATCAAATAGGGTCCACTCTTTTATATTCCTTACAGACATTAACATCCCCCAGGTGACCATATTAGGTAGATAAAAGGGTAGTTTCTTCTAGGAAATCTTTGACTTCAAGTTGCTTCTTTTAGATAAAGTCACAGAGGCCAAGCATTATACAGGATATAACTAGTACCTTGAAAAGAGGTAGGGAGTTGCCCCACCTTCCTTGCCATCACTAACATCAACAATTAGCCCATTACCAACAACACTTAGATCCAAGAGTTCTGAGATAATCAACATCTCCTAGACCATTGCCCTTACTTCTTCCATCCCAGACTCTCCAGTCATTAACTGGGGGAGTAATTCCTACAGAGAAGGGACCATCTATCCTTACCCATTACTGACCAGCTGCCATCTACAGGGAAAGTAAGCCAGCTCATTCTCTGAGGAAACTGAGCCTTTCTGAAACAGAAAGGTACCCTGAGGCAGACAGGAGGCTACATGTGCCTGGGAAACCAAACCACTATTGTCACCTCGACCACCATATCTCATCTTCTCCCAGGGCCTTGAACCCCAGAGCCTTTGGAATAGCAGAGCTCACCAGACTTCTTCCAACCTATCACTTCAATAATTCTGGGAAAAAACTCCTTTTGTGGGTACCGAAGGCCCATCTCCTCAGTACCCACAGCTACTAGAAAGAATGTGCTTGTTCCTGGAGTCCTTGGCACTGTCACATGACTCAGTATCATAAACATTAGATTTTATCAGTAGAAATAATATTACAGTAGATGTTTTGCTACCTGTTTTGCATAAAGGACCATAGGATTTTTCTGTTCAGTTTGCAGGCTAGCAGATAGAATGAATGTAGGGTTTTATGGGCACAAAAAGAGGCAATATGAAACATATCTTTGCAGATTGATCAAAAAGAATCCACTCTTTTATATTCTTTCCAGACATTAATTATTTCTCAGAGGGCAGACAGAAGTTAAATGATTTGCCCAGGGTCATCCAGCTAGCAAACGTCTGAGGCAGGATTTGATCTGAGGTCTTCCTGATTCCATGCCTAGCATTCCATCCACTGTACCACCTAGATGCTCTTAAAAAACTATGAAGCATTCTGTTCCCCTCTTAGAATGTGAACCACTTGAAAAAAGATTGTCTTGCTTTTCCATTTTTATCCTTAGTGCTTTGCACATAGTGATTAATAAATGCTTTTTCCTTCCTTCCATCCTTTTATCCTTCCTTCCTTCTTTCATGGTTTGACATAAAATAACATTCCAGAAAGCAGTTCTATAAAACAGTGTTATAAATTAGTGGTTAGTTAGAGTTCTACATGGGACTTCCCCAACCGTAAGGTGGATTATAGTTATAATAGTGGTAAAGCGGAAAAGAGATCCGGGGACCCAAGTTCAAATTCCCAGCTTGAATACCTGTATGACCATGGGCAAATTTCTTAATCCCCTTTAATCGTCTCGTTTGTAAAAAGGAGAAGTTGAATTAGATCAGGGGTTTATCCTAATCTGAGGTCAGTAAACTTTTCCTCTCTTTTTTTTTAACATTTTGATAGCTTATTTGAACAAAATCGGTTTCCTTTGTAATCCTATGTATTTTCTTTTATGCATGTAATGGGCTAAGAACTCCTGAAAGGATGATCACTAAGCTTCCTTCTAGCTCTAAATACTACAGTCTTATATTAGGCTAGCTAAATAGTGCAGCAAATGGAGTGCCAAACTCAGAGCCAAGAATACTTCTTCTTGGGTGCAAGCCTGGCATCAGACACTAATTATGTGATCCTGGGCAAGTCACTTCACCCTGTTTGCCTTAGTTTCCTCATTTGTAAAATGAGCTGGAGAAGGAAATAGCAAATCACTCTAGTAACATTGCCATGAAAACCCCCAGTGGGGTCATGAAAAGTCAGACGTGATTGAAAACAACTAAAAACAGCCACAACAACAGTTTTATATCAACCACAGCTAAAGTTGACTAGACCAGAGAGTTCATTAATATAGAGATCTCCCAGGTAGGAAACTCCTTCTACCCATGCAGGTTGGTAACTTCTCTGTGATATGTAGTTTTAGGAAGCTGCCTACAACACTGAGAGGTTATGTGACTTGGCCAGGGCTTCACAATCAGTATGTGTCAAAGGTGGGACTTAACCCCGGGTTTTCCTGGCTTCTAATCTAGCTCCTTCTCCCCTGCGCCATCTTCCTCTGAGTACTGCAGAACATGGATGAAGGCAATCTCATATGGGCTATCCTCTTCCTTCACTTCCTTCTCATGAGGACAAAGGGTTCAATTATAAAGTCAAGGTAAACTGCTTTAGCAACCTTTCATTCCCATTCTGTGAAATAAGAATTCTGTCCCTAATTTAGGGACATTTAGCACCATGGGATTATTTTCATAAGAAGAAAAACTGTGACAAATTGTTTAGAAGGAAACAAATCTGTAATGAGAGGCATGCCAATGAGAGCTGCCCCAAGAAGAGAGAAAAGTGGGTTAAACTGTTTTGGGCTGAAAAAGCTTCAATCGGTTCAAACAATATCCTCCTTTTTTAGCTGAAATCTTGGGAAATGGCCTGGCAGAAATGAGTGAACTGCTTGACAGTCCCCCAAATTTGTGAGATAATAAAATTGACTGGGGAAGGGAGAGGTGAAGGGATGTTGGATAGGTAATTATCTCATTACTATAAAGAAAATCAAAGCCTTTCAGGTCAGTGTGTGTGAGGGAGCAGAGAATCCAAGAGCTCTATGGTCATTTTTGCCCTCTCTTTCATTAAATACAAGCCTATCTTTGTATGCTGCAAGGAAAGTCCTGTCCTCACTTATACATTCTAGCACTGATAGGTTGAAAGTAAAGGCAAAAAAGGACAATTGTAAAACAAACCATTGGATCAGTAAAAGGCTGTGCCAGGCTCTAATCCGGAGTAGGGAGAAAGAAAAACAGTTATGAGGAGTACTTTAGGGGCAGTCCAAAACAGGGTACAGGCCATGCTTTTCTCAAAGGCCATCAAATAAGCTGTAGAAGTATTGAGAAACTCGCTCTCAAGAGAAATGGAAACTTGAGCCTCCAAAAGGTTGTCAGGCTAGATCTGTGATATTTGTTTCCTGAACACTACAGGCCTGTACAAGTCTGGCTCTTGGAAAAATGGTGAGATTGAGTTCACCTTTCCACCTGGCCTTCTCACAGGACCCTAGAACTGAAGAATTTGAGAGTTGGGAAGGTCTTCAGGGCTAACTGGTTCAAACCAGGTGTGATGGAATTCCCACCATCATAAACTCAATAAAGGAGTCAGTCATCCAACCTCTGCTCAAAGACCATCAAGGAGGGGGAATCCACCAAAAATGAGTCCTTCCATTTTTGGACAATTCTACTTTTTCTGCTTGCTCTCTTCCTTCACCTTGGAGTCTAGACTTTCTCTCACCTTGTTCTCCTCCTTGAAAAAAGAAAAAACCTATTCTCTGGAAAGGATGTGATGTCTGTTATTTATATATTAGTGTGAATTTAAGTCAAATAAATACTTCTCCCAGGTGTATTTGCATCTCAGGTCTCTGTTACAGATGACTGTTCCTTTTTGAAGGACTTTCAAGCATCTAGGTAGTTCAATGAATGGAGTACTGGACCTGGAGCCAAGAAGACCTGAATTCAAATCCAGCTTCAAACATTTGCTAGCTGGATGACCCTGGGCAAATCACTTAATGCAGGAGTGGGGAACCTGCAGCCGTGAGGCCACATGTGGTGCTGTGAAGTTTGGATTCAGTCACAGGGCTGTACTTGAGGACTTAGAGGGCCACAGGTTCCCCACTCCTGACTCTGCTTGCCTCAGTTTCCTTATCTGTAAAACATATAATAATAGCAATTTCAAATGACATAATAATTGTAAAGTGCTTAGCTCACATTAAGTCCATATAAACATTAGTTATAATTATTAGGTGTAGGTGATATTATAGAGACTGGAGGACTTCCCTCTGGCCTTTAAAATCATATCACTTACACTCTGCCTCAATCTACTTACCTGCACAATGGGAATAATAAAGTCTATTGTACCTCACTATCTGACAAACCACTCCCTATCTAGGACTTCTGTCAGTGATGATTGTTTCCTAAGTTTGGAAATGAAGCATGGGACTTTCATCATACCTCTCCTGCCCTCCTGCTACTACTGCTTGTATAAAAGCTTTGTTGTTTAGTCGTGTCTAACTCTTGGGGGCCCCATTTGAGGTTTTCTTTGCAACAGTACTGGAGTGGTTTGCCATTTCCTTCTCCAGCTCATTTTATAGATGAGGAAACTGAAGCAAACAGGATCAAGTGACTTGTCCTGGGTCACATAGCTAGCATCTGTATTCACATTTGAACTCAGGTCTTCTTGACTTCAGGCCCAGTGCTCTAGTCGTTGTGCCCCTGTTTATATAGGCCCTAATGTAAATGGAGGACTAGGTTAGAAACTTTAAAAAAATATTCTCCAGGGTCCCTTTTAAAGAATTGTGTATTTTTGGTTTTAGTGCATGTACATGTGTATGTCTTTCTTTGTTGTGAACTTTTTAAAAAAGAAAATTAGATAAAACCAAATTTTGTAACTAGAATGCTTATCAGCCCTCACAGGCTGGAAGGATGAAAATTCAGTCCCAGTAAAGGTCACCACAGAACTAGGTGACCCGAGTTCCCTTGTCGGCCACCCCTCTAGTAAGTTGGCAGACACTGAACTTGGGGTGAAGGATGAGAACAGAGGAAGACAGTGGGAGGGCTGTTCTTCATTCTGATCCATAACTACTGCATGCTGGCTTAGAAGGGTGGGAAGTGTTTGATTTTTTAGACCCTTTCAGGATTTGGCCTTTGCGTTTATTCTGTTAGGCATTGGACATCTCTGCCTCCCATCCTCCAGTGAAGGAGATGCAAAGCTGAGGCAGGGGTTGGGATTGGAAGTCATTGTGAGAATGCCTGACACTTTTTTAAGGGAAGGTTGTAGCTGAGCAATAGAAATAGGAGAGAATGTTTGTTTAAAAGAAGGGACAATACTATTTATATTCCAGCTTGAGTAGGTTGTTGTTTTTAAATTGGGGAGGAATTTTGTTGCTGTGTGCACGCCGCCATTTTACTCCCAAAACCTTTGGGTTTTATATGGGAAATCTTAAAGAAAATCTTAAAAAAAAAAAAAAAAGATTTTTGTCTTTCCGTGGTGTTGTGTGTCCTAACTCCCTATCCCCCACAATCAATCCCAATTAATATTGTTCATGATTTAGTTTGTAATTCATTAAAGTTCCTGGTTTAAAAACAAAACAGTTTCTGTCCTAGAGATCTTACAGTGTAATGGGAGAGATAATATACGAATATATACAAACCTAGCTATAGACAGGATAAATAAGAGATACGTGAGAGAGGGAAGGCACTAGAATTAAGAGGGGTTGGAGAAGGCTTTCTGTAGAATGTGGGATTTTAGCAAGGATATGAAGGAAGCCAAGGAGATTAGAAAACTTTTGTAACACATAGCTTCATTCTCCCTTATAAATAACCTACAAAAATGATTAACAATCAACAAAAGATGAACTAGTAATTTTAATCTACCAATATTAAAGCTGCCAAGAATTGTCATTTCAAGAAGTAAGGTTGTTGGATTTTTTTCTTGTAAGAAGAGGTAAGAGAGGGAATAGGAGCATGCCTCAGTTTAACACTATTATTAATAAACTGCTACAACTACAAGTGGGAGGTTTTTTGTGTAGATTAGGTACAAGTTCAAACTATTCTCCCAGTTTTAAAGGTTTTTCTGTCTCCATCTTGACTTCTTTGAAGTCTGTTAAGGAAACCAAAGAAAAGCAGAGAATCTCTAGGTGCTGGGAGCTACTGTCTTTGGTATTAAGAGCTTTCTACTGTGAGGCTACTGAGATTAGCTAGGGTAAGGCAGGATAGTTTGATGGACATTTCCTCCTAGGGCTTATGCAACCAGAGAATCGAAAGAAAGGACAGAGAGAATGCTGTTTGTGTTTCTTGGACAAAACTGAACGTTCCATTCTGTTCTCTGAGTCTGCAAAGATGACAGGTGTACCGTGGGCTGTACTTCCAAGGAAGTGTTCTCATGCTGCCTCTGGCAAGGAATGAGCATGTTTGTGCTAGCAGGAAGATTTGTGATGAAAAGGCCAGCAGAGGGTGAGTGGATGCTGGATCCCTGAGAACCAAGCTGGAGGACATTGTATAGGTTTTAAGGTTTAAAAAATACTTCACATGTTATCACACTCTCTTCAATCTAGGGTGGGGGTATCATTTGTGACGTTTTATATACTATTCTTATCATAATTAATCCCTAGAAAATGCATTGTGGCCTGGAGTGGTTAAAAATGAGGCAAGTCAAGCACTAGAACTAGTAGCTAGATACAAGGACAGTGGTAGAAGGGGGATGGATAATTAGGATTTCCCTGCCCTCCCCTCAATATTCAGCTACTCCACCCCCTACTTTCTTACTGCTCCGACCTCATTTGCCTCCCTTCAAAAACAAGACTCTTCAGTTAACCAACTTAATTTTACATTATCTTCTGCCTTAAGAAATTTGTCTCCCATTCGTTTCTTTCCCTTTCCAGCTCCCAATCGTAAATTACTCCCATCATTTACTTTCTCTGCCCCTACTGATGTGATGCTGGGAGAAGACACAAAGCCCTATTGTTTTATCCAAGTCTCAACTGGACCTTTGAGGATGTATACTGTAGCAACTATTTAGACAGATTTCCCCACCCCACCCACCCCCAAGTAGTCTAAAAGAGTAGTCTTTACACCAGCTGAATATCCTGGGACATGTAGTTCAGGATTGAAGTGTAGGAATATCAGATCTTTTAAGGAATGATGGAGTGAAAATAGCAAGGCAAGACTTTGAGCAACCTGGTAAGTAGCTTGAAAAACCTTGGAGAGGGATTATGGGAGAGAAAGGTCCTTGGAGGGGAAGGATGGATTGTGTCTCACATGCCCCAGGAGTCCCCTATACCACCGCTTCTGACGTCTACTAAACAGAGGACTTTACTTAATACTTCACTGAAAAGCCTGGGACCATTCATTTAACTGTCTGTCCTCCATCAATCCACACTTTAAATCATTCCCCCAGCCTCTCTCATGCTCCAGTCTCAGTTTCTGAAATGCCTCAGTCTTTACCAATACAAAACCCTCAGCTTGTGCCCTTGATCCGATCCTCTCCAGTGTCTTTCAGGAACCTTTGACCATATCTCCTCTGACGTTAATTTTTAATCTCTCATTTTCGATTAGCTTTTTCTCTGCTGCTTACAAACATGCCCAGTTCTCTCACCATTTTTAGGAGGGAAAAAATCTTTACTTGACCCTACCATCCCCTCGAGCTATTTTCCTATATCCTTTTTTCCTTTTCTCAGACAAATTCTTCATTAAAAGAAAAAAAACCAAACTGGTGACTATATTCTCAACTCCCACTGAATTCTCAGTCCTTTGCAATCTGGCTTCCATCTCTATTACTCAATGGAAACTGCTCTCTTCAAGTTAATCCATAATCTTTTTGTGGCTAAATCCAAGCACCTTTTCTCAATCCTCAACCTTCTTGATCTTTCCCTTTCTAGTGTTTCTATAGCCAATTTTTCCCTTCTCTCTAATCCATTCTGCACACAGCTAACAAACTGATAATCCTAAAGCCCCAATCTGACCACGTCACTACCTTGTTGGAGAAATTTTAAGGGTTCTCTAATGGCTTATGAAGAATATAAATTCTTGGTATCTTTGCCAAGGTGAAAATGGGTGATAGGCTCTGGGGGAAAGAAATATGTCTCCAGCCTATGTTTTCAGGTTCGTTGCATATTATTCTTCATTATGTTCTCTGTACTCTAAACAAATGGACCTACCTGCTATATTCTCCATACATAACATTCCATACTACCAAAATAAGTTATTACTTTTGGAGAGATTATCCTCCATGCTTGGAATGCTTTCCTCCCTCTCCTTTGCTTCCTGGTATTCTGAGTTCCCTCCAAATCTCAGTTCAAATGTCAATCCCTTCAACAGTGATTCCCCACAGTTATTAGAGCCCCCTATCCCTAAGTTATTGAGTATTTATTTTGTATATATCCTTTGCCTACTCTCTTAAGGGAATTAAGAGCTCTATAAGGGAATGATAAGACAGTAATTTTATATATATATTACTATAAATCCTTAGTTTCTTCATATGAAATTGAGGGAATTGGAGTACATGACCTCTAAGGTCCTTTCTGGCTCTAAATCTGAGATCTTAAATGTATACATCCCAGGACCTTCTGGGGGTTCTTCTTTATCTTGACAGGTCCCCTTATAAAAGTATATTCACCTTGTAGGGGCTCCATCCTAACTCACTGTCATGCCATGATATGCCCTAGAAATTTTGGTTTGCCCTGACCAAACTGATATCTTTTAGTGTGACTTACAGGTAGTATTTTTGGAGCAAGTTTATTATCTTCCTATTGAACCAGATGGATAAAGCATTTATATCGCTTGTAAACCCATTTTCAACCCAAGCCTGAAGAAGTTTTGTGTACTATGTACACAAAAGAGAAAGATGACACCCGATTGGCTGAGAGAACGCCAGGTGTGATGCTATGAACCTGCCATTAGAGATCTACTTTGGTTAATTTCAGAGACACTCTTTAGCAACAGGTGGAGAAAGCCTCTCCTGAGAAATAGAGGAGGAAGAAAGACTCTGAATGGTGAGCTGGAAGAAGATGTTTGGAAGCTATTATAATAATGACCTCTAGGTCCTAACATTCTAGAGACTATTGACAGAGACCCACCCCTGCTGGAGATCATCCTCTTCTTCCTGGCTTGAGCTGAGATCTTATTTTACTCCCAGCTGAAGAGCTCATTTACTCTATAATCCCTGGCATATTCTTTTAAATTTATTTTTGGTTAGCTTTTCAATCAGCAAAAATCTACCTTATCTCCTTTTCACTTCTTCCTCCCTCACCTGATTGAGAAAGAAAGAAAAATAAAATCTTTATTGCAAACATCTATAGTCAAGAAAAACAAATTTTCACATTGACTATATGCAACAAAAAAACAAACTTCATTCTGCATTCTGAGTCACCTTTTTATCAAGAAGACAGTCACATATTTAGAAATATGGTTGGTCATTGAACTGATGAGAGTTCCTAAGTTCTTCAACATTGCATATCTTTACAGTATTATTAGCACTGTATAAGTTTTTCTCCTGGTTCTGCTCATTTCACTCTACATCAGTTAATACAAATCTTCCCAAGTTTCTCTGAAACCACCCCCTTCATCATTTCTCACAGCACAATAACATTCTATTACATTTATATATCATAACTTGTTCTGCTATTCCCCAATTGATAGACACCACTTCAGATTCCCACTGTTTGACACCTCAAAAAACCTATAAATGTTTGTTTTTCTTAGAATTAATCCTTCCTTTAATCTATTCTCCTTTTTTCCTTCTCCCCTTTCTGTCCTATTTCCTTGTTGAATAGAATATATATCTATATCCAAGTCAGTGTGTGTGTGTACATGTGTATGTTCTATTCTCCTTTGACCAGTTCAGATAAGAGTGAGATTCAAGTGTCAGGCACTCCCCTACCCCTTCTTCTTTGTTTATGTAGACTTCAGTTTGCAAACTCTAATTATGTGAGACTATTTTCCCTAACCTTCCCTTCCCTTACCCACCTTCAATGTATTTCTCTTTCTCTCTCAATTGTTCTCTTAAAATCAAGATGTAACAGAACCACATCCAGGCTTTGTCTAATTACATACTATTACCCAAGATGACAATAGGTCTCTGAGGTTATATATGCATCACCTACCTGTATTAGAATATGTGCAGTTTATCCTCATTTAGTCAATTATCATTGTTTGTTCATGTTTGTGTTCTATTCCTTTTGTCAGGAATGTTTGGAAATCATCAAATTTATTAAAGATCCATTCCCAACCCCTTCCTCCCCCATAATTATACTCAGCTTTTCTGGGTAGGCTGTAAGCCTTCTAGAATATCATATTACAAGTTCTTTGCTCCTTTATAGTGGTGGCTGTTAATTCATGTGTGACCCTATCTGTGGCTTGTCAGCGTTTGAAATATTTCTTTCTGATTACTTGCAGTATTTTTCTTTTATCTGGAAGCTCTGTATTTTGTCTATCATGTTCCTGGGGGTTTTCATTTTGAGACTTTTTCAGAAGGTAACTGATGAAATCTTTCTATTTCTACTTTCCCCTCTTGCTCTAAGAGATCTGGGCTGTTTGTTTTTATGACTTCCTATAATATGATATTTAGGATCCTTTTTTTGTCATGGCTTTCAGGTAGTGCAATAATTTTTAGGTTTTTTTTTCCTCCATCTGTTTTCCAGGTCATTTGGTTTTTTGCTATAAAATTCCTTATACTTTCTTCTATTTGACCTTATTTTATTTTTTCTTGTTGTCTCATGGAGGCTTTAGCTTCTATTTGGTCTATTTTATATTTCATGAAGTTTATTGCTTGGACAAAGTTTCATACTTCTTGTGTGAAGCTGTTAATTCCCTTTCCAATTCTTTCTTCCATAGCTTTCATTTCTTTTTTAATTTCTTCCTCTAGTGCTCTCATTTCATTGATAAAAACTGTTTTTAGTCTTTTTAAAAAAAAACTCTTGCTTTGTGTCTTTCAGAAATTCAGCTGAAGTTGTA
Organism: Potorous gilbertii; assembly: GCA_028658325.1. Classification (NCBI taxonomy): domain Eukaryota; kingdom Metazoa; phylum Chordata; class Mammalia; order Diprotodontia; family Potoroidae; genus Potorous; species Potorous gilbertii. The sequence goes on along the minus strand of CM053771.1, from coordinate 201,785,448 downwards.
CCTAAGCTATGTTGTTCTTTGTAGTTATGCTTGTAAATGTTTTAGAGTCATTCCCTCCTCCTGGGTTTGTGTCTTGAGCATTCCTGTCACCATACTAGCTTTCTTTTTTGGTTGCTCATTCTTTCAGTCTACTTCCTCACTTCAGTCTCTGAGTTTGTGATTGGAACTGTCTGGGATGATCTTGCTACTGCTTTTTTTTTGGTGGGGGGGAGATATGAGTATTGAGTTGTCTCAGGATCTCAGAGACAACTCAGGCTGGGGACCTGGAAGCTTTGAGTCCTCCCAAAGTAGTCTGGTCTTGGGCAAAGTCTAATCCCTTCCCAAAGTATGAGTTCTTCAACTTCCTGACATGGGTTTGGATCTAAGTAACAGGTCTTTGGGCTTGCCCATTTGGAGTTTCTGTAGAATGATGCTGGATTCAAACTCTGAAAATTCAGTTGCCAAGGTGTAGTTTTCCCTTTGGTCTGAGACTCCTGCCCTAGCTATTCCTCTGCAGGCTTCAGACTGGGTTAGAGGCTAGAACTGAGACCCTGCTCCACTCCTGGGATCTGAACCACATGAATCTTGCTTTCTTCTGAATTTGCTTCTTGCTCAGTACACAGCCTAGAGCCCACAACCAACCTTTACCCTGGAATACTCAAAGGTATAAGTTCTTTCCTTGGTCTACTCTAGATCTTTTACTTAGAACTAGATAGTAAGTGACAGTTGGCCAGTTGGCATCTGTTCCTGTATCCTATACAAGTTTATGCCCTTCTATACTGGATCTAGGGTTTCCTTTTTTTTTCCCTTTTTTCCTGAGCTGTAATGTTTCAAGTGTTATGTTCCTGGCCACACTTTGTTTCCAGAGTCCACAGACCTCTCTTGGTCATCTAGGTCAACTTGGACTGGAATAATTACTGGGATATTTTTTCTTGGAAAAACTGATTAGTCTTTGGTCTGGTGCATTTTCTAGACTTCTTTGGTAGAGTTTTGCTTGCTTTTGTTGGTTTATTTGTCGTTTAGTTGAAGAAGCTTATCCTACTACTTCCTACTTTTCTGTCATATTCTCCCTGGTATAGTTTAATCTATAGGACTTCTAGATTTCTATTGGTTGCTTTGCTTGAATAAATGGATTTACTCATTATTTATGATAGTATACACACATATATGCACCTATATACCAGTGTTTGGTGAAAAGAAACTATGCTGTCAAGTGTAAGCTAAGGGCTCCTTAAGAAGAATCAGAGGAAGCAGCTTCCCTTCTGAACTCAGACTCATACTCCTTGGATGCTGGACAAGAGATTGCCCAGTCTCACCTGTTTTAGTCTTAGCCTACCTCTCCTCTTATTATCATGCTAATTTCAGTTATCATGCTAATTGTGCAGGCATGGTCCTCCTACTCTCTGTGAAAATGTATTAACTAATGTAGAGTAAAATGAGCAGAGCTAGGGGAACAGTTTGTACAAATGTTAATAATACCATAAAGACAAACAACTTTGAAGGACTTAGGAGCTCTCATCAATTCAACAACCAGTCAACCATATTTCCAGAAGTCTCATGTTAAAATATGTTACTGTCTTCCTGATAAGGAAGGGACTCAGAATGTAGAATGAGACTTTTTTTCATATAGCCAATATGAAAATTTGTTTTGACTACACGTTTGTAATAAGGACTTTGTCTTTCTCACTTGGGTGGGGGAAGAGGGAGTGAACAAGAGAAAAAATGAATTTTTCTGATTAAAAAAATAACCAAAAATAAATTTAAAAGAATATACTAAGGGTTATAGAATAAAAGAAGACATCAGCTGGAAATAAAATAAGATCTCAGCTCAAACCAGGAGGAAGATTTCACTCAGGAGTGGGCCTCTCTCAACAGTCTCTAGAATTTTAGGACCTAGAGTCAGGAAAATAATAGTATAAGCTTCCAAACGTCTCCTTCTCCCAGAGAGCTCAAGTCCACCATTCAAACACAGACCACAAAACCCAAGAAAATTTTAAAAAGTTTAAAAAAACATGCTTCATCTGAATTCAGACTCTATTAGTTCTTTCTCTGGAGGAGGATAGCATTTTTCATCCTAAGTCCTTCAGAACTTGGATCATTGTATTGGCCAGCTCACCTATAAAGATATACATTGCTACATTAAGAGAATATACTCCTATTTTGCTGTGAATGTAGGTCATACCTCTAAAGTGAGATCTATATGTACCCTGGAAAAATCTCACCAATTATAGTCCACAGTCAAATTTTAAAAGCGTCAGATTTAGTGGGGTAAGCATGGAAAGCAAACTGTAGCCTATATTTGGATAAATGCAGTATTTACTTATGGGAAATAAGTACCTTTTCTAGTTTATAATTTTTAAAAAGAATTTGTTTTGTTTAATTATAGAAAATTGAGGAGCCACTGACAGAAGAAAAGGGGGAAAATTCAAAGCTTGGCTGCCTCATAGTCTCTAAGGCCCCTAAAAGATACGTCTTGAATGGATTCCTGAGCCTAGGATATAGCCTAGCATGCATGGTGTCCTGGGTCGGTGGAGACAGTTGAGGGACTCAGATCAATGGTAGGGGGAAAGAACCTAGATTATCTGACATATCTCAATTTTATTATCTGTAAAGTGGCATTGTAAATGGAAGGCAAGATCAGCAATTAGAAGAATTGGGGTTCACATACTGCCTCTGATTCTAGCTGTTAAACTCCTGAGCACATCATTTAAGTTTGCCAAGTCTCAAGCAACTCTCTAAGATTTACCTAAATCATAGGAATCATAGATTATGATCCAGAAAGGATGTTAGAAAGCTATCTTCTCAATCTCTTCCCCCTTTTACTTGACAGATAAGAAAATTGAAAACTGGAGAAATTAAAGGATTTACCCAAATTTATGAAGGAAATGTGTGCAGAGACAATATTGATCTGCTTTGGTAGAGGAAGTTTCCCACAGGAATTAGATATCCTTGCCCAGATTAGTAGTCTGAGAGAAGGGAATTTTGCCTTGTCACTAGAATTGGAGAAGAGTTACAGCTTCCTCTCCCAGAGCTTTGGTTTACTCCCTACCCCCAATCTGAATGGTTAAGACTTGGCCTTCCTTTTATACGTACTGAAACTGATCAGGAGTACATTATCAATTTGATAACTTCCTCAGTCATCTGCCTGATGAGATTATAGGGTATGGAGACACCAGAGAGACATCTCTTCATGGAAAGTAGGCATACCATATGCCTACATTAATCATTGGCTGACTTAGACTCAGGTGAATGGACTCCAGATGGAGCATCCTCTCTCTCCATGGTCTATAAAATTGAGTTTACAGACTCTCTTCCTTCCCACTCTCCCTATATAGTCTCTTCCCTTCCTTATTCCACTCCTCCTTTGAGAAGGTAGATAAGATTGGTGTAAACAGGACCTACATTCTACAGGTAGCTTCCCAAAGAGCAGGTGATAATGCATCAAAAGTACATGGCAGAAGTAACATGAACACAATTGCATAAAACCTCAGAGAATGGTTCTTTTGATGGTATTTGTTAAACCCAACTCCTCTGTGGAGGAGAGGGGATTTTGAATTCCCTTGGCAATGGATTCCTGAAATCTAGCCTTCTGACCCGAGTTCAATTCTAGCCTCAGATACTCACTAGCTTTGCGACCTTCATCAAGTCACTTAACCTCTGTTTGTCTTACTTTCCTCAACTGTAAAATGGGTATTATAATACCACCTATCTCCCAGAGATGTCGTGAGAGTCCAATGAGATATTTGTGAAGTACTTAGTGTAGTACTTGACACATAATAGGCACTATATAAATGGTAGTTATTGTTAGTAATATTTATTGTGATTCTAGACAGAGATGAAAGATTGTTTGCCAGTACCAGCTTTGGAGATTATCCTGTAGATAACCCCAAACTCAAGAGTTTAGGGATTAGACCTTCTAAAGAGCGAAGATAGTTTCCTGTGTTTCTTGGAGAAAGAAGGGGATAATAGTCCTACAGTCTTGTACCCTCTTATTTGAGAACAAAGATAGTACATGTTGTAGAGAAAGGGTATTTTTTTTTTGATAATAACTTTTTTTATTCTTTTTTTTAATATAAATTTATTTATTTAACTTTTTACATTCATTTTCACAAAATTTTGGGTTCCAAAATTTTCTCCCCATTTGTCCCCTCCCCCCTCCCCAATACACTGAGCATTCTAATTTCCTCTATCACCAATCTGCCCTCTCTTCTATTATCTCTCCCTTCTCTTGTCCCCATCTTCTCTTTTGTCCTGTAGGGCCAGATAACTTTCTATTCCCCATTACCTGTATTTCTTATTTCCTAGTAGTAAGAACAATACTCAACAGTTGTTCCTAAAACTTTGAGTTCCAACTTCTCCCCATCCCTCCCTTCCCACCCATTCCCTTTGGGAAGGCAGGCAATTCAATATAGGCCATATCTGTGTACTTTTGAAAATGAC
>CM053771.1:201619447-201780529 GCA_028658325.1 Potorous gilbertii | reverse complement strand
CCTGATGGTAAGCATTGGTCTTCTTCATCAGAGAGGAATGGCGGAATCATCTGGTCCCCAATAAAGTAACCTTCTATGGTCTATTTTTTTTCCCTTTTCTGGGCATTTTCCCAGCCAGTCACTTGACTTCTGAGATTCCTCTCCACCCCCCGCCTGTATCAGCCCAGCTAGTGTTTGGGGTCTGAGATTCAAATGCTGCTCCCCAGCCTCAGGGCTTTTGGTGGCAGGCCTGGCTGCTATTCAATGTGAGCTTAAGTTCTGGTGCTCAGGTGGGGGCAGGGCCACCTCCCAGGCTCAGTTCCCTCAGGGGGTTTATGCAGAGACCTTCTGTAATGGAGCTGCTGCTGAGCTCCTGCCTGCTCTGGGAGCCTCTGGCTGCCTGCTGCCTCTACCGCTGCCTCCCGAGGGGGCCTAAGTCATAGAGATACCCCACTCCCCTCTCAGCCCGTCCAGACGTCTCTCTCACTGACCTGTGCTTCTGGGTGGAGGGAACTTCGCAGCCGCTGGAGATTCTGTCCCTGAAGCCTGCTCAGATCTGTTCCTCTCAGTGCCGCATGGCCAGGGCAGGGCTGGGCTCTGCTCCTGTCCAGTGCCCAACAGACCTTTGGAGTCGGTTTTTCAGGGCTCTCTGGAATGGAAATTTCCTTCACCCCGTTGCTGTGGCAGCTCCACTGTTCCAGAATTTGTTGTGAGTTCTTTTTATAGATAATTATGGGCTGTGGGTTCGGAGCTAGCATATGTGAGTCTTTCTACTCCCCCATCTTGACTCCGCCCCCCCCCCGAGAAAGGATATTGCTTGTTCCTCTTATGTGTTTTCTGTATCCTAGTTCTATTAAAGGGTTCCAGTGAGTTCTGTTTATCTTCTGCATTTTTTGTGGTGTGGAATAAAGGCTTTTCTGTACTTGATATGCATTTAGTACTATTGAAAGTTATGCTAACTCAGTATTCCATTGTTTCCCAGACCTGTGTGGGAATCTTAGGGGAAGGATCACCCAGTCAGCAGCTATTGTATTATTGGCTATTCACCCAATAGTAAGTCACCCTTTATCTGATTGTACTTGTTAAACATCACTATTGGTCAGTCTTCTCAGGCATGTTGACTCCTCCTGATCCCATTTGAGGTTTTCTTGCCAAAGATGTGGTTGGCCATATCTTTCTCCAGCTCATTTTATAGATGATTTACAGCTAGTAAGTGTCTGAGGCTGGATTTGAAATCAAGTTTTCCTGATTTTGGGTCCATATCTAGAAACAAATCCATATCTATATATGTTTGCCCATCTATTTATTTACTTTTTTATTTCTATTGATTTTGATTTGATAGAAGAAAATAATTCAAATAAATAATAGTTTTTCTGTATCAAAAGAGAATGGTTGTCTCTTCACTGGAGGTTTACAGATAGAAGCTAGAAAACCATTTGTTAGGGATAGCATTAGAAGGGATTTTCATATAAGTTCAAGTTGTCCTAGTGCCCCTCTAAGAGCCCTGATTTTGGGGGATGGGGGTGGGGTCTTTTATGGGGTCCTCATATACTTTATGCTACAAGCTGCTTGAGGTCTTGGCACACAAAACACTCAAGAGTCTTGGAAAAGAAAAATATGTCATAAGGTCAGTGACAGCTTCTAAATTATTTCCTCTTTTTTCAGGCATAGCTGTCAGAGGTCATAGGACCTCTAGGATATAGGCAGCTAGGTGGCACAAGGGATAGAGCACTGGACCCAGAGTCAGGAAAACAAGTTCAAATCTGGCTTCAGACAGTAGTTGTATCACCCTGGGCAAATCACAAACTCGGTCAGCTTCAGTTTCCTCATATGAAAAATGAGAATATTAATAGCACATACCTCCCAAGGTTTTTATGAGGATAAAATGAGAATATATTTGTAAAGTGTTAATATAAATACTTGTATTCATTATTTATAGTAATTATTAGTGTCTGAAATTTGAAGGCATTTCTTTCAAGATGTGAGTGAACTAAATATCCCTCTTTAATTATAAAATGTAACAGGTAACTAACTATAGATCTGACTTTACTGCTGGAGAGAGAGAAATGTATTCCCACACTTTGTCATGTTCTCTAGCTCTGATTTCTCTTTGGAGTCCCAGAGCTACATTTCCAATTCTCTCCATATAGGACACCCTCATGTGGGTATCCCACCAGTACTTTTAAATTCAACATGCCTAAAACTTAGCTTATTGTCTTTCCTTATAAACCTCCTCCTTTTCTTTGACTTCACTATTTCCATTAGGGGTACCACCATTTATAAAAATTTCTTGTCTTTAATTTATCTTCCCTCACTACTCATAGCCAAAAAATTAAAAGGTTCTATTGATTCTATCACTACAGTATCTCTTGCATCCATTTCCTTCTCATTTTTCCTGCTATAACCCTACAATAGGTCTTCATCACTGCCTGCCCAGATTATTGTAATAATCTCTTTAAGGATCTTCTTACCTGTTCTCTCCTCCATACTTTTACCAGAATAATTCATTTTAAGCACAGATCTGGTTATGTCATGCCTTCCTCACATATCTTCAAGGGTTCCTTATTTCTTTTTTTCCCCATTATTTAATAGCATTTTATTTTTTCTAATTACATGTAAAGAAAATTTTCAACACTTAGTTTTTGAGCTCCAAATTTTTCTCCTTCCCCCTCCCTCTTCCTTAAGACAGCAAGCAATGTTACAAAGGTTATATATATATCCCACTCTGTGTCCAAACCAGTACACACTTGATCACGCCATCTTGGAGGAACTGAGATCTCATAGATTCCCAGAGTATACCCTACTCTTGACAAAGGCCCCAAAAGTCAAGTAACTGGTTAGGAAAATGCCCAAAAAATGGAAAAAAAATAAGACCATAGAAGATTACTTTCTTGGTGAACAGATATCTTCTCCCATCCTTTCAGATGAGGAAGAACAATGCTTACTATCAGGGAAAGACATAAAAGTCAAGGTTTCTTATCCCAAACATCCAAAATAAATATCCAACGGTCTCAGGCCATGGAAGAGCTCAAAAAAGATTTTGAAAATCAAGTTAGAGAGGTGGAGGAAAAACTGGGAAAAGAAATGAGAGAGGTGCAAGAAAAGCAGGAAAAGCAGGTCAATACCTTGCTAAAGGAGACCCCAAAAAATGCTGAAGAAAATAGCACCTTGAAAAATAGGCTAACTCAATTGGCAAAAGAGGTTCAAAAAGCCAATGAGGAGAAGAATGCTTTCAAAAGCAGAATTAGCCAAATGGAAAAGGAGGTTCAAAAGCTCACTGAAGAAAATAGTTCTCTCAAAATTAGAATGGAACAGATGGAGGCTAATGACTTTATGAGAAACCAAGAAATAATAAAACAAAACCAAAAGAATGACAAAATGGAAGAGAATGTGAAATATCTCATTGGAAAAACAACTGACCTGGAAAATAGATCCAGGAGAGACAATTTTAAAATTATGGGACTACCTGAACGCCATGATCAAAAAAAGAGCCTAGACATCATCTTTCATGAAATTATCAAGGAAAATTGCCCTGACATTCTAAAACAAGAGAGCAAAATTGAAAGAATCCACTGATCTTTTCAAAGAGATCCAAAAAGAGAAACTGCTAGGAACATTGTGGCCAAATTCCAGAGATCCCAGGTCAAGGAGAAAACATTACAAGCAACTGGAAAGAAACCATTTAAGTATGGTGGAAATACAATCAGGATAATGAAATAGAGAATTTTCAAGCAATCTTGATGAAAAGACCAGAGCTGAAAAGAAAATTTAACTTTCAAACACAAGAATCAAGAGAAGCATGAAAAAGTAAACAACAAAGAAAAATCATAAAGGACTTACTAAAGTTGAACTATTTACATTCCTACATGGAAAGACAATATTTGTAACTCTCAAAACTTCTTTCAGTATCTGGGTAGTTGGTGGGATTACACACACACACACACACACACACACACACACACACACACACAGCACAGGGTGAGTTGAATAGGATGGGATCATAGCTTTAAAAAATGAAATTAAGGGGTGAGAGATATTGGGAGGAGAAAGGGAGAAATATAATGGGGCAAATTATCTCTCATAAAAAAGGCAAGTTAAAGACTTTTCAGGGGAAGGAAAAAGGGGGAGGTGAGAGAAAAAACAGGAAGCTTTCTCTCATCACATTCAACTAAAGGAAGGAATAAAATGCATGCTCATATTGGTATGAAAACCTATCTTACAATACAGGAAAGTGGGAGAGAAGGGGACAAGCAAGGGTGGGGATGTTGGAAGGGAGGGCAATGGGAGGAGGGAGCAATTAGAAATCAACACTTTGGGGAGGGACAGGGACAAAAGAGAGAATAGAAGAAATGGGGGGCAGGATAGGATGGAGGGAAATATAGTTACTCTTGCACAACATTACAATGGAAGTCATTTGCAAAACTACACAGATATGGCCTATATTGAATTGCTTGCCTTCCCAGTGGGGATGGGAGGGGAGGGAGGGATGAAGAGAAATTGGAAGTCAAAGTTTTTGGAACAACTGTTGAGTATTGTTCTTGCTACTAGGAAATAAGAAATACAGGTAATGGGGTATAGAAATTTATCTTGCCCTACATTTCCTTCCTGTTCCTAAGGATGCCTCATTTCAAAATCCTGGGAGTTGCCTGCACCCCTGACATACCTGGTAATTGAGCCTTAAAGTCACAAGGTTGTTTCTAATCCCAAACCACATGGTCCCAAGATTTTCAGGGCTCCTCACTAATCTTTAGGATGAAGTAGGGGTTGAAAATGACAGATGTGTGTGTGTGTGTGTGTGTGTGTCTAAGTATGATAATCAAGTCAAACTATTCCTAATAAAGATGTTCACAAATTTGCTAGACTGCTTGTCACTGGAAGTCTTTAATCAGGGACTGAATAAGTACCAACTAGGGATGTTAGAGCAGGGATTCTTGCTTGAGTCTAAGTTGAGCAGGTGACTTCTGAGGCTCATTCCAACTCTGAGAGTCTATGACCCTGAGAATCTTTCTATTTTTAATAAATGTCTGATATTCAGAAAACTTTTTCAACTCACTCAAGAAAAAAGAAAACACATACTTTAAAATAGGTGCAAAATCTTCCTTTTGGCAAAGGCAAGCCAGAATTGTATATAAAAACCTATTTGGTAAATGTAAATTTAATTTTATTTAGTAAATACTTAAATTTTTTTTCATTCATTTACTGAGCAAAACTCAGAAAATACCCCGCATCCAAGGAAACAGCCCAGTTCCAAGGTTGGAATACTGTGGCAACTCCATTGATACCACAGTACCCCCTGCTGGCTGAAAGCAACAGTTTTATAAAAAAAACGAGGGACAGCGTTTAGTGATTCATGGAATTTCTTCACTTTCACCCAGCCCTAGGACTCTCAGACATGACTAGCTTTCCAGTTTCAATTAGGTGAGACATCTTTTAGGTCATAAAAACTAGGGAAGGCCCACTTTCAGAGTCTAGTCTATCCCTATTCTGGTGATACTGTATGCAAAACAGCAGTCCTAATGATGATCATTAGATTAACTACTTATTACATCTGGGGCAGCTGGTGGTGCAGTGGACGGAGCACCAGGGCAGGAGTCAGGAGGACCTGAGTTCAAATCTCACCTCAGACACTTGGCACTCACTAGCTGTGTGACCTTGGGCAAGTCACTTAAACCCAACTGCCTCATTCTGGGTCATCTCCAGTCATCCTGATGAAAATCTGGCCACTGGATTCAGATGACTCTGGAGAAGAAGTGAGGCTGGTGATCTGCACAGCCCTCCTTCTCTCGGAACAAAGTCAAGTGCAAGTCATGTCATCATTGCTCTGATGGCATGGTCTTCTTCAACAATGAAAGACGAACACACACACTAGTTACATAGTGCTTTGAAGTTTGCAATGTTTTAGCCTTAGCTTTTGAAAACAAAAAAATCCTTAGTGGTGGAAGACCAGTAATAGTATAAAGAATCTCATAATGGTAGAACTGGAAAGACCACTAGATACTGGCCAGTTCAACCTTCTAATTTTACAGATGGGAAAAGAGACCTAAAGAACTTATAACTTACCCAAGGTCACACAACAAAAAGTAACAATATTCTAAAAGATTTTATTACACTGGGTGTTCCCTCTACTAAAGTAGATTGAAACACTTCCATACTTTGGTAGTTGGTCTCCTGAGCTGCCAAAAAATTGGGGGCAACCAAATCAAGGAACTCTTAAAAGTTGGTCTTGAGTAACAAACACAGTCCATCTGTTTATTGAACCCATATTCAAAATATTTCCAGCTTAAAAAGATCCGGCAGAGCTAATATTCCATTGGAAAATGTCTTGGAGAATATTGAAAGGAGTAAAAATAAGAGTTCACATTTGTAGAGTGCCTTTCATCACATATATTATCCATTTTATGTATGGGAAGACCAAGGCTGAAATGTTACCCATAATCATATAGCTAGTGTCAGAGACAGGAATTGAACCTAGGTTGTTTGCTTTTTTTTAACTTACTTGTCTGGAGTTCTTTGATCCATACCACAATTGTAGTAACAATATCAGAAGGATCCATAGGTTTTGCTTAGGTGGATTGTCCAGGCAAGGTTATTTGTCTCCAGAGCTATCAAGGATTTTTTTCATATTCATTGACATTTTTTGAAAATAAAATTTTGATTTCTTTTGGCTTTATATTGCCTAAATTCTCTGTCCTCACCCTACCCTCATATTTATTTATCCTTGCCATCTCCTGAAAGTCATCCCTTAGAATAAATTGGAGGGGTCAAAGCAATTAGGGCTAAGTGATTTGTCGAGGGTCACACAGCTACCAAGTGTCAAGCCAGATCTAAACTCAGGTCCTCCTGACTCCAGGGCCAGTGATCTATCTGCTGTGCAACCTAGCTACCCCACAAGATTTTTTTTTTTAAGAAAAAGAGGGGTGAAAGTAGCAAAGCCAATAAATATAGTGCAAAAGTCTGAATATTCTATGGAATGTTTCATACCCGTGGATCTCTCACTTCTGCTGTAGAGTAGTGGGGTAAACAAGGGGTGAGCATTGACATTTAATAAAAATTTGTGTTTTTTTAAAGGTAGAATTCCATTACAATAAAAACAATTCAACAAATTATTTGTTCTATAAGCTTTTTCTATGTCTGGTAGCGAGATACAGTAAGAGGGATTTCTTAACCTGTCACAATGACTAATCCAGTACAACCAGTAAGTTCTCTGGTTCTTGTCAACTCAATTCAACAAACACTTGTTAAATACCTACTATGTTACAAGGCACCATAGTAACTGCCAGATGTCTTTAAGTTCCACCAAGACAAAATCAAACAGTCCATGCCCGTAAGGAACTTATATTTCATTGGGAGGATGCAAAAGGTAAAATGATGAGTAAGGGCAATAATTTTAGGAAAGAAAGATCACTAAGGACTAGGGGAATTGGGAAAGACTTCGCCTTAGCTGAGGCACTTCTCCCGCATCAAGGCAATCAGGGTTCAGTGACTTGCCCAGAGTTACACAGCTAGTAAGAGTCAAGTGTTTGAGGTTGTATTTGAACACAAGTCCTGATTCCAGGATGGGTATTCTATCCACTGAACCACATAGCTGTTCCACTGCTGAGTCTTAAAAGACTATGGATTTCAAGAGGTGGAGGCAAAGGACAGGTACATTCCAAACATGGGGGACAATCAGTACAGAGGCATAGAGATGAAAGATAGAATGTCAATTTGGGGCAATAGTATGCCAGGTAAGCTAGAATGAATACTATGTAAAAGGGAGTAATATGAACTAAATCTTAAAGACCAGTGGGAGCCAGAGGGTGGGGGGACCTAAACGCCAAGAGGAGTTATATTTTATCCTAGAGGTAGTAATAGCTACTAAAGATTTTTGAGAACCATGTTTTAAGAATATTAACTTGGCAGCTGTGTGGAGGATGTATTAGAAAGAGCAGACATGGCAAGGCAATGAGAAGACTATCTCTATGTCCAGGAAAGAATGCTCGGAAATAGACAAGAATTGCAACCATCTGGAAGGAGATAAAGGAATTGGTAGGAGATGTTATGGGAGTAGAATTAATGAGACTTGGCAATTGATTGAATGTGGTAGAGGGGAAAGATTGAAGAATCATAGACAATTCTGAGGTTATAAACCTGAGAAACTGAAAAGGTGGTGGAAATTTAGAGTAGGGATGGATTTTTGATGGAAAAAAAATGACTTCTATTTTGAACATGTAGAGTGAAAAATGCCTGTGGGGCATCTATGTGGAGGTGAACATCAGATAATTTGGAACAGAGATTAGAGCTATAATCTATCTACTTAGATATTGATATAAATATCAGTATCTATCTAGATTTGAGTCATCTGCATTGACAGGATAACTTAATCTATAAGAGCAGATGAGGTCACCTAAAGCAGAAGTTCTTAAATTGGTGGTCCAAGAATTTAAAAAAATTTTTGGTAACTATACTTCAATATAGGCTGTACATGTACAATCATATTAAACATATTGCCACATTAGTCACATTGTAAAAGAAGAATCAGTACAAAAGGGGAAAACCACAAGAAAGAAAAAAACAAAAACAAAAAAAAAGAGAAAACAATCTGTTTTGATCTGCATTCAGACTCTGTAGTTTTGTTTTTTTTTTGGAGGGGATAGCATTTTCCATCATGAGTCTTTTGGAATTGTCTTAGATCATTGTATTGCTGAGGAGTTGATCACGCAGTGTTGGTGTTACTGTGTACAGTGTTCCCTTGGCTCTGCTCACTTCACTCACCATCAGTTCAGATAAATCTTTCCAGGTTTTTCCAAAATTTGCCTGCTCAACATTTCTTATAGCACAATAGTAGTGGTATTGCTGGATCAAAGGGTTAGATGAGTTCACAATTCCACCAATAAGGCACTTGTGTTCCAATTTTCCCACATCTTCTCCAATATTTATCAGGTTCCCTTTTTTCATATTAGTCACCCAGATCAGTGTAAGGTGGTACCTTAGAGTTGTTTTCTCTAATCAATAGTGATTGAGAGCATTTTTTCAGAATGACTATAGATAGTTTTAATTTCTTCATTTGAAAACTTCCTATCCTTTGACCATTTATCAATTGAGGAATGACTTGTATTCTTATAAATTTGACTTGATTGTCTATATATTTTAGAAATGAAATAAGGCCTATTTCCATAGAATTCCACTTCTCACAATGATTCCAGTTGAGAAACTGAAGGACTTAGTTAACGAAGGGACTTTTCACGTTCAGAGGAAGAACTATGGAGTCAGAACATGGAGTGAAGCAGACTATTTTCTCTTTTGTTATGTTTAGTTTTGTTTAGTATTTCTCTCAGTTTCTCCCATTCATTTTAGTTCTTCTATGCAATATGACTAATGTGAAAATGTGTTTAATTAGAATGTATGTGTAGAGCCCATATAAGATTGCATGTTGTCTTGAGGAGGGAGAGAAAATTTAAAACTTATGAAATTGATTGTTGAAATTTGAAACTTCAATTTCCTTATCTGTATAATGAAGGGATTGGATTAGATGGTCTCCATGTTACCGTCCAGCTTTATCTTTAGGATTCTATGATATTATTGTAAATTATTTCATATTTTTACTAAATACTTTGCTATTGGATCTATGTGTCTCTGGTGCATCTAGCAATAAAAAAACCCCAAAATGACCACATCTGATGGTTTGTTGCTTTCAATGTAGCTTAGGAAAGTAGAGCTGATTGAGTTATAGTTGAATTCTATTTCTTTTATTCTATCAAGTGACAAGTAATTTTCAAGTTCCCTCAATCTTACAATCATAGATATCCAAGATATAATTGCCAGAAAAACTCACTTAAATTCTTATGTCATTGATCAAATCAGAGTAACAGACAAAAATATCCATTCACTAAAAGGAAGAGAATGAGATGGAGGAGTGAGACTCCATACTTCAGAGTTCCCTTCTTTCCTCTGATTTCAAAGCACTTCTTTTTTAAAAATAGTTTAGATTTTAATTTATAAATATGTTTCATGGATGCCTTTTGTTTTAACATCACAGTAATCTACTTCTGTGTCAAGATTGAACCATCTCTTGTGATAATGAAAAACAACTGAGCAAGAAACCTCTGATTCAGAAACTTTCTCTGTAACATATATGATATTCTGCCCAAAAGTCACCCACATTTTCCTTGAAGGAGGGGGTGTTTTTCGTTTTTGTCTTGACATTCCCAGATCCTCACATACTACCTGACACATAGTAGGTTCTTAATATGTGTTTATTGATTAAGTCTTTCAAAATAGTTTTCCTTTTCATATTGGGGTAATTGTGTAAATTGTTCCTCTGGTTCTGTTTATTTCATTCTGCATCAGGTGCCTCATGCTTTTCGCTGACTCCTTCATATGTGTCATTTCTTGCACCATAATATTCTATTACATTCATAAACCACAATTTGCTGAGTAATTCTTTAATTGATGAGCACCTACTTTTCCCCCCACTTCTTTTCTAAACCAAAAAATGCTGCTATAAATATTTTTGTATGTATGGATCCTTTCCCTCTCGCTTTGACATCTTTGGAGGCATATGCTTAGTACTGCTCTACCTGAATTAAAAGTCACAATTTAGTGACTTTTTGGGTATAGGTATATATTTTTTAAAATGTGGTTGAACTAATTCACAGATTTATGAACAGTATATTAGTGTTCCAGTCTTCCTTTAGCCCCTTCAACAAATGCTATTTTCATCTTTTTTTTTTTTTTTTTTGCCAATTCAGTGGATATTGGGTGGAGCCGCAGAGTTGTTTTAATTTTCATGCCTCTTATTACCAGCAATTTGGAACACTTTTCATTGGTCAGCAACAGTTCAAAGTTTTTCATTTGAAAAATGTCTGTTTGTATTCTTTGACAAACTTATTTTGGGGGAAGTTTTCATTTCTCCAAGCACTTCTTTTCACTTGTTGATTTTCACTGCAGACATCTTTTTTTGTCCTTAGGTCCTACAGAACTGGGAATATGACTTGGACAATGCTGAGCAAATCTCTTCCCCTCTCAGGAAGTTTCTTTATCTGTTAACTGAGGTGAATAGATTAGATAATCTCTAAAGTTCCTTCCAGTCCTAAATCCTGTGATCTTATAATAACTTTCTGGATTTATTTGAGGTCCTTACAGTGAACTTTAATTCCAGTTATTTCCTGTTTAAAACGGGGAGGGATAATTCATTTGACATGATTTGTGTGTAAGGATGGGAAGCAGACCTGGATTTCATTGGTATAGAGGACTCCCAGCTAAGGAAAATACCCTGTCAAAAGCAGGTCAGCATGCTCTCTGCAACTTATGCTGTCTTAGATTTGAGAGTTGCCTAGAATACCCATAGGTTATTCACCCAGGGTCATACAGCCATTACGTGTCAGAGGCAGGATTTGAACACTGGTTTTCCTGGCTTCCGGATGAGCTCTCTATTCATTCCTCCTTGTTTCAAGGATCTTCGTGCTTAAATGGACTCACCCACTCTCAATGATCTCTGGGGTGATACACTTGAACTTTTTGATGTATAGATTCATGAGCCTATTTAGCCTTCTTTAATTGTGGGAAAAGGAGAGAAATGGCAAATCTCATTGATGTTTCTTAACTTAACCCTATTTTTATACAAATAAAACTACAGTTTAGATGTTATTTTCACCACACCTTGTAGCCTCCCATGCTATTTGCTGTGTTCAAACTTCTCATTAGGTGGCAGCACAGATGAGAGAAAAATGCAGAACCAGAGAAATCTAGCTTTGACAACAGCAGACTTCAGCCCCAGCGGCCATTTCTTAAGTGTGTGGTCCAGCCTCGGTGACAACAGCTGGCGACACCTCCCTGTTCTCAAGCAATTTCAACTGGACATATTGGATGCATGAAATAAGGCAGGACCAATGGACCAGTACTGTGGAGACAATGGTGAGCAGGTGACCAAACTCTGACCAATACTACTTTTACTAATGGTGTTTTATAGTAACATGATGAGTGAGTCCTACTTTATACAGTTCCAGGTAAGCATATTCATCCTCATAATTACATGGAGCTTCTAAGACTGTTCTAAAGACTCCAGGGGCAAATGGCAGACCATGAACAGTGTGATGGTCAGAGCTTCTTAGGTCTAGGACTGGGAGGGATCTTCAGAGGTCATCTTGTGCAAATTCCTTCTTTCACAAATGGAGAAACTGAAATCCAGGAAAATTAACTGACCACTAGAATGTAAATTCTTGACAATTCCAAAAGATGCATGAAGGAAAATGCTATCCACATCCAGAGAAAAAACTAATAGAGTCTGAATGCAGATGGAAGCCTACTATTTTAACTTTATTTTGGGGGAAGTTTCTTTTTTCCTTTCGCAAACTAGAATTGTTTTGCAAACTGTTTCTTTATTCACAATATGACTAATATGGAACTAGGTTTTATATAATTGCATATATATAACCTATATCCAATTGTTTACCATCTTAGGGAAGGGAGAGAATAGAGAAGGTGGGAGAAAATTTGGAACACAAAATTTTATTTAAAAAAAATAGATTGTAAGCTCTTTAAGGATAGAGATTGTCATTTACCCCTTTTTGCATCCCCAGTGTTTAGCACTGTACTTGGCACAAAGTCGACACTTAATTAATGTTTATTGAATTGAATTAAATTGAACTTCCCCCTATATAACTCCTAGAGTTAGTAAACATGAGATGTAGGATTTTTTCCATTGCACAAGACTTGTCATAACAATATATATTGACATTTTAATGCTGAGTAAAAGTTCTGGGAATGCATTATAATGCTGATATCCCCTTTTCTGTTCTTTGACACCAGAATTTGGGAATTTAATAAGAAGGTTTTAATTTTTGTTTAAAGCATGATCTGTCATAATAATAGTGCAAGAAAAAGGGACTAGAAGTGACATAGAAAGGTCCGTCATAGGTCTTCTACATTTCAGGGGTCTTTATTGAAGAGTAAAGAAATGATATAATAATAAAAAAAATAATCATATTATGACATTTATATATCACTTCAAGGTTTACAAAAGGATATACACATATACATTTTCTCTTTGATCCTCACAATAATTCTGTGAAGAAGGTACTGGTATTATAATTTTTTTTACAGAAGAAGCTGGGAAACGGTTAAATCACTTGCCCTGAACTGTAGCTAGTAAGTGTCTGAAGCATGATTTGAAACCTGCTCTTCCTGAGTCTAAGTTCAGGAGTTTGGTCCTATGCCAAGCTTCCATCAGAAGCTGCTGGTAAGGAGGATAACAGAAGAAATCGATGGCATCAAAACAATAGTATTTCAAGGAGTCAGGACGTCCAAGAATCCCTACAAGTTGCTCCCTGGGGTTTGGCTCTTCACAGAAGCTACAAGGAACAGACGCATAGAGGAAGTGCCTCTGGTACAGCAGCCTGAAAAGAATGAAGACAAACCAACCACAAATCTGAGCTCAGACAACGACTACAAGCAGATGCTTGTGCCTACTTCAGAAACGTAACTGACTTACATCTCCACAATCTTTCCTAAGTTCTGTTCTTTTTACATTTGAAGAGTTAAACATTTGGGGAAATAACTCCAAGACTTGTTTTCCCCTTTGTTTTGTTGAAAGTGTAGATCTCACTAGGGTAGCACAAATTCTCCTCAAAGCTGGATTCACATGCACTCCTGGGTTTAGTGTGGGGTCTGCTGGATGACAAGTATACCTGGCCCAAGCCTCCTCCCTTCCACACAGTGGGAAAGCCCTAATGTATCCCAAACTCATTCTGCACCATGCTTGCAAACCAAATAGGGAAGACACATTTCAAAAGCAAAATGTTTAATCAGAAATAAGGGAGTTAACAAAGGAACAGGAAAACCAAGCCAAACATACACTATTCCAGAATTAGGGCAGCTGGGTGGGGCCAGGAACAAAGCACCAAGAGTGGAATCAGGAAGACTCATCGTTCTGAGTTCCAATGTGTCTTCAGACACTTGTTAGCTCTGTGACCTCTGGGCACGTCACTTGGGCAAACCTTGTTTGCCTCAGTTTCCTCATCTGCACAATGAGGTAGAGAAGAAAATTAAAAACCATTCGAGCATCTTTGCCAAGAAAACCTCAATAGGGACATGACGCGTTGGGAACAACTCTTTTAGCTGCAACAACACCTGCACTTTAACAACATTAACAACTTTAACCTGAATGTTAACAATGACCCTGAGTATATAGTGAGGGAAATAGCCTTCTCTGAGATTCATGGTTTGGTATTTGTGTGTGGGTAGGTGGAGAAGATGATGGCAAATGTCTTACACAACTGACTGATGGATAAGGAGAATATTTATTCACATGCTTTTTGAATCTTCCATCTCCCTTCATCCAAGAGGATCAGATCTCTCTCAGGTTCAGCAAAGTAGTCTGGGCTTTTATGACATCCTTGGGTCCACTACAATTGCTTCTCAGTGCAGCTCCCCTTTTCCTCAGAAGTCTTCCCACACAATTCAGAGTCCACATCTCATGATAAATAGCTTTGCATTGGAGGCACATGGTCTCAAGGCAGAGGGAAACCTGGGAACTTCTGTCAGACTTATCTTTGAAGTCTGGAGCTTCATGGAAAATGTAGTCCATCCTTATACATAGCCTATTTACAACCACCTTGTAAAAATTAAACTGTATGTGAAAATACCTACCTTTCCCAAAGAAACTCGTTTGTGAGGCAAAATAATTGAGTTGTTTTCATTGCTTTCTGGGATACTAATCGACAATAAAAATATATTTTAAAAACAAATCGACATTTATTGAGTGTCTAACTTGTGTCAGTACCTTACTGGTATCACAGATACAAATAAAAAGAATAAAACAAACCCTACTCTCAAGAAGCAGAAATTATGTCAGGGGAGACAGCATGTACCTACATAAGTATAAGCAAAATAAATGCAAATTAATATGCATTAGGGAGGGGTGACACTACCATTTGGAGGGATCAGGAGAGGCTTCATGTATAAGGTGATGTCTGAGATGAAGAGAGGAATTACATTCTAGGTGTGATAGACACCCAGTGAAATGGCCCAGAGATGAGAATTGATTTTTTTTTAGCCAGTTTTCAGTTGTGTCCAACTCTTTGTGACCCCATTTGGGGTTTTCTTGGCAAAGATGCTGGAGTGGTTTGCAATTTCCTTCTCCAACTCATTCTACAATTGAGGAAAATGAGGCAAATAGGGGTCCCACAGCTAGTCTGAGGCTGGATTTGAACTCATGTCTTCTTGACTCCAGGTCTGGCACCCTATTCAGTGTGCCACCTAGCTGCCTGTGGAATTGATAAACCTTCTGTGAATGTTAACAGGTCCTGGTCAATGAGAATGCTGCCCCATGCCCTGCTGCTTCTCTGGCTTGATTAGAAGAAACTGGAGAGCCTGGCTCTGGAAAGGTGCATTGCCATGTAACAGAAGGGCCCTGATCCCTGATTTTGAGCATTTGCAGACATTCTATAACTGGTTAGTTCCTCATCCTTTTTGACCTTTCTGCAACCTTTTACACTGTCAGTCACTGTCTTCCCCTTGAAGTTCTCTCTAGGTTTTCTGAACATCACCTTCTCCTAGTTTTCCTCCTACCTGTCTGACCACTTTTTTTTAGTCTCTATACCTGTTAACTGTAGGAGTTCCCCAAGATTACCTTCTGGGCCATATTGTCTTCTTCCTCTAGGCTATTTCACTTAGCAATCTCATCACTTCTGTGGTTTTGCTTATCATTTCTATGCAGATAAGCTAAAATCTGCTTGAGCAACCCTAACCTCTCTCCTGACCTCCACTCTTACATCTCCAGCTGACTATTAGCCCTTTTGAGCTAGATACCCCAGACTCAACATGTCCAAAAGTGAACTCAGTATCTCTTCCCCAAAATCTTCCTTTCTTCCTAACTTTCCTATTACTGTTGAGGGTACCACCATCCTCCTAGTAACCCATGTTCTCAACCTAGGTATCAGTGTCAACTCCTCACGCTTCCTCTCACCCCTCCTTATCCAATCAGGCACTAAGCCCTGATAGTTCTACCTTTATATCTCTTTTCCATGTCCCCTTCTCTCCTCTCTGGTGTAGGCCCTTATCACTTTATGCCTGTACTATTACAATAACCTCTTACTTGGAATCCCTGCCTAAGTCCCTTCCTTCTCTATTTCATCTTCCACTCAACCCTTAAAGTTATTTTCCTAAAATGCAGGTCTGACTTTGTTATTCCCCTACTCAATAAATTCCATAGGCTCCCTATTGCTTCCAGGGTCAAATATAAAATTCTCTGTATTGCATTCATAGCCCTTCATAACTTGGCCTCTTCCTACTTTTCTAGTCTTCTTACACCTTACTCCCTTCCCCATATTTCTCCATCTAGTGATACTAGACTCCTTGATATTCTTCACACATGATCCTCCATGTCTACAACATTGGCTGTTCCTATTTGTGGAATTCTTTCCCTCTTATTTCTGATTCCTGTCTTCCTTGGCTTCCATCAAGTCTCAGCTAAAGTTTCACCTTCTTCAAGGTTTTTCCAGTCCTTCATTTTAATGCCTTCCCTCTAAGATTACCCTTAATTTTTCCCATTTCTATCTTATATAGTCATCATTGTTTACAGGTAATCTCTCCCATTAGATTGTGAGCTCCTGGAGGGCAGGGACTTTGAGGGCTTTCCTGGTATCCCCAGGACTTAGCACAGTTATTGGCAGATGCTTATTAGTCCTTTGTTTTTGAAGAGGACCAGTGATCCTCCAGGACGTCATGGGTAATGAATGTCCTGATGTGCACATGAATTGGCTTTAAGTGAGACAGAGTTACACCAAGCCATCAACCTCACTCTCTTCTTCCAGTCATTGAAGTCCAGTGGAAAGACAATTGGCAATGAACAGGATTCAGTAGATGGGGTTGGCATCTTCAATGTCTGACCAAGTTCTGAGCACTTAACAAATGCTAGTTGACTTGATGTGACCTGACTGAATCTTGGTCATCCAACCTTGTAGTAATAAGAGGGCTGCTGAGAGCTGCAACTGAGATACATTCAAAAGCCTCTTATTTCTTCCTGCCTGGTTGTTTTCAAGTGAGGAAGCAAGTATTACTGTAAGCACTTGGTGGGGGGAGAGGCCTAAGGAATTTATTTTCTCACGTAGGCTGAAACTGTGGGAGCTGTGAAAACGTGTGCCTTGCTTCTATCTTTGCGGTGTTTACTCTTCCTGTTTTTAGGAGGAGTATTGTGCTGGAAATCCAGGACTTAAGGTCATTGCCAGAATTTATCAGAAGTCAGAGGGTGAGAAATGAGATCCCAACTTACCTGTTTAACACAGCATAAATTGAAGGCAGTTAAGAGGGAACTATATCAATTTATTTATCAGCTATGTCAAATTCAGGAGTGAACTTAGGGGGTAAATGCTATGTAGAAATTTCCCCTCTCCCTAGGGACCAAGGTATATAAAGAAGAGTGTTCCCTATTCCAAGGAGGTGGGGAGGAGGAACACTTTGTAACTTCTGTTCCTGTTATATCCTTACAAAAAATATTTTTTATACTGCTTGATGTTAGTTGGTTAAGTAAAACTGGGGGTGCTAACTGATGGAAATTAACATTGAGAATAGACTAGAATAGGGGTTCATGTTCATAGTGATACTGAAAATCACTCAGGGTTACCTCTGGCACCTTAGAGAGGAGAAGTAACCAGCCTAGCTCTGAGAACTTCACTTATTAGGGCTAGGAGGAATAGGGATAAGTGCCCAAGACTCTCACCACGGAAAGAACAGAGTCCATTTTGCCTGGATCATAGTGTGAAGGAGGAGGAGTAACTGTACAAATGAAGTTGAAAAGATGGGTTCGAGTCAGGTTATGAAACTTGAAAAGAAAAAAGAGGAGTTTGTGTTTATCCTAGATATAGTGTATTCTTACAAAAATATCAGATTTTATTGAGTAATAAAGTCTTTTCTTTATTCTGTCAGAGATGTAACTAAGCCCAAAAATGAAAAATTAGAGATGAGGCAAGATATGGAAGATGAAGGGTGAAATGAGGTAATCCTGGTTGTTTTAGTGAAGGATTTTAAAGCACAGAATAAAAGCCTTGAACCTATTTCAATAGCCTGATGAGAAATTATACTAATTTATGTGATAGCCTAAGGGAAAAATCCCTGGGAAAATGTCTCTGCTTTGTACATAAGATGTGATAGCTATCTATTCACCAAGCTTAAAGCTGGAAGTCTCCTAATCCATCTTTCTACCTAATGCAGAAGTCCCCACTGTACAACACGACTGACAATTTGTTGTCCAGTCTTAATCTGAACAGCTTCTATAATAAGGAATTGACTACCTCAGCAGGTCATTTATACCATCTGTAGAAATCTCTAAGTTCTCCCTCCTATGGAATTGAAATCTGTCCCACAGCACTTTCAAGGGCTAAAAGACCACCTGGGCCAAGATGTAAGCAAGCACTACAAAATCCCAGAATTCTTCTTCCTTAAATTCTGTGGATCAATATGTCATACTATTCTCTCATCTTTTGTACTGGGTTGTATCCTGTCCTATCATGCAGTCTTACCACTTTAGAGTTAAGTTTTTTATCCAATAAGTCCTTTGGAACTTTCATTCCTGGCCAAATGAACCTCATTTGTCCTTAACCACACTTTGACACAATTCACGTATTGATTGTGCCTTTTGGAGCTCTCAATCAATTACCAGCAAACTTCTCTATACCTTTGAACGTTCACCCAGTCTTCTACATCCCCACCTTTAATCAATATACCTAATTTTTTCTAGAGGATATCAAATTCTATGTGGCCCTCTCTACTAAAGGTCAATCCTGTTACTCTCTCCAACTCCCAGGGTCAGGAAGAAGAGTGGATCTGTTCCTTGCTCCCCATTGCTACTTCAATAGTATCCCACTACCAGTATCTCTTGTGAGATTCATGTGACCTCATCACACTACTCTCTTCATCCTTGTTGCTGTCATACACTGATCATTTTCAAAATTTTCTCAACAACTTCAGTTATATGGCTCACAGTCTTACTTTCTTTCCCATCCTTGGAAGACTTTGAAGTTGATGTTGAAAATCTCAGCTGCATCCTTGCTCCTTTATCCCACTTCAGTTACACACTAGCGTGGTCCAACATTAGACCTCATTGTCCCTCATGATTGTTGCGTTTCCAGAATCTCAAACTTTGGAATGTAGACCACTTCCATCCTTTATCCGTAAGCACTCTCTCATTACCATTATACCAATTCCTTATCCATATCATGACTTCTGGTCCCCCTGATCCATCTCTTTTCTCTCAGTTTACCACCTTCACTCTGCCTTCATATCAGGTATTTAAATGTCTACCTGTCTACCATTCTAGAAACCTTTGCCCCCTAACCTTCAGCCATTCCTGTATCTTCATCCTC
This sequence comes from Potorous gilbertii, assembly GCA_028658325.1. Taxonomy (NCBI): domain Eukaryota; kingdom Metazoa; phylum Chordata; class Mammalia; order Diprotodontia; family Potoroidae; genus Potorous; species Potorous gilbertii. The sequence goes on along the minus strand of CM053771.1, from coordinate 201,761,210 downwards.
TCTGTGACCCTATTATCTGATTTCTCCTTTCTTACTCCCAGGCATTATTGCATAAGAATCTCAAAAAACAAACATTTTACCTATTACAAGTTTATATTACATAAACCCAACTGAGAAGTAGTATGACAGGAGTTAGAGAATCAGCTTTAGAGTTGAAAAGAGCTGGGTTCAAGTCCTACTTCTGACTCCTAATGGCCATATGACATGGACATATTCTTTCACTCATACTACATCCTTTTTCTAACTATTACAGTGAATATTGTGGTAGTATTTTATTATTGAAGCATGGTGGTGCAGTGGATAGAGCACTGGTCCTGGAGTCAGGAAGATTTGAGTTCATTCCAGCCTCAGATACTTACTAGTTTTGTGACTCTGGGCAAGTCACTTGGCCACAGTTTATTCAACTGTAAATGGAGATGATAATATTACCTACCTTGACGGGTTGTTGTAAGAATCAATGAGATAATATTTGTACAGTGCTTTAGCATAGCTCCTAGCACATAGTAAGTACCTAATAAATGCTTATTTTCTTCTTTCCTTCCTTCCAAAATCTCTTTCACTTGGACCACATCCTTTTTCTAATCCATTACAGTGAATATTCCTTAAGGGTCTATATAATAAGACTTCTCTTTTTACACATTCTTTTCCTTTAATTTCCCACAATTTCAACTGATAGTGTGATACAGATGTCTCCTAAATCTGTATCTCCAAATATGACCTCTATTCTGAACTCCAGAGCCACATATTCATGCCTAATAACCTGACACTTCAAACTCAATATGCCCCAAACTGAGATTGTTAGCCTTTCTATCCTCCTAAAACCTCTCTTCTTGACATCACTATTTTCCTCTGTGCATGATCATTCATCTAGTCACCCATATTTGTAACCTTTAGTCTGTCTTTGACCTCTCCCTTCCCAAGTCCTATCAATTTCGTCTCTATAACATGGCATCTCTTATATCCATGTTCTTCATTACACTGTCAGTGCCCCCCTTCTACCAAAAGTGCTCAATATCACTTGCACGGACCATTGTAGTGGCTTCTTGGTAGATTTTTCCACCTCACTTTTCTCCCTGCTTCAAACCATTTTTCATATCTATTCTGTGATATGTTCTTTTTTGCATAGATCTAGTCATTATTTCATGGCTGAAAAATCTTCAGTGGCAGAGACTTTCAGCAAGATGTTGAGTCAGGGTTTGTGTATAAATCCATCTCCTCAGTATCTTAAATAGTTAGAAATGCACCAGAACAACTAAAAGGGAAAGAAAAGAAATCCCCAAGAAAACCCAGCAGAAATATTTAGGGAATGATCAAGTAGAGAAAAGCTCCTAATACATTGAAAAGATAACATGAAATAAGCAAGTTCCAAGAGAAATCTCCATAAGAAGAAAATAATTCTTCACTAACAACAACTAAGACCCTAAAAAGCTCAAGGGAATGGTCATAGTATCCTTAAAAGTAGTCAGAAGGCTTTAAAAAAGGATTAAGGAAAGACATAATATGTAAAATTAGATCTTAATGAAAAAATTTCCAAAGATAATCAACAATTAAGAGTAGAAACTAGAACATCTTAGAAAAGCTGAGGTTCCTTGAAATAAAAGGTATCTTCAGAATACCTCACAGTAAAATGGAAACAGAATTTCAACATTCATTGAAACAAGAATGAACACATGAAGGGCAAAATTGGAAAAGCATGATAAATCTCCATAAAAATAAAAAAAATCTACAAAATAGGATTTGAAAAAAGAATTGGAAAGAATCACTAGATTCTTAGAAAAAAAAACATGATAGAATAAAGTCCAAATATAACAATTTAGGGTATTATAAAAGAAAATTGCCCAGAAGTATTTGAACTTAAGAAGTATAAATTGATACAATTCATAGGGCACCACTAGAGGAAAAAAAAAACCCAACCTAGATCCATAAATGTAGTTGCCAAGCTTAGGAGCTTCCAGGTCAAAGATTAAAGGAAGGAACAGATCACATACTGAAACACTCCAGTCAGTCTTCTAGGACTGCTCATTGTCAATGAGGACAACAGGAAAAGCTAGAATATGATATATTAAAAAACAAAGAAAAATTGCTTGCATCCAAGAATAATTTATCCTGCAAAGTAGATTGTTGATAGAATTTATAACTTTGAAATGTTCTATTTGAGGGGGAAAGAGTTGGGCAAAATATTTTAAATATAGAATAGCAAATGGGAGTGATTGTTGAAAAGTGAAAACAAATAAATCAATAAATTTTGGGGGGAAAAAAGAGAGTAGCAGAAAAGATACTTAAGAAAAGGAAAAAATGAAATATCATCCCAAGATTTCATAGAAGGAAAACAATAATAACAATGAACTGAATTGTATGAGATGAATTTGCTAATAGCATAAATATTCATACAGAGTTAGAATGAGTAGCGGGACTATAATTGAATAGCTTCATCTGAATTTTAGAAAAGCAGAAATGGCGATCATAATTCCAAACATCAAAATAATAACCATTAATATAGTCAAGAGAAACAAGTTATGGAACTACTTTAGAATTAAAGGCACCACAGAAAATGAAACAATGTAAATTCCATTTTATTTATATATCCACTAAGTACTTAAAGGAAAAACTAGCCAAATTACAAGATTGTTAAATAATTACAGGCAACTTCTACATGCCTCTTTCAGTCTTAGACAAATCTAACAGATAAATAAGAAATTAAAGACCTGAATAGATTTTATAAAACCATATATGAGAGACCTCTGGCAACTATTAAACAAGAATTGTAACATTTTTTCCAGGCTTTATGCAGCACCTTTTCAAAAATTGACTTACATGAAGTCATGAAGTTAGTAAGTATCGGCGCATAATTTGGACTCAGGTCTTACTTTATTCTCAGTCTTATTGTAAGTGTTCTTCCCATCACACTGTACTGCCTTTCTCTACTATCCTTAACATGTCATGCTCAGATTTGAGCATAATGCTTCAGATATGATCTGAGTAGCACAAAGTAGAGTGGATCTAATCTTTCTCATGTTTTGGACATGATATTTCTACTGATGCCACTTAAGACCAATTTTTTTGGACAGTTGTAACATACTGTTGGCCCATACTAACTGTATCACTGAGCTTTTCTGCCTCCAAAGGAACTTTTGTTAAACCAGTTCTCCTTCAGGCTATACTTGTGTAATTGATTTTTTTTTAAATCTACGTTTGAACTTTATATTAATCCCCATTTTATTTTATTAATTTTTGGCCCATTATTCCAGTTTGTAGATGTAACCCATGACCCAGCTCTGGATTTACATGCACTAGCTTCAGTCTTTGGGGACTTCTTCCAAATGAGTCTCTTTGATGCATGCCCTAATTAAGATTTCCCCAGGGAATATTGGAATTTGGCTCATTCTCCCCTCACTTAGCTTTTGCCTTAGGAACACCAAAATCTAGGTCACATCTAGGTTTCTAAAGACAAAGTAAAAAGTGCTCAGATCCCATGCAAGTACTTAAGACTGACAAAATATCAAATATAGAACAGGCTTTATTTAACCTGACAAAAAAATTCAATATACAAAAGATTCACACTCCAACCCATATATAGTTACAAACAACTCTTAGTTCCTTTTTGATGGGTCTTACCTTCTGCAGAGACCTATTGAGTTCTCCAGATTTATAATTAAAGGCACCACAGAAACCCTTTGGTTAAGGTTCCCTGATAAAGAGAAACTTTTGGTGCTGCTCTATAGTCAGTGCCTTTCTCCTACATATACTAGAGGAAGTTTAAGATCTGCATTTGTTCCATGACATCGTGGCTCTGTCTCTTGCTGCTTTTCAACTCCTACTTCTACTTTTACCTAGAACTTCTCCATGTGGTCCAGAAAGGAAACATTGTCCATAATGCCTCAAATTTGGTATTTTCCAATATCTCTATCTCTTCTTTCTAGGAGATTTGGTTCAAGAATTCTCAGAATTCTTCTATCATTACCACTGCCAGGTCCACATGGCATCTTCCTCTCTTTGATCATATGTTTACTTGAAGGAACCACAACCTTCAGGCTTCCTTCCAAGAAAGTGCATTTGACTTGACTTCCAAGCTCTGAGCCTTTAGATCTGTTTCAGCTCTCACTTGTATAGGTTAGGCTTCAATATGTGGTCCAGGTGCACACTAACCAGACTCAACCATTTCCAAATCCCATGACTTGATCAACTATCCTCAATTTGAAATCAGTGGACCAACTAGAATTTTGAATGGGGAGATCTCTTCAACAAAGACCTCACCCTTCAATCTTTCCCACCTTGGCCAGGATTTTCCTTCTCACATCCTCTGTACCAACCTGAGATCTACATACTCTGTGGATAGATGCTGAGGAGTCTTTGAATTTGAATAGAATAAAGAAGTTATATCTTTATTTCATTATAATTTTTGTAATCCTATATATTTTATTTTACATATTTCTGAGAAAGGGTCCATAGGTTTTACCAGACTGCCAAAGGGATCCACAACACAAAAAATAGGTTATAAACCCCTGTATCTACACAGAGATCTTTTAAATACTAACTTAGTCACTCAATGTATTATCTTTCCTTTTCAGTTTGGTATTATCTGCAGATTGGATAAGCAAGCAAGTTGTTGATTAAAATGTTAAATATGAAATGTCAGGGCTAGACCTTGGCAAAATTTTGTACTAGATGAAGTTTGTTTGGGGCACACCTTTGCACTATCCTTTAATTCCCTTGTCATTTTTCCCAGCCTTCCCTCCCAGGACTTGTGCCCATTCCCACAGCAAGATCTTTATTCTAGGTTGTGAAGCCAACTACTAAACAAATACTCCTTTCTAGGGTATACGAGAGAATTGTTCTTTGCCCATTAGAACCAAAAAGAAACACCCATGTTTTGGGTATTGTTTTGACTATAAAGTATAGTCTTCTGAATCAATATAAGAGTTTACTTTTTCTAAGATGACTAAATGTTATCCTTCCTATCTGTTGTCCTTAAGCCTTTTGACTGAGGTTCCCTGGACAAGATTAAGGTGAAGAAAGAAACCAGAGGTTGGGGTATCCTATAAGCAGTATCAGTCAGTGATCTAAAGCTAGACTGTAACCAAACTTGGATATAAAAATCTGTTCTCTGTAAATTATTCTACTTTTTTCTTTTAGATTTTTGGTCCTTGCTTCTTAGAGTTTCTTAATTATAAGTTCCTTTTAAAATTCCCAACTTTGACTTAGCTGAATTAAGTCCTTTGTCAATATACATAAAAAAAGTATTTTACTAGGAGGTGATGCTCAATTGGACCAGTTCCAGAGAAGGGGAGAGAGAGAAGAAGCAGAAGAAAGAGGAGGAGGAAGAGGAAAGGAGGGAAAGGAAAAGAGATAAGGAGTAAAAGAGAAAAGGAGAGAGCAGAGAGGAAAAAGAAAAGAGTAAGACAGAAAGATAGAAGAGAGAGAAAACAGAGAGATAGAGAAGGAGTGAGATTGAGACAGAGAGACAAAGAGATGCAGACACAGAAACAAAGGAACAGGCTGAGTGACTAAACTTATCTCTTGTCATGAGTAAATGCTTGTTGATCAATGGATTAATGAAGTGAAGTGATTTGCCTATAGTCAAATATCTAGTTAGGGGATAAAGCTAAGACTGTAATCTTGGTATGCGAAATCCTAGTCCAGTGCTGGATGGAGTTAGGAACTAGTTGTGGACACCATTTACTCCAGTACAAGAAACTTTTATTGAACACCTACTATGCGTCAGGCACTGTGCTCAGTGCTGAGGATACAATTAATAAAAAGAAAGACATTGCCTGCACTTAAGGATTTACAATCTAAAGGGGGAGACAATATGAAATGAGAGGCATTAAAGTGGGAAGGGGAGATAGGACTCTGGAGCATACCTGGTGGTAGGGGCATCTTGGATTCTTGTCTTCATTCTTAATGTATTTACTGATAACTCTGGTACTACCTCACCCCCAACCCTGGGAAAATTTCAGTTTAACAGGGTTCTCTTGAGCTCTCTTGGGAGCTGTAAATCATCAGTGCTGAAATTTTAGAGAGGGGATATTTTGCACATTGGAGGGCAGTAGTCTTCCTAAAATCTCTTACATAAAGAAATAATGAAATTTGCATTGGTCAAATTCCAGATCAAAAGCCAGTCATTGGGAGGCAGACATAATATAAGAAAACACATGGACGAATGCAGTGAAAGGAAATGACCTTGTCTTCTTTGCTAGACTCTTCTCTTTATCTGCCGCTCAGAGAGATGTCTGAAATGAGCTGGTCTTCCCAACTACAGCCTCAATTCCCTCACAACATGGAGTTTGGGAGGAGAGGAGATTCCAAAATATTTTTTTCTCAGGAAAGCAGAGGAAACTCATTGGATGTTAAATAGGAGCTACAAGTAATTTTTAAACCCTAAATCTAAAAATTATTTGGGCCAAGACATAGAATCATCAACACACAAAAGCAGTCAAAAGAATAGACAACGCTCAGAGTGGGGAACCCTCAGGCTAACGTTTATTGATTGCCTTTAGTAGAATGCATTGGCTCATGGACCCGGTAACTATTCAAGAAAAGAGCTCAGACTGCCCTGATCAAGAACAAAGTCCCCTTTTCTCCCCTCATATCTCCATCACCTCAGTTCAGGTCTTTACTAGATAATTATATCTTTCCTCAAGTCTTTCCCAACTCCAATCCTTCAGTCAGTTGCCAAAATTATTTTCCTTAAGTATAGGCCTAACCAAATCACTTCCCTACTTAAAATTTACTAGTTCTCTATTAATTTTAGGATCAAATATAAATGGCTTTGTTTGGCACTTAAAGCCCTTTCCAGTTTATTTCTAAATTACCCACACAACTTTATTACACATTACTCCCCTACATTTACACTGTGATCCAGACATAATGAACTCCATTCTGGTCCTCAAATGTGCCTGCGGATCCCCCATCTTCATGCATAGAATGCAATCCCTCCTCACTTCCACTATTTAGAATCCCTAGCTTCCTTCAAGGTTCAGCTTGTGTCCCCTTCTGTGTGAAACCTTTCCTGATTCTCCCCAGTTCCTGGTGCTCCCCACTCTCCCTACCAAACTATCATATCTTTTTTTGGGGGGGGTATATAACCTATATATGTAAATGTTATCTCTCCTTTTCATCAGACATTACTACATTTTTGCCTTTACATCACAGCCCCTAGCACAGTGCTTGGTACATCATAGCCACTTAATAAATACTTACTGATTTATTGTGGGAACAGAGAGAGTCAAGAATACCTGAAACTCAACAGGTGCAGCAACACATCCTTCTCCCCTTCCCTGAACCATCAAGATGAGGCTTGGCACTCAATAAAGTAGAGAGATTCAGTGCCCAGCCAAGATCAGCATGATGGCACATCACCAGGGGCATAAACAACTTTGCAGGATATAAATTAACCTGACCATGTATATGAATAGTATTTATGCCCTCCGTGTATTTGCTCTGTGTATTTGTGACATTTGCCTCTCTATACATGTACGATGGTCACATATGCTCCCTCTGTATGCCCTCCATGGTCACATATGCTTTCTGTACATGTTTCTTCCCCAACTAGTACTATGGTAACCTGAAGGAGGGTATGCCCCATATGTATATATGGGAGATCCTTTTATTGTCGTGTTATTTGTTATACTGTTTCATTTTAAACTAATAATATGTCTTCTGTCTGATTGGTAAAAGTAAATACACTGGTAAGGGCTTGAGAATTAAGATTTTTGAGGGTGTGCTAACCAAGAGTTTCTTAAACTTGGGGGTAGCTCTCCTAGGTCCCTGTGAAAGCAGTTGCTTCATGTGCTATAATTAAATTCTACCATGCAGATAGCTGCCTAGCTGTGAGACCTGCCTTGGCCTAACACCAGAGCTATTCAAATATTTACCCTGTAAAGGGACTAGGTCAATGTCCCCTTTAAACTGTTAAACTGTGGTATTATTCAGGCACATGGTTCAGACTGCTGCTTCTGAACAGACATGTATGTTAAGTTATTCTCCTGTGCCAAGAGTCTTCAACAATTGATCAGCTTCTATGAAACCTAAGGCAATCTTCTTCCATCTATGCAAGTCCCATCAGGTCTCCCTTTTCCTGTTGGGGCAAGCCTGAAGTATTTGCCAGTGTTCTCTGTCATAGACATATTTGGTTAAAAATCTGTGACTCCATAATGTATGAATTTCTTTTTTTCTTCTTAAAAATACAGCTATTTTGAAATGTATTAAATCTCAATCAAAATTTAAGTGATATAATAATTTTGCCCAAATTCAAGTATTAGTACAAGAGTTAAAAAACAAATGATTAAAAACCTTGTTTGAATTTCCAAAACAAAACCTTTTCCTATTCTAAAGCCTTGACTCATTTTTTAGATTAATCCTATTGTGTAATAATTGAATATGTATGTTCCCGTGTTTTAGTTCTCTCTGAACCTGGATGAATTTTCCCCCCAGGAAAGCATCCTTATTCTAAGGTGGATGGTCATCAGAGAATAGCGCTTCTTTTGGTTCTAAACAGCTTGTATATGGAAATCTTGATCCTGTCAAAGATTGGGATGAAAATATAAGTCCTTCTCTTACTTTTAGTGTGTAGAGGATAACATATGCTTCCCCCTCTAGCTCTCTGAAATTCTCTTTCTTATGGCAATAAACTTAACTTGCAGGGAAGAGGTAGCATAAAAAATATCCAGGAAATATATACTGTGAAAAGGAGTTGGGTTGCTTATGGGTTGACAGTGAGGAATCAGACACACTGGCTACTGCAAAGTCTCTTAAAAGCAAGCCAGTGGTACATTACGTAGATTCTCTATGGAAATAGACAAGACATGGGAGGATGTGGACTTGAACCATGGAGGATGGGAAACTATGCATGGGTCACACAACCTGTACCACTTGGAGAGAGTGCCCCCATTGATAGATCATAAAAGATTAAAATATAGAAATAAACAACAATGAAAACCAAAGAGAGAATGTTTGTAACCAACTCTTTGAAGCTTACCTGTGTCTCTAGAATCTAAGCATCTGCAATCTTCTGTCTTCAGTAGATCGACGTTTTCATTTATCTGGGCACCTACTCTAATGATGAGGGTATTTATGTAACCTTTGTGCATCTGCTCCTGTAATTCTGCATTAGAAAGTTTACCCAACATACTAGGGGCCTTCTTCGACTTTTCTTGACCAGTGGAGTACAGGGCCTTTCCCTCTCTCTTGTCATGAAACTGACCCTTCTTTGTTTTCAAGCATAGATTTCTCTGATGACCTCCTTTTATGCTTCTTTTCCTGAACAATTACCCATTTGTAGTGTTCTGGTCAGTTCACAGCTACCATGATGTGCCTTTCGATTGCCCTTTGGGTGATCTTCAATTTGTTCCCCAGAGTCATTTTCATTGAGAAGTATTCTAGATCAGTGGTACCAAACTGAAATAGAAACAAGGGGCTACTAAGCCATATATAAGGATCCCTAAGGGCCTCATATTGACTTAGAAAACCACATTTTAACATTATCTATGTCCCCTAACCAACACCCCCTCCTCCTAATCAGTATAGTAAATTTATAAGTAGCTAGTATAAAGGAACAATAGCAAAAAATAAGATTGCAAAGGGGAACCTGGAAGTCACCTTCAAACTGTCCCAAAGATCAAAGGAGCTGAATTTACAAGGTGTATCATGTAAGAAAAATTCACATCCTGATAATATGTAATTAATCAGCAGAAGGCTGATAGGCTCTGTTGTCAGGGTTCTGGTTCTTTGTTATGTCAATTCCAGACAAAGTCCAGACCTCCACAGCTCTAGATCAGCAGAACATCAAAAAAAAAAATCACTTTGAGATAAATTCTTTGAAGTTTTACTGATAACATCAAGATGATTTGGATATGTTAATGAAGTAACCCCAAGTGGCACAGATCTGGTCTGTTTCCCCCCAAAAAATATAAAAATGAAAACTCAAACTGCTGCTTCTCAGCATTCTTCCATGTCCATCAGGTCCATGTTGCTTGAGTGCTCCCAGTTATTTATGTGACTTGTCCCTTCTCCATCTTCTTCCTCATAATGGCTGCCTCCCTTCACCATCCCATTCCCTATCCATGCCATCTGCCTTTGTATCCCTCCCCACTTTTCACTACTTGTCTTTATGTTTTGCTGTAGTTTGTTCTTACACCCTTTGTGATTATTAAAACATGATTATTTCCCCATTTCCCACTGCCAATTGTGGTTTTTCCCAGCAAGTACTCAAAGAACCAGGCATGCTTCCTCCATTTCGTAATTTTCTAAGTTAATTATCAATTCACAATTATTTTTATCTGGTTCACTGCACTGATTGACACCTCTGTCTTATAGCATCTTGCCCTTGATCCTGTGATTTACTCTAGCTTTCTTTTGTAATCTTATATATTTTATTTTGTGCATCTAAAAACACAATTTGGAGAAAAAGTCCATAGACTTCGTCAGATTGCCAGAGAGGTCAGTGACACATGAAAAGGTTAAGAATCTCTGTACTAGTGGGTTTGGAGCCCCAGAAGACATCTGCTACCTCAGATTCTATAAATAATCCTGAAGAACCTGAACTTCTATAACTCAAAATCTCTACGGTGTATCAGCCAGTAGACATTAGGGCCAGTTTAGCTCTTAGCAAAAGTACTTCCTACAATAAGAGAATATAAACAGTGGCTATAAAACACTCCCCCTATAAACCTAAGATATACTTTCCCACATGTATATTACCTAGTATATGTATGGGAAGAATGTAGTCAGCATATAATAGCAGTACCAAATACCTATAGGATACATGTGTGACAAATGTAACTCATGTATCTTGTTATTACAGGGCCCAGTAATGTTTTCTGCTTTCAATGTTCTTATGCAGTTCCCTTTTGCATGCAGTATTTCTGATGGGTAGGTTGCTCAGCTGATTGCCCAGGGACTCTTCCTTTCCATAGCCCAACTCTATACTGCCAAAGCTAGCTCTCTCTTGAATCAATAGCCAGCTCTTTTCTCTGCTGCCAAGGATCTTATTCCTCAAAACTACTTTTCTTAAATTGTTGCTTTTCTGTATCTTTATCTGAGGTGTATCTCTGTTCCCTGGAATATCTGGTCACTGAATCCAGACGGCTCAGGAGGAGAAAGTGAGACTGGTGACCTTGCACAGCCTTCCCTTACTCAAAACAAAGTCAAGTGCAGGTCATATCCTCATTTCTCTAATGTCATGGTCCTCTTTGAAAACAAAGGACAAACACAATCTGTGAGTAGACTGAGCTGCCTAAGTGGGGACCCGGCTAGCTAGGTATCTCAGAGCTTTCCTTCTCATCTCTAAAAGAAGGTAAATTTTGATGGCCAGAAGCTGATCAGTTAATTTATGATACTTTGACTAGATTCTTTTCCTTCCCTTCTGTTTCCTTCCCTTCCCTTCCCATTTCCCCTAAAATCTTAGACCCTAGGCACTCTGCAGCCCAAGGACTGAACAACAAAGGGTCCCTGCCCAACCTCTACTCAATGGTTGTTTTGGATCCTCCTGGCTTAGAGTGAATATCAATAGTAACAGCTTCTCTTTGAAACAACAACCCTGAGGCTCCTGCCCCTCCCAATGTGATTTATCTATTTTTTTTCTTTTCTATTAAAAGGGGCCATCTCCCTGACTATTTTTTAAAGAAGCCTATTCTCTGAATGAGTATTACCTCATTTTGAGTGAGTACCTGAAAAGGCCTTAGCCTAAAGGGTCAATGTCTCCCATTGCATCCTGGGCAGACTCCAGTCATCCTGATGAATAGTCATTTGATCCAAATGGCTCAGGAGGAGAAAGTGAGGCTGGTAACCTGCACAGCCCTCCCTCAAAACAGAGTCAAGTGAAAGTCATGTCATCATTTCTCTGAGGTCATGGTCCTCTTCAAAAATGAAGGACGCACACAATCTCTGCTCCCTCAATTGTTCCTTGAATTCACTTGAACAGAAGAACTCCTGAACCACTGGATGAGTGTCTCCCAGTTGGTAGTCATGACCAATGGGAGTGGGTAGAAGAAAGAGAGAAATTCCATCCTATTCCCTGGCATATATCTCCTCCACAAAGTACTCTTAAGCCTGTATTTTCTAGAAACTGAATTCTGTCCCTAGGACTCAGCTATTTAAATCCTTGCTCATCCAATTAGTTTACTCCTCTTTATTTTATTTTATTTTTTCAGGAAAATGTTTCTATACAACTCAAAGGGACCAGGGGCACAGAGTATTTTTACAGTTGAGTAAATATCTTGTTAACATTTATTACATTCTTGGATTTTCGAACTGGGGTGGGGATAAGGGAGCAGTGAGTAAATATTAACTTCATTGCACTTATATTTCCCATAATGAACTAAAGGCCTAGGACAGGGATGGGGAGCCTGTGGCCTTCTAGATCCTTAAGTGTAACCTTTCGACTGAATCCCTAGTCTATGACATAGTAGGCAAAAGTTTCTGTGTGTGTGTTCTTGGCTTTGACTTTTTAAAAAATATTTGTTTTATTTTATCGGAGATAAATCCACAACTCCTTTAAATTACTTTTCTTCTCAACTCTAATCCTATGATATTGTTCAGTATAACACTTTGTTGTGTTCACTTAACTTTTTCTATTTCTTTTTGCTCGTGGAATCACAAGTTCATAGACTTAGAGTTGGAAGAGGTCTTGGAGGTCATGCAATCTAACCTCCTTATTTTGCTGGCAAGGAAACTGAAATCCGGAGAAGTTTAGTGACTTTCCCAAGATCACAAAAGCTGCGAATGGCAGCGTCAAGATTCAAACAAGTCTTCTGTAGCCCTTTCATACTATGAAGAACAATGCAGTCATTAATTAATGTTTCTTTGGGTTTCGATGCTTAGATCTTGTGTTTTCAATTTGACCAGGGATTGAATTTGACAGTGATTTAAATCAAATTCACAAGACATTTGCTAAAAAGGCCCAGCATTCTTAAAGTCCACTTGGATATAAGCTTTCACCCTCAACTAAAACATTACACTTTCTTTCATCTATCATTTCTGTTGTTTGCTTTTGTTGTCATACCAGATTATGAGAGTTATGGACTGTATACTCCACTCTGTACTTTTATCCAGTTAAATAGCACGAGCAAATTGAGGTCTAGGCTTTTCAAGGTCACAGTTTAAATCTGGAACAAACCAGTTTAGATTAAAGGGAGTGTCCTTGGCACCAACTCTCGGTTGCAACATTACCTCCTTTTAATAGAGTAAGCCACTTTGCAAAGTCCACCTTCCCAATGATACCATTTCAAAACCTTCTGAAACCACCTTAGCTTTTCCAAGAAATTCAGGTTGAGCCCCAAGACATTAAACTGCTCAAACATTTGCTGTTTGTTTTCACCTACCTTAAAAAAAGCAAAAAAAAATGATGCTTATAAGAGATCAAAAGAAAAAAAAATCAAGTTAAAAGTAGTAATTACAGCAGGATTTTGTTTGTAGTCCTTTCTTTAAACTACCTACAAAGTTCCAACTTTCATTGGAACTGGTTGGCTTTCCTTTTATTCTGTTATGTTTACTCTGCCTTGTTCAGTCCTGTCCGACTCTTTGTAACCCTGTGGACCATAATGCTCCAGTATTGTCCATGAGGTTTTCTTGGCAAAGGTACTGAAGTGGTTTGCCATTTCCTTCATCAGTGGATTAAAGCAAACAGAGGTTAAGTGACTTGCCCAGGGTCATACAGCTTGTACGTGTTGGAGGCCTTCTGATCTTCCTGAATATCCAGGCCCAACAGTCTGGAGCGGCCAACTAGCTGCACTTTTGATCTACTTTGCATCCAATAAAATTCATGCAGTTTAGCATCTCTTTTTAAAAAAAGGTCTTTCCCACTGCCTGTTGCCTTTTGATGTGCTTCCTGCATAGTCAGTCCCTGATTACTATCAGTTACATGGAAACTCCATGATGCCTTAAATCTGAGCTTTGCAAACAGCACACTGCAGTGCTGACATTCAGTGACTCCTTGAGTCAATACTGACAGATCTGTAATCCAAACTCAAGGGATATCCCATATCCCCAAAATTGAAATGTCCCAGAATTGGAAGACAAGATCAAAGAATGTTTCCCCCTGACATTGCAGCTAATAAGAATAAACCTAAAATGAAGAGATTAGACAGCTACAGAAATAATCTACCCTAAAGGTTGGTAAATGTACTATTGGTGGTAGTAGAGAATCTCCCAAATCCAATTAAAAAGACCAGAGAATCTCCCAAATAAATCAGAGGATTAGGGGATTAAGATCTCCATGGAAAGACAAAAAACTAAAATATAACTAACATAAACCATAGCATAATTAATGTCTGCAGCAAGATAATGTGGACATACCAGAAAGGTGGTAGTCTGTATGGAGTCAAAAGAAAAAATGGAAGCAAAAGCAACTACTACTTTTCTCAGTGTCTCTTTAGATTTGTTGGAGTAAGTGAATGATCTCATTTCATTTAGCTAGCTAGAAACATCCCTAAAGTAGCAATTCATCAGATTACCCTGACTTGTAGGAAATTTCCCACAGGAATGTACAAATACCTCTGCTCTTATTTTATTTTCAACAAAGAATCTTCTGATCTCTAATGAGTAGAGTGGAAAAATCACTGTGCTGAGAGTGAGCTCTGGATTCTGGTCCTAGCTCAGTCATTAACCAACTCTCAGTTTCTTCTTTTGTTAAATTGGGATGTTGATCTAGATGACATATAGAACCATTTCTATCTGTAACTGCCTAATTCCTTGCTTGGGTGGGGCAGGGAATGGCACCTCAGTCATTCCTAATTGCATTCTCCCCTATTTCTCCTAGTTTCTGGTATTACCTCCTTATCGAAATCAATTTGTATTATTTTGTATTTACTTGTTCAAATTGTATCCTCCCAGTAGAATTTAAGCTCTTTGTGGGCAAAAATTGTGATTCCCTGCTTTTTTGTATCCCCAGTTTTTAGCACATACATTAATAATGTTTGTTTAAATGAACTGATGCAACTTTTATGGGAATTTCCGGCACAGTTTGTAGATAGCTGCTTTTGTGTAAAGGGTCAAAAAAAGAAAAATGATTTTCATCAGCATATTCCAAGCATACACCCTAAACTTCTTTGAGTAAAGTAATTCAAATTCTCACTAACAAAGACTGGTGATAAGTCATTGCCTGAAAATACCAGCTTCTTACAACACGGCAGCATTTTCTCACAGAAAGGTGAATGAGGTGTAATTATCTCTCCGTAATTGAAAACTAAATCACTGATGACTGTACAGTTTAAATATCTACTAAAGTACTTTCATTTTATTGCATTTATTTTTGCAGGACATGGTTTCAGCAAATAGGTTATTAATTTTTTTTATCGGATTAGAATTTGAATGGGCACATTAAAAACAAGTACAATTCAAATTGATGTCTTTTATAATTTCCCAGGTGATATTAAACAAGTTTTTGAGATATATACATAGGTATGTGTGTATTTAACTCTAATCTAACTATTCAAATTAACATAGATCCATAAGTCCAGGACTTGAAAGAATTTAGGCTTTGTTTAAAAGAGATTAGGCTTTTGGAACAATATGTTTGGCAACAATTTAAAATAGGACATTGTAATAGAAAGACCACTGGAACAATACACCTGGCTCTTAGTATAGAATCTGCAAATAAGGAGGCTTGTGAACTTGGGGAAATCACAATTTCTCTCTGTTCTCTCGTCTGGAAAATGAGAAGATTAGATAATCTTTAAGATCCCACCCAATTCAGTTCAGGGAACATTTTTTAAATGCCATCTATGTAGAAAGCACCATGCTAGGTTAGGCACTGGGAAAAATACAATATTGGATATAGCAGGGTACTAATTCTCATAGACAGGGTACCTGTCCTCTAAAGTAGGATGAAACATACACACACACACACACACACACACACACACACACACACACACGTAATATGAGATAATTGTATTAAAGAGGTACAAAATTAAATATGGTGGGAGATGTGAATGGGGAAAGTGATTAACAAAGTGGGAGCAGGGAGAAGATCTGGGTGGCATTTGAGTTGGGTTGGTTTTTTGTTTTAAAGATTTCTAGGAATTCAACAAGTGCAAGAGTGAGGGGCGGGGGGAGGACAATGTGAGCAAAGCCACAAAGAAGGGAAAGAAAGAATAAGGAAGCCCCTTGGGGGTCAGAAGGTAAATCACAAGATCATAGATCTGGAGCTAGAAGTCACCTAAGAGGTCAGTTAGTCCAAACCGCTCATTTTACAGATGAGGTCTGGAAGGATTAGGTGACTTGCTTATATGGTCGCAGGAGTCCATTTGGTCCATAATAGAGTGAGAATGGTTTGAAGAGGGAAAACTGAATTGCTGTTCAGTTCTGTCAGACTCTTTGTGACCCCATTTGGGGCTTTCTTGGCAAAGATTCTACAGTTGTTTGCCACTGCCTTCTCCAGCTCATTTTACAGATGAGAAACAGAGGCAAACAGGGTTAAGTGACTTGCCCAGGGTCACACAATGGAAGCATCTGAGCAGTGAGGTCAGACTGGAATTCAGGTCTTCCTGACTCAGGCCCTGGTGCTCTATCCACTGTACCACCTAGGGGCCTGGTGAGAAAAACTATCAGGAAAATAATGGTCCAGGTAGGTGGTAATGAGAAAGTGCACTAGAGTGGCAGCCATGGGAAATCAGCAAGAGAGGATGGCTTTAAGAAACAATGTGAATGGCAGCAACTAAGTGGCACAATGGATAGAACACTAGTCCTGGAGTTAGGAAGACCTCTCAGGGGTGGGGAACCTGTGCCCTTTGACATAAGGGCCAAACTTGAGGATCTAGAGGGCCACATATGGCCTCAAAACCACAGGTTCCATACCTGTAAGTTCAAATGTGACCTGACACTTACTAGCTGTATGACCTTGAGCAAGTCACTTAACCCCAATTGCAAGAAAGAAAAAATGAAGGAGGGAAAAGAAAGAAGGAAGAAAGGAAAGAAGGAAGGAAGGAAGGAAGGGAAGGAGAAGGGAAGGAGGGAGGAAGGGAGAGAGGGGAAGAGAAGGCGGAGGAAGAACAAATGAGACTTGCTAACTGAATGTGAGACATGAAGAAATGGAAAAGGTCAAAAGCAATGACAAGATTTTACACACAGAAGACTGAATGAATTGCATCTCCACTGCCAGAGAGAATGAAACAAGTTTAAGAACAAAGTTCCATTTCAAAATTTCAATGTGTCATTCAGATGGAGATGCAGGTTATAAGCCAAGGAGAGGGAACTATATTTTGGAGTCATCAACACAGACAGAGCAATTGAAGCTATAGTGGTGAATAAAATTGTCAAGAAAATAGGTGTAGAGAAAGAAAAGGGTAAGGAATCTTGAGGAATATGTATCTTAAACAATTGAGGAAAAGATGAGGAGCTAGTGAAGACTGAGAAGCAATACCTGAAACATAAGAGGAGAACCTGGACAGTGCATTATCTCTAACAGCAAGAAAAGAGAATATTAAGTAGTAAGGAAGAGTCAACAACTTTAAATGCAACAGGGAAGTCAAAGAGAATGATTGTCACTGAATTCAGGGATTTCAGTAGAGTGGTAGCAATGGAAATCAGATTTCAAGAAACACAAGGTATAGATAATTTCTTCAAGAAGTTTATCTGTGAAGAAAAAGAGGGAAATGGGGTACTAGGTAATATCCTTCTTTCCTCCCCCATGACTTTGCATTTATTTTGTATTTAACACCTTCTCAGGGCTATTCTTTTAACTTGTACTCAAATTCCCAGAGAATAGTAGTGTAGTGTAGCCTATGAGTCCAATGCCCTAACACTGCAACTTATGAGCCCCCATTGGTATGTTTTCCATTAACTATCAGCCAATAAATATGAGAGATTAATAAAGGCATTTAATGTACTATGTTTAATTATAAAATGTTCTACCCATAAACCTGGAATACACTCTTCTACAAATAAACATAATGGCTCTGGGAGAAGTGAGCACAAACTTAGAAAATAATTGTAATGAAGTATTTATATAATATTGTAATAATTGGGACCAGAACTACTCACTGCTCCAGTACAGTGGAGTCTAGAAGTCTTTTTTCTCCCTTGGAGGCCTGACAAAAATTCTCACTGGGCGTATCATGTATTCTGTGTGAGCAACAAGCCTCTCAGCTTGCTCTCTGTATAGTCTGTAACTGGCTTTCTTCTTTGCTGCCAAAAGTCTCACTTCTTGATGATTGTAGGCACATGTCATATAAAATACATGTCTTACCTGGGGAAACTTAAGACTGGATCTCAGAGTCCTAGCTAACCGTTTTTGACTGTAGACTGAAACCCAAATTTAAACTTTAGATTGTTTCCCTTCCCTCCCCAACGCACCATCACTCCAGGGTGTAGTATAAAAAAGCTAGGGTTTGAGAAAAACAAGATTTTGACCATTCTTTTAGGTGGCCAGGTCCCTTAAGATTAAAACTAGACTGATGTATGGGACATGTGTTTCTTCCTTGGATCTACATCTCAAATCATAAAAAGCAGAAGACATCTTGAAAAGTTCTCTCCCTTGGCCAAGAGATGGCACTAGAGTGCAATAAGCTTGATAAATCTAAGAATTCAGCTGTCCTCCAATCAGCAGAGCAGCTGGAGAATTCTTTCAGCGCCTTCAAGCTTTCTCCAGCCAATCAGCAAAGCAATGCCTCTCCTCCAATCAGTAGGCTCCTCACAAAGAAACTTCAGCTGTTTCAGCTGGAAGCAATTTCTATGCCAGCTGTTTTCTGTCCCTAGTTCCTTGTGACTCCCCATGAGCTCAGCTTGTCCTGCTTTTTATTATATCTCTTTCTATACCTTCTTCTCAAAATTTCTCTTTGACTTACTCTACCTTCCAATGTCTCAAATAAAAATATTCTAGAAGTCAATGACTGATCTTTACCTTAAGGTAAAATTCAAGAAATCTAGCTTTCTCTTAGATACAAAGGCAATTAATCCTCCCATAGTCCTCAAATGGTTATTTGATTTACCATTTTGTCGATTAAACCCTGCACTTAGATGCAAAAGGGTTAATGGACCACAACGCCCTGAACTCATCATGACCTCAGTCAATCCCCTATTTTCAAACAGGTTTTCTTAATACATTCATCTAAGGGGCAATTCTCCATCTGATTCTCAAAACAATCTGTATCTCTCCACAACAATTTTTTCTGAGAGCTGTGTTTTCTTCAAGATTATTTTATCAGTTTTCTCTACACAGGTATTAATTTTTTATTCCTTTCAGCAACCAAACTATTCATATATGGAAAGGGCAATAACTTACATGCACTTGTGTGCAGAAAATAAATATCTGTCCTATACTTGATCTACATTGCACATTAAGTACTTTTCTCCTCCCCACCACCCACTTTGAGGAGTCCCTGGACTCTAGACTGAAGCCAAAATTTACATTTTAAGTAATTTTCCTTTCTTTCTCAATACTTCACTGCTAAAGAGTTTGAGAAAAAAAAGATTTGGGCCATTCTTTTAGGGGACCAGTTCTCTGAGGATTAAAATTAGTCTACATGCATGAGACAAAAAGTAAAAGGGGCTGTTGGCGGAGAGGGCAGTACCCAATGGCCCTGGGTCCAAAAGTAGCTATATTGTTAAACATATAGATGTACACGTTATATTCTTAAGGTCAGAAACCATTTTATTTTTGACTTTGTACTTCCAGTGCCTGGCATTTAACAGAAGATTAATAAATGCATATTGATTGATTGATAAGCTGGGGGGTAGATCATGAAGACTTTTTTATAGCATTAGGGAGACCTGTCATTGGTGGATAGGAAGGAACCAATAGAAAGGAAGAGATTAATGGTTCGTGAAAGAGTGAGAATGACAGCTGGTAGAGCAAGACATTGGAAGATGCAGAGGTATCAAGGGATCTGGTTTTTGTGTGGAAGGATTAGGATTAGAATTCATTTGGAAAATGAAAGCCTCTCTGCAACTGGAGGGAAGGAAGAAAGATTTAAGGTCTATGTAAAAAAATATAAGAAATAGAGGAATGAAGTGGAGGGAATTCATATCTGTAACTTGAAGCTAATTGTCCTGGGAACCTCATAGCAATACTGTGGTTGAGAGCTTGAAGAGAGAGGAAAGATTGCGTATAGTTATTATAAAGAATGAGATAGGGAGTTTAAAAAAGTAGAATATATATATAGCAGGGAAGGCCTAGTTAAGGTTATATACCATATATACCATGAAAGGGTCTCAGGAAAGCTATCATTCTTTACCCACAACACTGATATAGTATAACCTAATTAGTTCCCAACAGATGGGAAAAGGAACTAATATTAATGAAGGAAGAGGAGGAGGAAGAGGAGGAGGATGGTAACAGTTTAGGTTTACATAACACTTTACAATTTACAAAGCACCTTCTGTACATTATCTTATTTGATTTCCACAACAACCTTATGAGGTAATAGTGTATCTACTATTAACTACTACATTTGCTTCAAAACAGGATTAGCCCATGACTCTATGTTATTTCTCTTCCTAGGGGCCTTTTCAGTCTGGCAATGCTTCCACCCTGTGGCCTCCTCCTCTAACTAGAGAGCTGCTCCCTGGAACCTCCATTTGAGGAAATCTCCATGCCAGAATACTTCTAGCTTAGCCTGTAATTCACTAATCTACTTTTCAACCTTACACAACCTATTCCCCCCCTTTTTGCTCCCTGTTATGTGTTATCTTCCTCTGTTAGAAAATAAGCTCCTTGAGGACAGGAACTCTTTTTTTTTCTTTTTCATTTGTATTCCGAGAGTTTAGCACAGTGCTTGGCACATAGCAAGCCAAGCACTTAATAAATGCTCTATCTGTCTATCATTTAACTAGCTAGTTATGCCAGCCTACAAAAGATAAAATTTGTACAAGTTCATATAGCTAGTAAGTGAAACATCTGGACTCAAACCCAAGTTTTTTGACTTCAAGTAAAGCCATAATACCAGACTGAATTATAGAAAATATTAATAGAAGTGTCACTTTATTACTTTGTAGTTTAGCAACATTCGTTAGCTAGGCTAATAAAGTGTTACCCAGAGCTTTTGAGATTGGCTTTAATGAATGGCAAAAATGAACTTTAATTGTTATATTAATTATCTACATGTGAATATAGGAATGGAAATATGAGAAAGGAATAGCCTTGCTTTTGCAAAAGATCTACTACAATAGAACACATCTTCACAGTCACATAATTGAAAGAAAAGGACAAAGATCCCACTGTGTTGGTTTTTAATTGATTGCAAAAAATCAATTGACCCAGTAGAGCAAAATGAAGCCTCAAACATTCTCCCCCAACAGTTCTTACTTGTATGCAGTAAGTTCCAAAGATCTTGGAACAATTTTAAGCTACTGAAGTTTAAAACTGCAAAAAGATTTTCAGGACAATCTGAGTATGTAAGGCTATGTTAATGACTAATATGAAAATATGTTTGATAAGAATGTATATGTAGAGCCTATATTGGATTGCATGCTGCCTTAGGGAGGAGAGAGGGGGAGGGAGGCAGAGAGAATTAAAAACTTATGGAAGTGAATGTTGAAAACTAAAAGTAAATAAATGAATTTTTAAAAATGCAACCACAGAGATAACTACTCAATGATCAATTATTAATATCAAGTGAGTCACAAACAGGATGCCATATGTTCACCAAACTTGAATTCACCACTGTCAGGTAAGGTACTCTGTGGAGTCCAAATAGAATTAACAGGCCCTATAATAGGTGATGACATCCTCCAGATACTCTTGTGGAGATGACAACTATGCTGATGGCTAATGACCCCAGAATGTTACATAAGTTTCTCAATTACATCTGTGACTATTGGAAGAGCTTAACAATCCATAAAGGAGAAATCAAGTGGCCTAAAAAAAATCCCACCCAATATCTCGATTACAATATTTGTAACTGACTAAGAACTTTCACCTGGTTGGTGTACCTGTATACATAGAGGCACCATGTAGCGATGGATAGAGGAGTGGTCTCAGTGTTGGCAGGATCAGGATTCGAATCCTGCCTCTGACACATATTGGCTATATGACCTTGGACAAGTCACTTATTGACTCAGTGGTATAAGTAATCCAGTAGAACATAGTAGAACTGCAAATGAACAACGAATGAACTGGTATCAGAACTAAATAAATTGTAGAAGAGCCAACTTGATTGCCCTAGGAGAACTATATAGTGTTTTCAATTATATGAAACTACTCCTAGACACAAAAAAACATCTTTGCAACATCAATGTTCTTCTGGTGATGCCAGGGACTATGCTAGGTGATGGGGATAGAAAGACAAAAATTAAATACTCCTTGCCCTCAAGGAACTTACATTCAATTGGGGGAGAACATGTATGTATGTGTGTATATGTTTTTTATATATGTATGTATATATATATACACACACACACACACATATATCAAGATATACATACACATACATACATACATATTTATTTAATATGCATACAAAATAAATATACGATAATTTGGAGGAGAGGCACCCTGCAGATGGGGGGATTAGGAAAGTGAGAGAAATTAATACACTATTATATTAATTTTATTATTTCATATTATTGATTATTTTTATTACATTAACTTGTTACTATATTATATTAATTACTAGTTGACATATTGTTATATTACTATATTAATAATACTAATTATTAATTTGTGATCCACCCTTTTCCTCCTATTTGGGTTAAAGCCCAACTCCTAAAAAGGTCAGTCAGTGGCTGAAGGGCATGGCTGAATGATGAAATTACTCCTAGTCCCCAAGGCACATGCTCCTTAACTACATTGAGCTGATGGGGACCCCACCCAACTGGGAAACCTAATTTCTGCTTAGAGTATAAACAGAATCCAGTCTGGGCAAGCCTTTGCCAGGGGTAGGAACTCCCTGTCCTTGATCCAAAACTATCTAGAGAGGTCCAGATGGAAATGGCTTCCCCTGCCCAGATACGTTGAGACTGCTGACTTTCATGATCAAGTCATGTTCTCAGCAGGAGGAACTAAACACTTTTAGACCACCCTCTTGTTAAATGTCCACCGATCCGGGTTGAGTTTTACTTGTCAGGAGAGTTCCCTTTCAGAAGGGGTAGAAAGCTTTTCAGTCTCCCTTGGTGCCTTTGCTTAAAGAGTGAAACCACCGACCATCAAAGGATTGATTATTAGCTAGCCTAATTAATAAATTGATTATTAATCACCTGGAAACTGTCTCTCGGGGGTTTTGTCACAAAAGACTTCATGTAGATGCAGGAATCTGAGCTGAGTTTTAAAGGAAATTCTAAAACATCACCATCTTTAATAAGGACAATTGCAGGTGACCAAAAGGATCACAGGTAGTAGACACAATAATGACCTTCATGTAAGAAGTATTATAAGAGCTCACATTCGAGACATATTTTCTGAATCCTTCTTCAAAAACAACCAGGTGTTGCAACAGATAGATTATTAGTCCTGGAATCAGGAACACCTGAGTTCAAATTTGCCTTCAGACATTTACTAGACATGTGACCCTGGACAAGTAATATCTGTCTTCCCAGAGTTGTTGAGATAATTTTTGTAAAATGTTTACCATGGAGCCTGGCATACAGTAGGAGCTTGATAAAAGCTTCTTTTCTTTCTTGTTTTGTATTCAATAGTTTCCTTCTAAGCTCAACTCAAGGACCAGCTTCTCCATGGAACCTTTCCTAATCTCCCCAGGAGCTCATACCTCTCCATTTTTCCTCCCTTTAAAATTGCCTTGTTTTAATTTTGCATAGACTTATTTATCTATATACTGTCTTCAATAGAAGGTAAGCTCCTGTGGCTGAAGATTGGGTTGTTTTTTTTTAATCTCCAATGCCTAATAAATATTTATTAAGTGACTACTTAATGAATGTCAAACACTGTGCTAGATGTTGGGAATATAAGCATCAAAAATAAAACAATCTCTACTCTTAAAGAGCTTACATTCTAATGGGTACACAAGTACATTTAAAATATATGCAGCATGAAAATAAAGTGAACAGATACAAATACAGCAACTAGGTGGTACAGTGCTGAATTTGGATTTAGGAAGATCTGAGTTCACTAGCTGTGTGAGCCTGGGCAATTCACTTAAACTCTCAATCTGTTTCCTCATCTATAAAATGAGGATGATAACAGAACCTACTTGCCAGGATTGTTGTAATGATGAAATTAAAAAATATTTACAAAGCACATTGAATACTTTAAAGAGCTCTATAGCGATTTTTATGTTTAAAATTAGATTATTACACAGAAAAGGGTACTCCAAGGTAGTTTGGGAGGAATGGCCCTAGCAGCTGAGAAGATCAAGAAAGGACTCATGGCCCCTGAACTTTACCTTAAAAGGAGAGGGATTCTAGGACACAGATAAGAAAGAATTGCATTCTAGGCACGTGGGATGGCAAGTGAAGATGGAGGGGTATGCATAAGAAAGAGAAAACCAGTTTGACTTGTTTGCAGTGTGGGAGAGGGAAGGAAAGGCCTAAGCGGTGGGCAAGATAGCTTGGGGTCAGACTGTGTAAGGCTTTAAAAGCTAAATAAAGAAATTGATGTTTTATCCCAGGGGCAGTAGGAAACCTTTGGAATTGATTGATTAGAGGAATCACATGACCAGATCTACAATTCCGGAAATGACTTTGGCTGCAGGGTTGTTGTGGTTGTTTGTCCTTGTTCTTGAAGAGGACGGTGACATCAGGGAGGTGATGCCATGACTTGCAAATGAATTGAATTTAAGTGGGAACGGCTGTGCAAAGTCACCAGCCTCACTTTCTCCTCTGAAAGCATCTGACTCCAGTGGCATGATATAGATCAGAATGACTGGAGATGGCCTCACACAAGGTAGGATGGACTGGAATGGGAGAAACTTGAGGCAAGGAACCAAGTAGTAGGGTATTTCATTCATCTACACAGAAGGTGATGAGGGCCTGAGTTAAGGTAACTGTGTGAGTGGAGATTTGAGAGAAATGAATGGTAAGATTTGGTAGCTGCATATGTAGGGTGAAGGGGAGTGGGGGAGTGAGGAGTATACTGATGTTATGAACATTGGAGACTAGGAGAATGGTGGTACCTTCAGGAGAAATAGGGAAGTTTGGAAGGGGGAGAGTTTATAGGAAAAGATAACGATAAACATAATTTGACTTTAGATATGTTAATTGATTGAAATGTATTGTAGGAAAAGGAGGCAGACTGGTCATCATAGGTTTACAGTTTGAGTGTGATGGTACCCATGAAAAGACCTAGAGGAAGAAGCCCAACAGTTTGCATTGATAATCTATGAAAGAACATGGATTGTATAGAATGAGATCTGAGTAGGCTGCCATCTTTAGAGATGGAGGGAGTACCCAATCAATGACAATATGGACTGAAGTATATGTGTACTAATGTATCCTGTTTAAATTGTGGTTGAGTTTGTCCTTCATTCTCAAAGAGGACCATGACATCAAGATGATGATGTGACTTGCAGTAGATTTTGATTTGAGTGAGGGAAGGCTGTGCAAGGTCACCAACCTCACTTTCTTCTTCTGAGTCATCTGGGTCCAGTGGCCTGATATTCATCAAGATGGTTAGATTTACAAAACTGAAATTCTGAAGGGCAAAAACAGAGGCATTCAATTATAACTGCGGAAGTCCTTTCAGGGATTGAGGAAGTATTCTACACCTTAGAAAAAGATGTGAGATTGGAATAGCTCAACTGCATATGAAAAGCACTGGGAGATGATGAACTTTCCCCAAGACAATGCAATGCCTTCATTTATTATCTTTGTCCCCAGTCACTCTTTTGAGTAAAATCCCAACCAGAACCTGGGAATTTAACTGGTCTCTTGCAGAGGAAATTTTCTCCGAATAGGTAAGAATTCTCAAAGAGTAGAGGCTAGACCCACCTAGCACTTGCCTAAAGGAAATAAACTTCTAGAATGAGACCCTAAGGGAAGAAAGAGGAAAGGTTTCTGTAAATCCTGTGTTAATGATGGTCTTTGCCCTTCCTAGACAGAGAATTTTTAAACCTGCCCCTTAAAAGAGCTGAGCCAGAGATTGTTCAAGATGGCCGTTGACCACTGAAGAGATCCCAGGGAGTCCATCTAGCAGAGACATTATGTCCTGTGAACAGCCTGCTGTTTCAAAGATCAGTCTGGGCAGCAGCAGCCCAGCAGAAGATCTATTTGCCAAGCTTAGCCCAGTCCAGCAGTCAATCAAACTTCCTGGCCCAGTTTGGCAGCAGTTGCAAAGAATCACGGAGCACTCTGCCTTGACCAGTGGGGCAGGTGAGTCTGATAAGGAACCAGCTCTGCACCTAGATTGGCTTGACATGGCCTTGTAGAAGATTGACCTAGATAGCTGAGACTTCCAGGTCCTTCTAGGAACTAGCCCTGGGGAAGATCCTGCTTCACTGTGCAGAAGAGGGACTCATCCATCACCAGGACCACACTCCACAGTGAATGGTGTGAAGACCCTCTGGAAAAAGAAAGGATATTGAAGTCCGGAATCTCTGAAGCTTAGCTACATGTGGTCCTTGAATATGCATCTCTATTGTGTTATTGTTCAGTTGTATACAACTTTTCATGACCCCATTTGGGGTTTCTTGGCAAAGATACTGGAGTGGTTGGCCATGTCCTTCTCCAGCTCATTTTACAGATGAGAAAATTGAGGCAAACAGAGATAAGTGACTTGCCCAGGGTCTGAAGCTGGATTTGAACTTGGGTCTTCCTGACTCTGGGCCTGGCACTCTAACCATTGCACCACCTAGATACCTATATGGCTCATTACCCTTGTGCTATTAGTTTATGATCACTCTTCCTCCCGCAGACTCTATATTAAGCTATGGGAGAGTACACCCCAGGTTTGGGGGAAAATCCTTTGTGACTACTATTCTGATTGTGCCATCTGAGTTAATGCCTTGCTAAGAACTGAGTCTACTTGTTTAGTGTTAAAGGGAAGCACTCTGGTGGCAACACACGAGCTACAGTGTGAGGAGGTAGCCAACCTCAAAATTACTCCTAGAAGCCCGACAGTAGCAGCAATCTCCCCTCCGTGGATCCAACCTGCCAGTGGGGCTTGGATCGGTGAGCCCAGAAGACTAGCCATACAAGAAAGTGGATATTAAAAGTGTTCTAACTCCTAAGTAAGTTCGATAGAATACCCCCACAATCTTGTTTACATTATCAATTTCATCAATCCGTTAGCATTTATTCTAGTACCATACTGGGCACTGTAGAGAATATAAGAGAAATATGAGACCCAGTCCCTTTGTTAATAGATAATTTTAACATAAAACATGCCCAGCCCTGTTTCAATATATCTTCAATATTGAACAATAATAATAGTTTATATTAACACGGCATTTTACAGAAATAAGGCCCTTTCTAGGCGTGATCTCATTTTATCCTCATTGCAAACTTTTATTCACGAAATCTAAATTAATGAGGTTTAATTAAGTAGAGGCAATCCCTGATATGAATATTTGATTTAGGAAGGACCCCTAACTCAGAGTGAAGATTGATACTTACTTTATTTGGTCATGACCCACATGGGGAATTTATTTTGCTTGACTAAACACATTTGTTACAGAAAAAAAAAAAAAAGGAAGGCCCTCTGACCTACTGTTCTCAGTGCTGGGTCTCTGCATATCACTTCCCCTTCCAGTCTGAGGCATCACTGGCCCTGATGTCAGCATTCTCTTTTACTGTCTTTTGACTGAGTCACCCAAACCTCTACTCAGTTTATCCCACCCAGGCCCAGACTTTAGCAAGGCTTATCCAAGGATTTGGAGTTTTGACCAGAGTTTTACAGATTCTCAGGGTTAACTATTTTAGTAGGAATCGGTCGAGTCTACGTGCGAATGGGCTGGCTTGGTTACCTAACCATCACGACATAGTTTCTATGGGAAAATGCATTGGTGTTTCATAGAGCTGACTTCAAAGAATTCTTGAAACACACCCAGGGTTAAACTTTGCAGTATGTGTTTGTTTAGACACTTTGTTGTTTGCCTAGTGCCTTGGGCACCTTCGTAATTCCTTACCTCCAGCATTTTGTACTGGAGCTTCGGGGAAATTTCTGTTTGTTTTTTTACCCCTCCCTGTCTGCTAGAGGATTAAGTGTTTCTTCCTTCTCCAGGTTGCTGATATCTAAGCAAATCAGGCTTCTTAGCACCCAAGGCAAATGGGATTCTTTGGCTGAGAGAAACGTAAGGCTTTAAAATGACTTTTCCTAAGCCTGTGATCACTTTTGTTTACAAAGCTACAGAAAGCTAGAGTCACCTCGAAATCAGATCCAGGGAGACTGAGTGACTCTAAACCTCATCAGGGCATTTATGGATTGCATGAAAATACATCCCTGATTGAGTCTTGGAAGGAATTTATTGAACTATGTTGTCCTAGATGTCATAGTGAGAACACTTTGTACACAACAGGGAAAATAAGACCCACTAGTTGCTAACAGCCTTTCAAATAATTTTGCTTTATCCTTTCAAGGAAGTCTATGCAGAGAGATCTTTTCTGTTGGGAAAATGGAGCTTTATGACCGTGAACTCAATACCTACCACTAGATGGAGTTCATCCGTAATCATTTCTGTGTATCTTTCAAAATAATGGAAATGGAAGTTGGAGAGAGTGGGAGAAAAGGAGGAAGCCAAGTTGCTTAAAAAAAAAAATTGGAGCTGTCATCAGAGCTGGATTTACAAATTGACAAAAAAGGAAAAAAGTTTGTGTGATTAGAGGGACATCAGAAAAGTATCGGCAGTGTGGAGTAGTTGATCTGTGATCAAATCTTGGCTCCAACATGGATTTCTTATGTAATCTTTGAGCAGTACTTCCCCAAGTGTGGTCCAGAGACTCGTGGAGATCTCTAGGAGCCTGTTGAGTGGTCCATGTGGTAAAATCTACTTTTATAATAATATAAAGATTTTAATTGCTAATACATTAGAAATTGATAGATATAACCCACATGAACAAAAGCCCTTTTGGGGATCCGTAATAACTTTTAAGAGTTTCAAGGGGTATTTAGGGAAAAAATTTAAGCATCACTGTGTTAGGCAAATCATTTTACTTTCATAGGCCTCAGTTTCCTCATCTGTGAAATGGATCAAAGTTGTCAAACTGTGAAACCCACAACACTTTCAAGTGCAGTCTGAACCAGGTTAAAATGGAATGGGTAAATATTTAACAAAATAAAAACTTTAAAAACCAGAAATAGATAATGTTACATTTTAAAACTAAATCAAATGCAGCCCTCAGGGATCCTTATGGCTAAATGGCCCCCATTTCTATTTGAATTTGATATCACTGGACTAGGTGACTTCCAAGTTACCTTCTAGCTCCGAATCTACAATTTATTCATCAGTCATCAAATATGTATTGAGTCCTTACCACCTACAAGGCATTGGGGATACAGAGACAAAATAAAATAGCTTTTGTCTTCAAGGAGCCTATATTCTACTTCTATTATGATTTTACAAAAATAAAGAACTGTTAGAGTTACTCCTTTAGAAAAACCAGTTCTTAGGGGAATATCCTCTTTAAATGCAAATGCCTCTGAGAGATGTAGCTTATGAAGTTTCTAAAATTCAGTATGAATATGTGAAATTATTTTTCTCTGGTTTGGAAGAGGCAGGGTATGGGGAAAGGCAGCCTGACATGGTGAACAGTAGAACGCTGGAATGGAGTATGAAGATTTGAATGGAAACCTACCTCTGACACTTACTAGTTATGTGACTAAGAACAAATCACTTGTCTATACTTCAGCTTTGCCCTCTACAAATGGAAGAAATAATGTCCATAGCACCTATCTCCCAGTCTTGGGTTGAGTTTCAAATGAGATAATGTATATAAAATGCTTTGCAACTTTTAAAGTGCTATTTATAAATCAATAAATCAAAATGGCACATGTTTTTTTGCTGTAACACTAGATACATATAGGGGAAAGAGGCTACTGAAAGAAATAGAAAGAAAAGGCAGGAAGACATCCTATCTGCTTTGTGATTTTGCCTTGGACCATCCTTGGCAAGATGGATTCTTCTAGAACATATTTCAGAGCCGATATTAGTGCCCAGTGGTCATGGAGGGGCAGTAGCAGAAGGAATAGAAACAAAAACCAGAAAATACAGACATGATCTTGGTTCCTACGTCTGTGTACTTAGTTACCCCTTTATGTGTTGGTATCTCGTGTACTTGGTCATAAATAGATTGCAATATGCATTAGTGGAAAGAATTCCCATACTAGAAGTTACTTACCTACACTGATGAAATCACAAGGCTTTCAAATATTTGCAAATATTGGAGTCTACAATGTTCTGTACTTTCTTATTTTTGTGTATCTCTCTCTTCTTCTATATACGTGAATGTGCACATATGTAAATTATATGAGATCTGCCTGCCTACTAGTGGGTATTTGGAGTTATCAAATGTGGAAGAAAGGATATAGGGTCTTATTCTCAGGAGGCATCATGGACTTCAAGTTTTCACAGAACCCATGACTGGCCCTTGACAAGGTCTCAAAGTCACTTGTTTCCAGAATTTCCTCACCTCTGATA
This sequence comes from Potorous gilbertii, assembly GCA_028658325.1. Taxonomy (NCBI): domain Eukaryota; kingdom Metazoa; phylum Chordata; class Mammalia; order Diprotodontia; family Potoroidae; genus Potorous; species Potorous gilbertii. The sequence goes on along the minus strand of CM053771.1, from coordinate 201,730,752 downwards.
CCTCTGAACATCTGAGAGACCTGGGAAGGTCCTGGAAGATGTGATGATATTGTTGACCTTATGATAGGGTTATCATCACACAACCTTTCGTGTACTCATTCTCTAAGTAGACGCACAAGAATACCTCAGGTATAACATGAGAAACAAATGGAAAATAGAGGAAATCACCCAGGTCACTCCCATATGACCCAAAATTTACTTAGTGAAATTTTCCTAAAATGGATGAAGATTATATTCTCTTGTATGAACTGAGCAAAAAATAAAATAAATCCATCTAAGAGATTCCTGTCTGGAGAGAGAGAGAGAGAGATGATCAACCACAGAAGATCCCTTCAATGAAGTTACTGATGGACTTGATTCCACTTCTTGGGAAAAAAATTTTAAAAAAGAAAACCAAAGATATGCATGAGTTTAGTAAAGGTGGGGAAGCTAAAGAAAGAAATTGCAGGTGACTCATTCCAATTTTTTGGAAAGAGTAAGATATGTTTCCTTCTCCACCAATCTGACTTTTTTAGAGGAAAGTTGGCAACATCCACTTTCAGTGATTAGGCAGATCTTGACATGAAGTCAGTTTGCAGCAGTGCTCCACCCTAAGATAGTTAGGTCATAAGTTAAAATCATTGGTATCTTTCATTCTCCAAATTCAGGATGAGAAAAAGCAACTACACAAAGTGGGTGTTTTGCTTTATCTCAACTTTTGCCATGAAGGTAAGTGATTGATGGCGTACACTGATTCCTTTTTTCTTTTCCAATGACAACAGAAATTCATATCATTACTCAACTCCTTGTGGCCCATTTTGCTTCCCCCAAAGGTTAGTCTTTTTTAAATAATGAAGTTGACTTTGAAGGACAATTGTATAATTCCACACCCATTAAAATATCGAAGTATTGAACCTACTCAAATGTATAAATATGCACACATATTTAACTCATCTTATGAAAAAATAATAACTTTGCAAATAGTCACTTGGGTGCTCATTTTCCCCCTTACTTAATATGTATTGTCTAAGACTCTCTCAAGACTTTATGTTACATGGAAGGTACTGAGAAAGTTCCTGACCAGGAGATCCTTCAATCAATAAAATTATAGGTCCAGAAAAAAACAAAACAAAACAAAAAGTCATGTATATCATGAAATCATAAGGAACTCAAAATCATATCTGGTTAAAAATATGCTTAATTTTTTTCCTAGAATTTGAAACTTACTTAGAAAATACCATCTGTAGGAGCCTGAAATTTCTCTGAGTAATTTTTTTTAATAGGGTTTCCAAGAAACTGTCTTTTAGTAGTGTCAGACAGCAAGTTGCACACCCACGATTAATTGGTGCTTCAGCATCACTGAACACTAGGCGGCAGATGATCCCCAAAGGATTATTGCGTATTTTTGTCCCAGCTGTCCATCAGGTTAACTTGAAATCTGAATACATTGGGGGCCTTGGAGTAGGAAGCAGCAAAGAATGTCTTCAGACATCTTCATAGTCCTTGAGGAGGCTAAGACTGAGGAACTATCTCAGCAGTGCCCAAGACAGCAGCAAAGAAGTTTAAGGTAGCAGATGAACCTCACCCATTACAGAGAAATAGCACCAGGCCTCAGCATCAAAGAGAAGAATGAAGAGGAAGAGGTGGATGAGATTGTGCAACGTTGAGTTGGTGATGGCTCAGGCCAACGTGTTCTGCTGTCCAGGCTTTGAAACACAACTATAATGACATTTCCCAGTGCCATCATGGAGCTGACCATGTAGCCACTACCCTGTCCAAACAACTCCACCGCCATTCTAGAAACTGTTCAGTGTGGCAGGGAAATCATGAAAGTGTCTGTTTCTACCCAGCCTGACTCTAGAAGCACTCGGTGTTCCTAGAGATTGAATAACCTCAGGAGTCAGCAATGCCAAGTGAAAATTTATATCATGTGGAAAAAAAAGAATTATTTCCTGGACTGATCCCCCTCTTAGAAGTAAGGATTCAAAGTTTCATCCCTTGCAGGAAAAGTCTTTTATTTTCTATAAATTAAAAAAAATCAGTCTTTTTCCTTTCAATAATGCTGTCATTTCTTTATATTCCTCCTTCCTCCAGAAATAATCTTCTCTTGAAACAAAGTACAGTTCAACAAAACTTGTGTTCAACCAACACCCTGACAATATTTAAAAATGTATTCTTTCCTCCCCACTTTTTGTCAGTCACCTCTTACCGGAGCAAAGGAGGTATGTTTCCTCATCATTCCTGTTGAATCAAGACTGTTTATTGTCGTAATTGGAACTGGATATGTTTTAGTCTTGTTTTCTTTATATCACTGTGATCAGTGTATATATTCTTCTCTTGATTCTCTGTACTCTGCTCTGCATCAGTCAAAACAAGTCCTCTCAGATTTTTTCTGAATTCCTCACTGGCCGTTTCCCACAACACAAAAACATTCCAGTACGTTCGGACAACACAGATTTACAGCATACACCTCCTTTGTTTCTAGTTTTTTGCTATCACATACAAAAATGCTGCTGTATTTTGGTTTGAGACCTTCTTTTCTCTTCTTTTTGTTCCAAAGCTGCTCACTTTCTCCTAAGAGAAATTTTAGCAAGTCATTTGCTGAGAGATTCCCTCAAAAATATAGTATGAAGACCCTAAGAACAAACTTTGAAACTTTTATTCAAAGGAATAAAACATCAAGTGTCCTTTTTGCATCCTTCAACCTCAGCTAACATCCCACCATATAGAGAAAGTTGCTTCTAATTCCTCTTAATTCTAGGGCCTTCTCTATTATTTCCTATTGATCCTGTAAATTGCTTGTTTATACCCAGTTTGCCTGTTGCCTCACCCATTCAATCCTGAGATCAGGAACTGTCTTTTGCCTTTCTTGTATCCCCAGCACTTAGCACAGTGCTTGGCACATATGGGTGATTGATAAATGCATGTTGACTGTCTATCCCTCAGTCTCTATGTCTCTGTCTCTCTCAATTCCTCTCTTTCTCTGTGTGTGTATGTATATATGTATGTATATACACATATATGTATATATTACACATACATATTTAGTTGGTGAGAGGATCAAGAGAGGGTAACATTCATTTTCTTAGTCCTGAAGCCTGAAGATACCTTAAAATACTGCCCCCCTTTATATTTCACAACTTGTTTACCTATCAAGTTAGAAACTTGGCAACAAAAGTTACATTTTTTTGCATGAAATCCTTCCCTGAGAAAACACACACCTGGAACCTGTCAGTAAAAACATTCCTTTCCAAACTAAAAAGCAGGCAGGTAGACTACTGGCAAAGTTGGCACAACCTGACACTAATCCTTTCTGAAGGCGCCAAAGCACAACTCAGCACTGCCTTCAGCGTATCACCGTGTATTACTGTTCCAGTCAGAGAATCTCAGGAGTCCTTTGATCCATTTTCTCAAGTCATCTTATCTACAAGCTGTCTGTGTGTGGTTTATGACAAACAGGCAAGAGACCCAAATAAAGTTCATCTGAAACAGCTTACAGACCCCCAAAGTAGCAGCCATCATGCTCTTTTGTTCCACATAAGTAACTGCCAACCACTCTGTTGAAGTCCAGATCTACTTCACTGAAATCTATGTCTACCTCATATTAACCACATGAGGGTCTGTGTTCTCAGACTTGGCATTCCACATCTCTGATCCTAACCTCTTTATGTGTTGTCTTTGGCAGACTCACACAACCATACTTAATCTCCTCTCTACTTCGACTGAATCTTTCCCTTTTCCTTTAAGCCATTAGCTCTTCCCTGGAAACATAAAATTCCCTATCCAACATAGATTATAAGGTAAATTGTTTCACTAGAGCCCTAGAGCTGTCCCATGCTTTTCTCTTCCAGACTGTAGAGATGCAGAGCTATGTAAATCTGACCCATTTCTAATTCATACTGCAGAAAAAACAGAAAAGAAGGCAAAGCTTTTTTGTTGTTGCGTTACAGTCTCTCTTTCTGACCCTTTCTCCTAATCCTTCCCCGTGCCCACATGCTGACTCCTAAACTGACCAAAATCCTCATTCCCATTGGGACTTGCCATCTGAATCCAGTAAATCCTTGCTCCATAAGTGATCCTAGCTAGGTATTCATCTGATTATCTAATTAAAACAACTCAGGTTTGAATGAAGCCTCATTCTCTCAGCAACCACAAAGAAAAGTTGGCATGGGGTGGGAGGGAGAGGGGGGAAAGTGGAGAGGAGTCCCCACACAACAAGGCTTATCAGGAATGAATGAAAGACAAGGAGACTGGAAGAGAATGAAAGGAAAGGCAATGCTAAGGGATGAGAGGAGTGGGAGGAATTCTGTATTAAGGATGAACAAGCAGAATGAGAGGGGCAATTTCTCCTGACATGAGGTAGCACAGAAGGCAGGATGACCAAACTCCACCCATACACCCGCCTACACCGTAAGAGGCAGGTGCTGCCAAGACTGGCCAACCACTGGGGAAAGCTGTCCTCAATTATTCCTTAGCATAATTTTACAAGTACAACTATTTAAGTCCTGATGCTGGCCTCAACTCAGTTCCCCCAGGCTCAAAACCAAGTCATCTTTGACTCATCCCTCACTCTCATTTCCTATATTCAATCTATCACCAGACTGATTATTCTTTGAAAATGTCTTAGATTGATCTCTTATTTTTCATTCCTAATGTCCTATGCCTTATCCAATCACTCATCTCCTCATCTAAATAAATATTATAGCCTCTTGACTTATCTCCTTGCCTCCAATCTTTTCTGATTTATAGGACTACTTCCCAAGGTTGTTGTAAAGATAAAAAGAGATAATATATACACAAAGCACTTTGAAAACCTTAAGGGCTATATCAATGCTAGTTATGATTAATTTTTCAGACTTTTTTTCATCGGACCTATAATTTCATTGGCAAAGATAACTCTAGGTGAGGGAATGCGTGATGAGGATCAATACTTGATCTGGAATTTGTAGATTTTGGTAGTTGCCTGGGGTCCTGAGAAATGAATTGATTTGCCTAGGGTACCCCAGGCAGGAGACAGTACTTGATCCCAGACGTTCTTGACTCTGAGACTGGTTTTTTTTCAAGTAGACAATGCTCCCTCTTCTTGCCAAAGGTTAGGGTCAGAGAGGTGGAATGCTGAGTCTGAGAACATACCCTCTAAGTGCCTCTCATTTTTGTTAAGCCTTTGTTGTTTCTTCCTTACCTACTCTTCTTCCTACTATTCAAGGGATATGGTATGGCTTTAATTACCCATACCCAAATTTGTCTCCTACTATTCACCAAAATCAGCCATCTGCTTTAATCACAATGTCCTCCTCACTGCCTCCCACCCAGGCTGTTACTATTTCTCCATCTGTGCTACATTCATGTTCATTTTTATTCACTCTGCTTAGGATGCTTTTCTCTCACTTTTCTAAATAATTCAGATCTTGCCCATGCTTCAAGGCCCAGCTCAAGCCCCACTTATCTCTGAAATCTTCCCCAGCTACTGCTATGTGGATACTACTCTGAGTCGGTTCACTGATTTATCAATAATTAGGATTATAGGCTGAAGGTAATTATCGTAGAGAACTCAAATCAATTCTGCATTAATGAATAACCATTATTGAATAAAATAAGGGGCAAGTGCATAATGAATAATTTTAGCAGCTATTTTACATTAATGGAATAATTGAGAAATTGGAACAAACAGCTTTGGAATTCAATATTTTGATTTGTTTTTGTTTTTATTATCGAATTAAGCCAAAATGAAAACTGGGATAGAGAATTATAAGAGAAAAGGTTCATATGAATACACATATTGTATATAGATGTATGTATGCAGTTTATAGCTTTAGCCTGTGTGAGTGGATTTATAAACCAAGTTATTAAGAGAAAGATAAAAGTAACTGAAAAAAAAAAAGACTATCAAGAAGACTCCAATCAAGTACCAAGGACAGTACACTGAGACCAAAGTATTGTCTGGTACTGAGCTGATAAGCAAAGACACATAGGACTAAGTCAAGGACAGATGTTCTTTGGGCAAAACAGCACCAACCTGATAAGAAATAGATAGACACCGAACCAAGACAGAAAAAGCTTCAGCTTGCAGAATCTACAGTGTGTAAGCCCTGCAAGTTATGTCTAGGGAAGTGGCCTTTCACAATAGCATATCATCAAAACATCAGTGTGTCCCCTTATCTGTGACTCTGGCCCTTCTGTCCCAGTCACCAGTTGGTGATAACTATGAATTGTGTTTAAATACCCAAATGCATGACTGTCTATGTCAAAGAGACAGAACAAGCTTTCTGGAAATTACAATTTTAGTTCAGCCCTGATTTATCCTAATTTCTTTCTCCTCACTTCTCACACTGTCTGCTTGGAAGGAGTGATCCAGGCAATCCATTTATTAAGCACTGTTCTAGGAGCTAGGGAATGCAAAAATGACCAAAATTTTTTTTCTTGTCCTCAACTGCATTCTCCTGGAGGAAAGCATCATGGACACAGATAAGTGATACAAAATACTGGAGTGTTTAAAAATCTTAGTGTAGTTTGAATGGCTTAAAACTACACTAAGACTTTTAGGCCACCCTGCTTTTACAGAATAACTGTAGACAGGGTCAGAGCATCAGCAACTGTGGGCATTGAGGAAGCTGTGGAAGAAGGTGGAGGTGGGAGCTGAGCCTTGAAGAAAGCTGAAGGTTCTAAGAGGTGAAGCTGGAGGAGGGAACATTTCAGGAGCAGTGTATGTAAGGGCACTGGGCCAGAATCTATGACCTTGTACATATATCAGTAAGAGTGTGCTACAGCCAGCTGGGCAGGAAGGTTTTCAGTGTGTGCATTTACATCTCAGTAATCAGCAAACAGGGCAGCCAGGGAACAGGAGATAGAGTACACAGCCTAAAGTCAGGAAGACCCATCTTCATGAATTCACATCTGGCCTCAGACACTTACTAGCTGCATGACCCTGGGCAAATCACTTCACCCTGTTTCCCTCAGTCTCCTCATCTGTAAAATGAGCCAGAGAAGGAAATGGCAAACCACTCTAGTAACTCTGCCAAGAAAACCCCAGATAGGGTCACAAAGACTTTAACATGACTGAAAAATGAAATCAGCAAATAACAAAAAACTGGGTTTTGTTGATTATCTACTAGACTCAAGAAAGTGATGGAGAAAATGTTAGTAAATGAGGATGAAAGTTAAAATTGAATGAAAATTAAAAGTATGTAAAACCATACAGAGTAGGGTTCCACACCCCCTCACACATACACACAGAGGTGATAGTTAATCATTTACCAGCACAGCCCCATATATAGGGAATAAAAAGTAAGCCAGTTTGGCTAGAATGCCAAGTGTGAGAGAGGGAATAATGTGTAAACAGACCACAGAGGCAGGTTGGAGCCAGATAGGGAAAGGTTTTAAATGTCAAACAGTGAGGCTGATATTTTATTCTAGTAGTAATAAGAAGCCATTGAAGTTTTTTGAATGAGGGAGTAACACGGTCAGTCTTGTATTTTGGGATTATCAATTTGGCAACTGTGGAGGGTAGATCAGAAGGGTAGAAGTCCTGATGTAGTCAGTACTAGCTAGAAGGACATTGCAGTAGTCCAGTGAGACATGATCAAGGTGGTAAGAGCAGAGAGAAGGGGACAGATTCAAGAGATGTGACAGAGGGGAAACCAGTTGCCAGCATTTGGCCACTGGTTGGATATAAGAGGTGAGTGAGAGTGAAGAGTCCTGGAAGACTCCTAAGCTGTGAACCTGGCTGACTGGAAGGATGGGGATACCCTAAAGCAGGGCTGGGGAATCTGCAGCCTTGAGGCCACATGCTCCCCACTCCTGTCCTAAACAGAAAAAGGGGAAATAGAAGGAGGGGTGGGCCTAGAGGACAGGATGATGACCTTGCCAAAGGAGATTGAGGAAGATCAGTCAGACCAGAATCAGATCAGAGGGGAACCAGGAGAGAACAGTAACCCAGGCAGGACAAAGTATCCAGAAGGAGAGGGTGGGCAACCACATCGGGCTGAGAAGAGGTCATTGGATTTAGCAATAAGGCAATCATTAGTGACCTTGGAGAGAGTCCTTTCAGTTGAGTCATGAATTAGGAGTCAGATTACAAGGGCTAAAAAGTGAACAGGGAAGTGAGAAAGTGGAGGCAAGCAACACAAACAGCTTTTTTGCTAACCATTTACAGGATAGTTGTTTGTTTCAAGTATGTTTTCCTTACTTCCCCCTTCTGTATTATTATTTTTTAAAATTTATTTTATTTTCAATTTGCGGAACAAAACAAGTTGTATATACAATAGAAAGATGATAGCATATGAAATGCAAATCTACCATGTACAACTTGCAATTCCCTCCAAATATAAAACAAATTTATCATGTAAATTTCTTTTTTTTTCCTTTCCCCCATTAGAAACAAATGTGTCTGTGTGTACCTATCTATCCTGTGTATCTATGGATAGATAGAATGTGTATCTATCTATGGATAGATAGATACACATACACATACATATAGATATATATATATGTAAAATCATTCTATTTTAAAATTCTTTAAATGTTTTAATTTTTTAATATATAAAAATATATTTTAACATAAATATGTGTTTTTTTAACTAATGTTTTCAATTTTCAACAATGACTTCCATATGTTTTAAATTTTCCTCCCCCTCCCTCCCTAAGATAGCATGCAAACTTATATGGGTTATACATACTTCTCTTTATCATTTCTTTCTCTGGATGCAGACAGTCTTCCTTCATATGTCCTTTATTTTAAATTTGTGTATTTATACTACTAATGATAAAGAATGAAGTAGGTAGAACTCCCCTCTGTATTATAAGCTCTCCCCAGAGCAGGAACCATGTCTTATCTCTTTGGTTGTTTCTGTTTTCTCTGTTACTGACCAGAGTTTTGAGGACTTAGCATGCAGGCCCTGGAGAAATAACTATTGATATTTGAAAAACATTTGAGCTTTGGGTCTTCATGGACTTCATACACTTCCTTCTTCTTACTTTATTACTCATAAAAACATTATGGAAAAACGCAATCATAAGTGATCACTTTAAAGAATCATGATCATTTCAAAATATTTTTGGCATTCATTCATCCATTCAATAAATGCTTATTAGCATCTACTTTAACAGATAGAGTGGAAAATTGGATTTTACCAACACTACTGTATTCTATTTCTTCCTTCTATAAGGACCTTAAACGGTAGGCATTTCTACTTTCAGATTTTATCCTACTTTAAAAAAAATATGACGCAAAATGCCAGGTTTACAATAGTATAAACATTAACTCATGTAGATTATCATTTTATAAGAGAAAGAACACAGGAAATTATGAGAGGCAGTTTTTAAAATCTGGATTTCTTTGGTGTATTTGGAGTTTCCTGCTGAACACAAGTTGTCCTCTTTGTGAACACAATCTTCAGTTTCTCAGTGGGAGGAACTTACTCCCTATTGAAAGATAAAACTAGTCAGATCCGGTCAAAACAGAACTGTTTCAGCTGCTTCCAGGCCTACACAATCCCATCTGGAGATCATAAATTGCAGCATTCCTTTGTATTTGTATTAAGCAGTTTCTTCGACCAAGAAGCTAACTTCTAGGAGTGATCCTGGAGTATTTAGGGTCTTAAAACAGAAAACTATGGCCAGTCTAAAAAACTAAGGCGTCTTACTTCTTAAATCTTGAACAAACTCTTAATAGACAGAGTGAATTCTATCTTCATTTATTATGATCAACATAGAGTAGGTACTAAATGATTCACAAGTGCCTTGAGTGGAAGGTCCCAGGACCACAACCCAGCTGAATAAAAGGGGTGCCTCAGGGGTGACTTGGCATACCCTAAGGATTTGAAAAAGAAAACCTCAGAGCCCTTACCTCTGTTTATAATTCATAACCAACCAGTAGGTGGTGGGAGGTGTCCATTTTTTCTAGTGCAGTCCCATGGTGACATTCATTACTGTAGTCTATGTTGAAAGATTTGTTTAGCATATTCTTTAGGTAACATAAATACTAAGAAAATAGAAGAGTAATTGAAGCAATAAGAATAATTTTTAAGTGAAAATAAATAAAAGAAACTTTTCTTCATCCACTTATCCCAAGGATGAAATATTTCAGACCCAAGTATACCTGGTAATTAAAATGGAGAAGCTCATTATATCCCTGAAAAGAAGAAATTCTGAAGTTTTAACTGAAGTTGTAACACTAAACCAGGGGTGGGGAACCTGAGGCTTCAAGGCTACATGTTTGAATTCAATGAATGGGCTGCACTTGACAACCTAGAGAGCCACTGAGGCCTTAAGGTTGCAGGTTTCCTATCCCTGCACTAAATATTTAAAAATCTTCCACTGGCCAGGACTCCCACAGTGTGACATTGGTGGAATTAACTTTAATTGATCAAAATAAAAAGCTAGCAAAATTTTCACAGTATTTGAAGATAAAACATTCAGAATTAGAAAATCTTAAATAATTGAAATCCTTATAATGACACATCAAAAAGTTTCCTTTTTTGTGTTCATTTTTTAAATGAAGTCTTTTTACTGAATTACTTTCATAAATAACTGTCAGCAAGAAACCAGAGTGGCAAAAATAAAATCATAGTAAACAAAGCAATTGCTGTCTAGTTCTGATCTCCAGTTTGAATTCACATCTTTAACTCCAAGGACAGAAAAATATTTTTACTATGTCTATTTTGCATAACACTTTTGCATCTATTTTTAAGTATGATGTCTAAATGTATATTTGTGCTTTATTCCAGTCATAAAATACATGAATAAAAATTATTTACATTAAAAATGGTGTTTTAAATTAATTTCTAGGTAGTGTAATAGTGTAGAAAATAATTGGCTTTTGTATTTGTTTTAAGCAGTTTCCTTCATTAAGAGCCTAAATATAGACTTTTTACATTTATCTCTATTACATTTGCTCTTATGAGATTTGGTCCATATTTCTAGCCTGTCAAGAACTGTTTGGATCTTGATTTTGTCAATAATATGTCGTCTCTAAATTTGATAAACATAAAATCTATTCTTTCAGTCACTTTAATAGTAAGTGTTGAATAGAGCTGGGCCATGGACAGACACTCATGACAGTCCACGGTGGTGTCAAAGGTGAATAAAAATGGATACCTGAGGGCTAAGTATTGACTTAGAAAATCACAAGTTAACATTATCAGAAAAGCATTTATTAATCCCATACTATATGTCACACACTGTTCTAAGCGCTGGAAATACAAATAGGTGTACTATGTTGTATTTATTTTGTTCAATATTTCCCAATTACATTTTAATCTAGTTCTCATTGCTCTAGGAAGTTTTGTTGGGACTTGGACTCCTCTGCTCTAGAGAGTTTCCTCTACATCAGTAGTGATGCATTCATCATTCTTTGGGTTCACTTGTTCAACCACTTCTAAATCCACCTAATTGAATTGCTGTTTTTCCCATGAGGCACTCCATCTCCTACCTCCAGACATTTTCCCTGGCTGTGCCCCATGCCTAAAAAACTCTTTCCTTCTCATCTCCATCTCCTGGCTTCCTTCAAGTCCCAGCTAAAATCTCATCATCTACAAAATGCCTTTCTTGATCCTGCTTAATTCTAGTGCTTTCTCTCTGTTGATTATTTCTAGCTTATCCTGTGCATAGCTTGTTTGTATGTAGTTATTGACATGTTGTTAGAGCTGATAGAGACAGCTAGGTGGTGGAGTGGATAGAGCATCAGGGCTGGGGTCAAGGAGACCTGAGTTCAAACCTAACCTCAGACACTGATTACCTGTGTGACCCTGGGCAAGTCACCAAACTTCTTTCTGCTTCAGTTTCCTTATCTATAAAATGTGGATGATAATAGCACCTATGTAAGAATCAAATGAGATAATATTTGTAAAGCACTTAACACAGTGCTTGGCAAATAGTAAGTGCTATTTAAACATTAGCTATTATTCTAGTTCCCCCATTAGACCGTGAGCAGGGAATGTCATTTGCCTTTCTTTGTATCCCTAGTCTTAGCACAGTGCCTGGCAGATAGGGAGATTAATAAATGCTTATTGACTGACTGATTAACTCCTGCTAGTATTCACACCTGTGAATGAGAGCAGACCCCCTCCCCAATTACACCCCCTCAAAAAAGGCATAAATCAACAAGAGCCTGCTTAGAATGCTCCTGAGATGATGGTGAAGGCTGTCACCTAACAAGAATGAGAATAACTCTCACTAGATAAGTCTACAAAGAGCAACCAACAACTATGAAGTTAGAAATTAAATATCATTATGCGTATATTATAGATGAAGAAAGGCAGTGGTCACAGGTATTATGACTTAATGTTCAGTGTACATTTTATTACATTATTATACCTTTCCAGTATCTAATGTGATTAAATTAAGGGACAACCAGATTTTGTTTTCCAAATCCCTGAACAAGTAGTTCCTTGGATGAATCAACACTGGTTCCTATTGTAGGGAAGCTGGAAAGACATCAAGGCTGGTTTAGGTTACCTTCTCTAAGTCCAGGGTCAGTGACAGGCTAACCTATAGCTCTGACGAGAAGTAAAGTTCCAAAGCAGAGGTCATTCTGTAATGAGACACGCTAAAAGCCTACTCTTTGCACTGGAAACAAATTGTACAACCCCAAAAGGAGGGGGAAACCTCCCTGATCTGACACTGGGGTGAAAGGTCTGTAATCACTGGTCAGATGAAGAAAGGAGAAAGATTCTCTCTGTTAGTGTCAAGTGTCTGCAAGAGAGCTTGGAACAACTGGGAAAGGAGTTCATAGGCAGCTCTTCTGGTGTGCCCATGAGCCAGGGGAAGTCTTCACATGCTTAGGATAGACATCTCCCTAACTCGCCACAGGTTTGAGGCCTGTCAAACACTCTCAACCTGGTTTAGGCCACCTGATGAGAAGATTTCCCAGGGCAGGACTGCTGTGCACCCTACAGCCTCTTGGAGTCACAGGTGAGAATTGGGTGACAGGGGGACACCAAAGGCAGATGAGCAGCTCTGGAAAGGGTTTGGCAAGCCCTCACACCAGAGGTGCTGGTCCTCCCAGAATATCATATACATATATATATATATATATATATATATCCTATACGCCCAGCCCCATTATATAGATAAGGAAACTTAGTCCCATAGAGGTGAAATAACCTGCTCACAGAGGAAGTATACGGAGAGTCAGGATTTGAACATGGGCCCTCTGACTCCAAATCCCATGCCCTTTCCATTGTATCACCCTGTCTCCCATGTCGAGAAGTTGGCAGCTATCAACTGGTCTGTCCAGAAGGAAGATTTTCTCAGGTTTTAGGTTCTAACTCAAGGCTTGCTAAAGGAGTCAACCCAGCCTCATCAACACTGTGCTTGAACTAATTGAGCTAGTCAGACTTTTCCTGATAATTTGCAGGTTTGTGCCAATTTAGCCGCAAGAAATACCACAAGCCAAACTTTGTGTTACTCAAATTGTAGAAGAATTTATAACAATACCTTTAGGAGTATTTCCCTAAAATTGCAAACAAAAAAATTATTTATTATTTATTCTCACAACTGTATTTGCCTCCTTGGTTCTGAAAAAAACAAGTGAGGGGAAACATAGTGAAAATGCTTTTGCCTTCAGACAATTCATATAGAAGTTGGGCAGTACATTTTTAAGTCAGCCATGTCTCTTCCCCATGTATTTTCATAGCAACTAGAATGTAAATGAATGTGCTTCTGGTTTTAGGGATCAAGATTCCACTGAAGGAAGACCTGTTCTTCTCAGCCAAGGAGTCTTCTCCGCTGCAATGATAGTTTCTGAATATGGAAAAAATGAATTTGTTTGCCTAGCTATTAAAGTGTTTATAATGACTTTGTGGGCACAGTTATGAAAATGTATTCTCCAGAGAAATCTTTTCCTATAGGCCAGTCATTACACGGAGCATCCAAAGACTTGAAGAAGAATTAAGATCCCTTGTGTAGAGAAATCACACCCACATATTGCTTATAAGAAAAGAATGGTCATAGATTTGTATTTCTAATTTCCTCATAGGACTCCTCATTGTACATAGAAAAAAAAAAGATGCTCAATTTTATCCAAAAAATAAAAAAAATTTATTTCAAACCTCACCAGATTAGTTCATTGTATTTTTAATTGCACAGCTGGTTCCTATTCAAACAAAGAAGTTTCATCAACTTCCAGTGACCTTGGAAGCATAAACATAAATGACAAAATGCCAGGTGCCAAACAAAGCTTTCTCTTCCCATCTAAGGAAGTCCCAGGGAGGGCAAAGGCCCTCCCTGAGCCACACCCACCAGGAGGTCAGGAAGCGCAGGTTTAGGTAAGGGAGGGACTTCTACAGGCAAGGGGGAGGGGGAGGCAGCATCAAGGGCTGCTGAAACTCCATCCTCTTCTGAACTGAGACAGAAAATTCTGATCTGAAAGGTGACATTTGAGGGAGAAAGTTTAAACTAGATTTCGTATTCAATTGTTTACATAGCATGAGATGGTCTAGATAGGCTAAAATACACATTGCTATTTCCAATGAATGACCTTGGGAAGGTCGTGTCACCATGGGTATTATCCCCATTTTACACGTACAGAATCACGGGATCAGTGCATTATGGGACCTGTTCAGGATCCCATGACTAGTAAGGGGGAGAATCAGGATGTAAACTCGTGTCTTCTGACCCCAAGTCCACAGACTTTCTACTGTGTCACCCTGTGACATTGTGCATTAAAGGTTTTCTCCATACACCCCCACTCCTACCCATTGGTGCCATCCCCTCCCCCGCCTCCCAGTTGTGTTATCTATTCCAATACAATGTCAGTCCTCCAGGGCAGGGACTTTCATTTTTGTCTGTGCCTAGAGCAGTGCTAGGGTAGCTCGATGGCTCAGTGGATAGAGTGCCAGGCCTGAAGTCAGGAAGATTCATCTTCCTGAATTCGAATCCAGCTTCAGACTTACTTGCTGTGTGACCTTGGACAAGTTACTTAACCCTATTTGCCTCAGTTTCCTCATCTGTAAAATGAGCTGGGGAAGGAAATGGCAAATCACTGCAGAATCTTTGCCAAGAAAACCCTAAATGGGATCATGAAGAGTCAGACCTGACTAAAAAAATGACTCAATAACAATGAAAGTGCAATGCTCAGCATAAAGTGGATTTATAATAAATGGTTGTTGATTGACTGAAGGACTATAGAGCAATTGCTTTCAGAATTTTTTTTCAGGACTATAAATTTGCACATTGCCAGCACCAAACTGGATCAGCAGAAAGACAAGGAACATGGAGAGAAATGTATGAAACTCAGAATTACAAAAAGGAAGAAAAAATAGGCAGTCCTATATGTTTAACCTTATTTATCTAGAAAGGAAGGAAGGAAACCAACATTTATTAAGTATGTTGCTATGTTGCTAGGCACTGTGCTAAGTGCTTTACAAATAGCATCTCATTTGATCCTCAGAATAACCCTGGAAGGTAGGTGCTATTTCTTACCCCCATCTTTTAGGGAAGGGAACTGAGGCAGGCAGAAGTTAAATGACTTACCCAGGGTTATGAAGCTAATGAATATTTAAGGCTGAATCTGAATTCAGATCATTGAATTCCTGACTGTAGGTCCAATGCCCTATCTGCTGCTACACCTCCCTACCATTTAGTCCAATCCTCCTTGTTTCGCAAGTGGAGCAAACGGTGACCTCTTAAACTTACTTGACTTGTCCAAGGTAACATAGCTGTTAAGCATCATAGGTAAACGTTAGAGTCTCATCTCTTAACTTCAGTTAGTGGTTTTCCCTTGTACTCTCACTGATTCTTGTATTAAGCTCTGTGACTACAGTGAAGCCTTGTTATTAAATACCTTCTTGTACCATGAATGGAAACCTGATTTGGTTTCCAACTCTTGTATTAAGTCATGGGATTATAGCAAAGTCCCGTTTTTTTTTAAGTGCCCTGTTATATAACGTAATACTATTTGTCATAAACTGGTAATATTGTGAATCAAAAACTGCCTCCCATCTACATAATGAAGTGGCTGTCTCAGTATTAGATAGAAAGCGTTTGAATCTGGGCATCATCTTCCTGTCCTAATTCCAGTATTATAATGGATAATACCTTGTAAAGCCTAGGTCAACTTTGGTGCAGATGTTTGACCAAGAGAAATGATAACCAAGCTTCTTTGTTTAGGTGAATGACAAAGGCAGAAAGTGACTATAGTAAATAACAATAACAAAATAGAAAGGTACACACAGAGTTAGAATAAGGAGTTGAAGCAGACTCTATTACACTTTAGTTAAGTAAAAAAGGCAAGGGTAGCAATGATGATCTCAGACAAAGCAAAAACCAAAAGGGACTTCATTAAAAGAGACAATCAGGTGCTATTGACAACGAATTGATATCAATATTGAAGATGTATGTACCAAATGGCAAAGCATCTAAATTCTTGAAGGAAGAGTTACATAAGTTATCAGAGAAAATAGATAGTAGAACTGTAGAGATAAGGGACCTCAATATATCCTTCTCAGACCTAAAGAAATCTAACCTTAAAATAAACAAGAAAGAAGTTAAGGAGATGAGTAGAATTTTAGAAAAGCTAAATATGCTTGAGCTCGGGGGAATATTGAATAGAAATTGAAAGGAATATATCTATTCTCAATTATACAATGCCCCTTTACAAAAATTGACCCTGTATTAAAGCATAAACAACTCACAAAGAAAGAAAAGCAGAAATATTAACTACATCTTTTTCTGACAACAATGAATAAAAATTACATTCAACAACAAAATAAATAATAATAACTCATGTTTACATAGGAGTTTTCTTGTTTACAAAGCACTTCAACTCTATTCTAGTCTGATCACCTCTTAAAACAATCAACAAACATTTATTAAGTGATTACTATGTGACAGTTACTGTACTAAGTGCGAGGATACAAAAAAAAGCAATTCTGCCCATAAAGAGTTTACATTATTGTTTTTAAAAAGGTATTTGTTTTGTTTACTACATTCTAATCAAAGTCGGATGCTAGTAACAACCATGGATAAACACTTTGGGAAAAAAGGAAACAGGCAAGTACATAATTCCTTATTCATATTTCTCAATGCTAGTGATTATCCTTTAATCACACAATATGTCCAAACTGTAACCTTTTTAACTAATGCTTGGAACTTACATTTCATCTTGACATCAACAACTCCATCAATGCAAAACATAATATAATTTTCCCATATCGTGTCATTTTGGTTTTTTAAAAACCATAAATTACATGGAAGATTTTGCTTTGCATGGTATTACCACCAAGCAAGGAATTTGCAAAATAGCAACTCTTCCTTAACATTAGTTTCAACAGTATATCCTAGAAATGAGCATCTATGACTACATCTGTTGCATCATCCACTTGCAATGTAAAATAATAAAATTTTAGTATCTTGATTAATTGATCCCAAAGGTCTTTATGCATAGCAATTCTTCCCACTGAATTAGCTGTAATGAACTCATTCAAAGCATTTTGCATAAGACATATTAAGTATCACTTTAAGGAGATCAGTAACTATAGATAGTACCAATCTTTCTCCCATACATTGAGACTTTTATGCTTGGCAAGTCTGTGAGAAAATTTATTCCATGCAAGAAATCCTTTGAGCTCATAGATAAGGTTTTTAAAAAAGTTTTTTGGGGTATTTATTAAAAGTATCTAACTTTATTTGGAAAAACTATCTTGTCTTACCAATGTATTTTGTACATACATTTTCAAGAAACTATTTAATGCATTGTTTTTATTATTATTAAAATATAACTATGCTAACTATGGTATCAATGGTTAAATATTTATACAAAGCAAACACAGTAATCTTTCCTCTCCATTGATAATTGTACTTGTAAATCCCAATAGTAAGTACAATGGTATTATTTTCTGGATTTGGTTTTTGACTTTGTGTTTCAGCTATACTAGTAAATTTTCCCCTTCAAGAATGTTCTATATTTATCTTGCATGAAGAGATATTATATTTTTTAAAATAAGAGAGAAGGGAATAAGCTCACCAATGTATTTATTGTTGGTAAAGATGTGAATTGGTTTAACCAGTCTGGTCCTAATCAGTCAGGAAAGTGATCTGGAACTTTGAACCCACAGAATTGTACATGCCCTTCAACCCTGCAATACTATTACTAGGAATACAACCCAAAGATGTAAGAAATCTAGGAAAAGGATCCATATGTTCAAAAATATAACGCCTTTTGTTGAAGCAAAGAATTACAAATTACATGCATGTGGGGGCAGGGTCATCATTTAGGAAATGAATGAACTATAGTATATGAATGTAATAAATATTCTCTATATTCCATTCTATTATATTCTGCTCTCAATAATTACAAAAGGGAGAGCTATTAGGGAAGAGTTTTATGAAATTATGCTGAGTGTAGTTATCAGAAGCAGGAGAAAAAATTATTAATTCCCCCATGCTAGAGTCCCTTCTGCTAACATTAATTGGAAGTTTTAAATTTAATTGGAAGCTTTTTTTAATTGAAGAAAAAGGAAGTTGTATTAGAAAATATTCAATAATGTTGGCCATGCCTTCTCATCCCTTCTGAGTGAATGTTGAGCCGTACAGTTTGGAAAATTCTGCCTTATAGCCAGGGGTGTCCTGAAATTAGCTCACATTGGCTGGAAAAAGCTGGTTGTTAAATTTTTAGTGCTGGCATTTATAGCAACAACTACTACAAATTAGGGCTTGATTTGTTGTTTTCATGATTATCTAGACTTAAGAAAGTAAAAGGAAAAATGTTAATAATGCAAATTAAACTTAAGGGTGTGTCATGACTACTTTTGGTGGTGGTGGGAGTCAGTTGTTAAATATTCACCAGCATGCTCCTAGTTAGAGTGAGCCTAAATTTGTTCATTCGCCTCTTCTACCTATTTATCCTTGTTCTGTCCTCTTGTTTTTGGTTGTTTGTCCTTCTTTCTGGAAGAGGACCATGACATTAGATGATGTCATACAAGTGAATTAGATTTAACTGAGAAAGGGCTGTACAAAGTCTCCAGCCTCCCTCTTTCCTCCAGAGCCTTGGGGCTCCAGTGGCAAGATATAGATAAAGATGCTAGGGGCAAGCAGAAGAAGTCTAATCACTCTTCCACATGGGTTTTCAAATATTGAGACAACTATCACATTCCTACATCTTTTTTCTGCAAGTTGAAATCTTTGCTTTTCTTCATTCAAACTATCCTAATTTCGTCAAGCCCCATAACTGTCTGCTCTTCATTGATACTGGGCCCTCCTTCTCTTTCACTCAACACTCTCTATTGATAACCTTTCTGCACCCATGGATCTAATTATCATGGCTATGCAGATGACTCACAGATTTATGGATCCAGACCTATCTCTCCCATGAGGTTCAGTCCTGTATTACCAACCGCCTATTGGACATTTCAAACTGGATGTCCTAGAGGCATCTTAAAATGGGCATATCCAGAATACAACTCGTTATCTTTTCCCCACCCCAAACCTAACCCTCTTTCAAACTTCACCGTTTCCGTCAAAGTCTCCACCACTCTTCAGATCTCCCAGGCTCATAACCGCAGCACTGTTCTCTACTCCTTTAAAGTATTACCTTAGGCAATAACACTCCTTGTGAATAAGGTTTGTTTCATTCTTTGTATCCCCTGATTAATAAATACTTTTTGATTGATTGATTGATTGAAAATAATTAGTTAAGCCATTCTCCAATAGTCAGAATTCATAGCTCAGGCTTGAAGTGACCTTTCTTGTTCACTAGAGATGTGACCAAATGAGTCAGTTGCAATCACGTGTCTAGTCAACTGTCTTCTTTATTATTATCCTGCGGTGTTTTGTCACTTAAGTCTGCATCTGGAATGTCAGAATAGAGAAGCTGACCAGCAGTTTACGTCATGTTGGAGTCTCAGTTCCTTTTGATTTTGTCTTCGGGTTCTGATATCCAGTGGTAAACAGTAATGATGCAACATGCATTGTCATTGACTAATTTAGGATTTTCTTGGATACAGTTAAACATCTGACTTTCAAATTTTATTCCTAATTTACCCCTGACTAATTTAGGATTTTCTCGGATACCGTTAAACATCTGACTTTCAAATTTGATTCCTGTTTGAAATTCAGTTCTCATATCTTGCTATTTCCAAGTTTTATGCCATTCTCTGGCTGCTTCTTACCGTCTGCTTTCACGTAAGATAGCATTTAGCACAGTGCTTATCATGTAGCAGGCACTCAAAAAAACACTATTTGAATGGATAAATGATGGATGAACACATAGATATACACACGTACATATGTATCTGTATAATAAATATGTATATATAATAAATGTATATGTGTGTATATGTATACAAATATTTATTCATTCATTCATTCACTCATCTATTCATTCATTCATTAATTTATTTGCTGGAGCCCTAGGCAAAACACAAAAACATAGACGTCTGCAACTAAGGAGTGCAACTAGATCCTGAAATCAGGAAAAACTGTCCTCAAACATTCAAATCTGTCCTCAAACATTTTTTTAGTTGTATTACCCTGGGCAAGTCACTTAACCTGTTTGCCTCAATTTCCTTAATTATAAAATGGGACAGTGCCTACTTCATCAGGTTGTTGTGAGGAACAAATGAGATAGCTATAAAGCACTTACCAAAGTGCTTGGCACATAGTAAGTATTATATAAATATTTATCCTTTTCCTTTCCTCCCCCCAAATATTACTATTGTAATAATTCCAGTGGACATCCTCTTCATGAAACCTGAAAGAACTGAAGTCTATCAGTCAACATCATTATAACGCTTCCAGTTGATATCCTCTTTGTCATCTCATCTTCTCAGTAGTCTCAGATTCAATTCAACCCAACCAATAAAGAGCTACCATGTGCAAAGCATTGCAGGAATTGATGTGGATAGAAAAGCAAAAACAAGTCAATCCCTGCCTTCAAAGAGCTTTCATTCTTTGGGGGAGCGGGGGATATAATGAGTCACAAGTAAAGAGCACATATAAAGCAATACAAAAGAGTTTTAAGAGGGAGTATGCACTAACTGGAGGAGGCAAGAAAAGCCTCATGCAGGAGGTAGCCTCTGAGGTATACCTTAAAGAAATTCAGGGATTCTTTGCCACAGTCAGGAGAAGGCTTTGCCTTACAGACAGGAGGTTGACCAGGGCCACGGAACTTGCCAATGGAATGTTGTGTACAGGAACTACAATTTCAAGGCTGGTTTAAAGGTACAAAGGACTATATATGAAGTAAGCCTGGAAAAGTGTATGGAACCCAATTGTGAAGGAGGGTAATGTCAGACTGAGGTGTTTGTATTTTATCCAAAAGATCATAAGCACCACAGTTCTTCTCCAGAGACCCTTAGGCTTCCAATTACCAACAAGAGCCTATATCTGCCAGGTTTCATCCCCACTCTCATCCCTCTAACTTAATGTAACTTGGAATGTTTCTCATTATTGGGCAGAACTGGGCCAGTGTGCTAGCTTTTTAGCAAACTACACCAATTGGTGCCAATGTGTAATAATTCCACTAAAAAAGGCCAAAAGTCTTGCAACAGTTCCTCCACCATGGTTGTCTTTAATGGTTCTATTTTCCTGTGATAGAAATTTTGCCCAAGTGGAGAATTTGATGTTTCCCATATTGTGCAAAGAAGGTACAGAATGCAATATAGGAGCAGGCCCCCCATAGACAGACAAGTTGATAGGAGGGCCAAATGCCAGTCAGATGTGAGCCAGCCTATTAGAGAGGAGGTTATGAAGGCAGCAATGGTCAGATGGCAAAATTCTATCCCCTTCACAGCCAGAACCTTTGACACAAAGAAGCATCAGGGTCTCCTGACTTGAACCAGAGGACCTAAAGGACCAGCCATGAATGAAATAAAACTTCCCCCATTTATTTGGTGAATTCAGATCTTAAGATAGTTTTAATGAACCTGAGATTGCTAGAAAGAAGTAAAAATTGGAAAGGAAAAGTACTGGTCTCAAGGACTTTCTTTTAAAGTCCTATGCTCTGGGCAATATTTTGAAGTCAAAAACATTGCAAGAGGTTCAGAACAGGGTGTGGTTTTTGGATCTTGAAAATCATATTAGTGTCTGCCATTCATGTATATATGCTTGCATTTCAGAAGGTGCTAAAATGCAAGTGGTGCTCTTATTCCTTAGGTATTCTAGTGAATTTTGTCACTTTGGTCTTCCCATAGTTGGATATAGCAAAGCATAATTCAAATGAGGTTATAGACTGGGGACTGATTTCTGCAATAATGTAAGGCAGCTCTGATGAAGGCCTATTTGGCCCTTGCACAACAAGGGCCTCATGGAAAAAACTGCAGCATGTGCTTCCTTATAAAAAAAATGCAGAGGCCTACAGATCTCCAGATTCTCTTCCTTCCCCAAGGAACACATGTGGCTAATACTAGGAGGTGGCTTGAAGATCCTGAAATATTTCTGTGCTTATACTAATTGAGAGAGAACATAGATTTAGATCTGGAAGGTGACCTAGTCCAAACCCTCATTTTATAGATGAGGACCCTTAGGGAAGTTAAGAGAATTTACTCAAAGTCATAGAGGTAGTAACTGACAGAGCTGGGATTAAGGCCAACAGGTCTCTTTATTTTATAGATAAGGAACCTGAGGCCTAGAGAAGTTAGATGACTTGTCCAAGGTCACAGAAGTGACCTTCATTTCTCTCAGGCATTAACTACTCTATCTTCATTTCACATCTTGACCCTCGGTGAACCATTTCTTTTTTTTTCTTAATAGCTATTTATTTTTTCCAATTACATGTAAAGATAATTTTCAACATTCACTTATATAAAATTTTGAGTTCCAAATTTTTTTCTCCTCTTTCCTTCTCCCTCCCCAAGATGGTGAGTAATCGACAAAGGCTATACATGTACAATCATATTAAACATATTTCCACATTAGTTACGTTGCAAAAGAAGAATCAGGAAAAAAAGGGGAAATCCACAAGAAAGAAAAAACAAAAAAAAAATCAAACAAAAAGTGAAAGCAGTATGCTTTAATCTGCATTCAGATGCCAGTGTTCTTTCTCTGGATGCAAATAGCATTTCCATCATGAGTCTTTTGGAATAGTCTGGAATCATATTGCTGAGAGGAGCTAAGTCTATCATAACTGATCATCACACAACGTTGCTGTTCCCTTGTACAATGTTCTCCCGTTTCTGCTTATTTCACTCATTATCAGTTCATTTAAATCTTTCCAGGTTTTTCTGAAGTCTGTGTGTTCATCATTTCTTATGGCTCAATTGTATTCCATTACATTCATGTACCACAACTTTTCAGCCATTCCCCAATGGATGGGCATCTTCTCAATTTCTTATTCTTTGCCATCACAAAAAGAGCTGCTATAAATATTTTTGTACATGTGAGTCCTTTTTTCCCTTTTAAGATCTCTCTGCAATATAGATCTAGTAGTGGTTTTGCTGGATCAAAGGCTATGCTCAGCTTTATGTCCCTTTGGGTATAGTTCCAGATTGTTCTTTTAGTGAACCATTTCAATTCTAGACTTACTGTATTCTTCTCTTGAGTCCTGGCCCCCTTACATGTCATCAGTTGTGCCCTACCAACCCTTTTCTTGGATCACTTCTGCAATCCCTTGCCTTTGCTCCTGAATATGCATTTCTGGATAAAGGTTCACACCTTCTGAGTGAATCCCGAATCTCAAGATGTCAGTTGGTAAAGGGCCCTCCCTGAGAGGTCCTCCAAATCTCCATACACCAGGGGCCAAGGGCAAATGCACACTTAATGTTCTGTGTGTTTTGTGGGTGTGCCTTATCTGTACCTCGCCCCCTCCAACTCCATCCCCCACTTCCTCCAACACACATTCTGTGATCCAATTATAGAACTGAAATCAGTCCTGCCCTGTAGATCCAATCAACAGGATTTTTACTAATCGTAGAACTAACTACCTGATTCCAACTCTGTGATATTTGACCCCAACACCCACCAATGATACTGCTCAGTTATCATTGTAGCCAAGAGGGAGGAGTCCCCATTCAACTGGCTCTGGTGGCTGGCAAATTCCCACTGTTTGCTCCCCTAATTCCAATGATTCAGAGTCACCATTTGTTAGGGTGAAAGTCCTCTCTTCCTAGTCATTTCAGTTATCCACTTATCCCAATTCTCCTCCGACCTTTGATTACACCTGCCCTCTGGAACCCTGGCTTTATCGCACTCTAAATTCCAGATCTCTTTTGTCTCACACTCTTTTCTGAGCATCTGGGTTTCTCTAGAAAAGCACTCCTGGCTACTCTCTTTGGTGTAAGTTGCTCCTTTTCTCATGTCCCCCAAAACATTATCTCAACAGGACAAATATAAGTTGCTTATCATTGTGATGCTCTTCCTGCCATCATCAATCTGCAACACTCTTCATTATCCAGCTATAGTATCTATTTTGTTATTATAATCAGCCATCCTCCAGGCCACGTTTCCTCTTTTCTAAAGGAATTCAGTAGCTGGCTCACAGTGTTCATGTTGATGTCTCTTCTAATACATTGGTCTCCCAATTCATTAACCTCCTTAACACCTATAAGTTACATGGTTTCTTAAAAATGTTTTATTGATGCTTTTTTAAACATCACTGTAATTTCCCAGCATCTCCCCTTCCCCATAGAACACTTTCTTGTTACAAAAAACTACAACTAAACAAACAAAAAACCAAGACATTGATGATCAACCAATAAGGATTTATTAAGATTTTCATATGAGCCAGGCACTCTGCTAAACCTTAGGAATACAGAGATAAAGTAAAACCAGACCCTGCCTTCAAGAAATTTACATTTGAATTGACTTGTAATCAAGAGTATCCTGAAGCCAGCTCTTAGCAGTTAGGGAGAGTATTACTAAATGTTAAATATGAGCACTGACATCTGGGAAATCTCAAAGAACACAAATCAGGGCTTGATTTATTGTTTTGTTGATTGCCTATAGTTAAGAAAGTGATTATTTGTTATTACTGAGTTATTTTCTTGGGGTATAGGCTCTGGGAACCCCCTTGACCTCTCCTTGAATCTCCCCACTAGATCTGGCCTTCTCCTGAGGCCACAAGCTTTTCATCACAGCTTTGTCTAAATCTGTTACCTCCAGATTGCTATTTTCCACCCTTGATCCTATCAAAATATCTATGCCCAGATCTATTACCCTTAAACTAGCCTAGCCCTCCATTGTCTGTTCCCCTCAAGACCTTCCCTAAACCCCTCCTCTATTTACAGACTACTAGACCACCCCTACTTCCCTCCCACAGTCTTTCTGTGTATAATAAGATCCTTTCATTCTCCATGAAGGAGCTTAGATTCAGTCTAGCTCAGATTCAATTTGGCCCGTCATGTCAGTACAAATGTCACAAATGCTTGGTCTCCTTAAGAGTCTACCCAATATGACAAATCTTTAATAAACTTTGTTGGTGGAATTCATTTGGGCAGAATCCGGTGTGTTGGCATTTTGGGTTGCAAGTACCCCTAAACCTCAACATTTTGGTTTCCTGAGACCGGGAAAACAACTAATCTCAAATTCTTCCCCAACCAGTACTGGAAGGTATGTAAACCTCTCCCTCTCCATATCCCCTTCCCAGATTCAATCCAGCTGAAATTCAATCTGAGCCAGATTAAATTTGAGCACCTTCGTAGAGACAAGAAAGATCTTATATACAGAAAGACTGTGGGAGGGATGTAGGGGTGATCTAGTGTTTTGTGTGTGTTCGTCCTTCATTGCCAAAGAAGACCATGCCATCAGAGAAATGATGGCATGACTTGCACTTGACTTTGTTTTGAGCGAGGGAGGGCTGCACAGGTCACCAGCCTCTCTTCTCCTCCAGAGTCATCTGAATCCAGTGACCAGATATTCATTAGAATGACTGGAGATGACCCAGGATGAGGCAATTGGGGTTAAGTGACTTGCCCAAGGTCACACACCAAGTGAGTGTCAAGTGTCTGAGGCAAGATTTGAACTCAGGTCCTCCTGATTCCTGTGCTGGTGCTCTATCCACTGCACCACCTAGCTACCCCAATTATTATATCATTATATGTTGTTGTTCGGTAATGTTCCCCATTTGGGGTTTTCTTGGCAACATACCACAGTTGTTTGCCATTTCCTTCTCCAGCTCATTTTACATATGACAAAACTGAGGCTAATAGAGTCAAGTATCTGAGGCCAGATTTGAACTCAGAAAGAAGAATCATCTTGACTCTAGGCCTGGCACTTTATCCACTGGGCCACCTAGCTATCCATAGCATTTATATAGCACTTTTAAAATGTTATCTCATTGGATCCTCCCAACAACCTTAGAAGGTGGGTACTGTTATCACCCCCATTTTACAGATGAGGAAATTGAGGCATACTGAGCTAGGTAAGTGACTCATCCAGAGTGACACATATGTATGAATGTTTGAGGTCAGATTTGTCTGGGGTCAGGTCTTCCAGTCTCCTGGCTCAATGTTATTATCTACTACACCACCTATAGCTGCCTACCCTGGCTAATAGGGCAACCCCCTTTCAAACAATGTGATTTACTTGTTTATTGACACATTTCAATGAGGCAGCAGGGTATAGGGGATAGAGTAGTAGAGTTTGAGGTAGGAAGAAGTAGTATGGCATCTGACCTCAGACACTTACTATGTAAACCTGGGAATACCATTTGAATGTACTCCTTATGCTTCAGTTTTCTCATTTGTAAAATGAGGGAGTATTGGATTCTGTGATCTTTAACATGTCCTCCAGTTCCAAATCTATGATCCTATGAACCCCTCCTTGTAGAATATTCTTATCAGGACTGTCATGGTCAAGCAATCTATGTGGGAAGGACCATATGCAGATCCCTAAGTGGAACACACCCCCATCTGCCAAGTTGATGTTTTAATGTAAAAAGCCTTACAACAATCACACACACACACACACACACACACACACACACACACACACACACACACACACATATATATAAAATATAAATATATATATAAATATAAAAATAAAATATAAATTAAAATATAAAATATAAAATAAAATATATAAAATATATATATATTTAAAATATATATAAAATATAAAAAATATAAAAAAAAAATATATATATATATATATAAAATAAGGTAAGTGTTAAATAGGTAAAACCTGTAGAACCAGTATAGTGTAGAACCATATACATTATTACCACCATTTTATAGATTAAAAAAGTGACTTGTCCATATTTATGCAACTTGTAAGTGTTGGAGGTAGGATTCAATTTCAGCTTTGTCCTATCTCTGATTCCACTTCTTCCACCACACTACAATGAGTTCAGGACTCTGCACTCATTGAAATACCCACAGTACTATGGGGAGGGGGTTAAAGAAAAATAACTATTGTTCCTCCATAGATGTAGAAGCTGAGACAGAAAAAACTGAAGTGATTTGTCTAAGATCCAGGACAAACCCTAAATGAGATTGTGAAAGAAATTTTTTTCCCAAGCTCCTCTTCTTGCCACACCCTCCCTCCTTTTCCTCCCCCATCACTATTAAAATATGCTCTGTGGAAAAGATCTTTTATTTGTAATTAAGGCTATGGGGTGAATCTAAGCCAGTGAATTTCCTTTCTTTCCTAGAGTTTTTTTTCTTTTTGCATTTTAAGTCAAAACTCTCATGATGGAATGAGAGGCTTCGTCCTCTCTTACAGGACTACAACTATAGGGAAATGGATAAGAGGTTTTACTTTTAGGAGCAGGACAGAGAAAGCCTTTTATAGCTTTCACCTATTTTTGACTAATTTTGTAAGATCTCTCTTGGTGACACCACAAATTAACAACTGAGATAAGTATTGATCTCATCATCCTGACTCTATGTTCTCTTATAACCCCATTTCACATTGAGGGTTTGGTTTTGTTTAAAGTTATACGCAAAATTGGAAACGGAAAATAATTCTAAGTCAGAGAGAAATTTAAACAGGAATGACAAAGGCTACGGCCATGATAGAGTAAGTATTAATATGGATTTGAAATGAAGACATTAACATTTTAACAAATGAAAGTGTTTACACAGTCTCAGAATTCTTGGCAGTAGTCCCTAAGGAAGTTCAGCCAGCAAAAGCTCATAACCTACAAAACTAAACAGCCACAGGGAGCACAAGAAACATTTCCCATTGCCCAGGATGCAGAATATACAAGAGCCCTCCTGGCCATTGACAAAATAGGACAACTCATCCAGGGTAGTAGTAATGGAAAGTTTAACTAGCAACTGTACTTTGCATCCTAGAGTTTTAAAAAATGTCCTCTATTTCTAGTTCTTGGGTCCATAGCATGTTTCACATAACACAAAAGTAAAAAATATTTGATGATGAAGACTTATGGATAACATGGAAACTACCCTGTTATTTAGTACTGACTCATTCAGTGCTCAGTGCTTAGCAGCGGGTCTGACACATAGAAGATCTTAATAAATGCTTGTTAAAAAAAAAGAAACAAATGCTTGTTGACTTAATACTTCTAAAACCTTTTGCTTCTTAACATTTTCATTAGCTACACACACGACCACAGACACATAACATTAGTTATACACTGAAATTTATTGATTTTCAATTAGACATTGTAAATGAGTCCTAAAATTAAAAAGGAGTCTCCTGTGAAAATGAAAACACATCAAGCAAAGTCAACAAAACAAGTGACATACAGTGTATGGGTAGAGAGCTGTCCTCATAATTAAGGAGACCTGGGTTCCAATTTCTCCTCAGACATGTATTATCTATTTGCCCTGGATGAGTCACCTAACCACTTGGTACCCCCAGGCAACTTTCTGTAATTATAAATATAAATGCAAGTATTGATCTACATTGGGAGAGAGAGCTTAATCAGTGGAAGTTCCCTACAGCAATTGAAAAAGATAGAAGTGAAAGAGAGGGAAAGGGAAGGAAGGAAGGAAGGAAAGAAGAACTGAAGGAAGGAGGAACAAAGAAGGGGAAATAAGGAAGAAGGGAAAGAAAGAAGGAAGAGGAAGCAATTTGTCACAGTTGGTATAGCTAGTTAGGGGCAAGGCTTGGACTAGAATCCCTGCTTCTACTTCTCCCAGTCTAGTACTCTTTCTAGTATACTACACTTTAAAAAGGCCTCTAGAAGAGTAATTTGTCTCACTATTGTCATTCTTTTTCAGATAGTAGTCCTTTTTTGGGAGGTAGTAGGTGTCTGTATTTCACATGATTTAGCTGCTTTCCATTTTTATCATAAAATATGGAAAGGAAAGGGCCAAACTTGATTAAGAACCTCAAGAGAACATAATTATTCATTGACACCAGTTATTAAGAACTTTTCATGTAAACAGACACTAAATTTGAATAGTATGGCACAGGATATACTGTATTATAATTCTAACTTTACTTCAGACAACTATGAAATGTCATTGAATAGCTTTTGGCTTTTCTCCCAAGCTCGGTGCCAGGTTCTGCTGCTTCAGTTACATCCCTGAAACAAGATGGTGAAGGTTGGAGTCAGTGGATTGGGTTCCTGGTGAGCAGGGCTGTATTCACCTCAAGTGGGAGTAGACATTGTGGCCATCAATGACCCATTCTTTACCTCAACTACATGGTTTATATGTTTCAATATGATTCTACCCATGGCAAGTTCAAGGGCACTGTCAAGGCTAAGAATGGGAAGCTGGTGATCAATGGAAAAGCCATTACCATCTTCCAGGAGTGGGATCCCACAGATATTAAATAGGGAGATCCTGGAGCCAAATATATTGTAGAGTGCGTTGGATTCTTTACCACCATGGAAAAGACTGGGGCCCACTTGAAGAGTGGAGCCAAGTGGGTCATCATCTTTGTTCCTTCTGCTGATATCCCAATGTCCATGATGGGAGTAAACCATGAGAAATATAATAATTCCTTGAAGATTGTCAGAAATGCTTCCTGCATTACCAACTTCTTCGCCCCCTTGGCCAAGGTCATTGACAACTTTGACATTGTGGAAGGACTCATGATGCCATTACTACTACCCAAAAGACAGATGGCGCCTCTGGTAAGTTGTGGTATGATGGGCATGGTGTTGTCCAAAATATCATCCCTGCTTCCACTGGTACTGCTAAGGCTGCACAGGCAAGGCATATCTGAGCTGAATGGGAAGCTCACAGGCATGGCCTTCTTTGTTCCTACTCCCAATGTACCTGTTATGGACCTGACCTGCCACTTGGAGAAACTTGCCAAATATGATGCTATCAAGAAAGTGGTGAAGCAAGCATCAGAGGGACCCTTGAAGGGCATGTTGGGCTGCACTGAGGACCAGGTTGTATCCTGCGACTTTAACACCAACACCCACTTTTCTACTTTTGTTGCTGGTGGTGGTATTGCCCTCATTGACCATTTTGCCAAGATCATTTTTTGGTATGAGTATGGTTATAGCAGACATGTAGTAGACCTCATGGTCTGCATAGCCTCCAAGGAGTAAAGTGGAAAGCCATGGATCTTCATCCACAGCCAAAAAAAAGAGATCCACCACTGGTGAGCCTACATTCCTAATCTACGTTCCTATACTAGGGATCCTGTATCCCATTCACATCCTTGTCCCAAAGCACCCCTGTAGTAAGGGGGAGAAGCCTTGAGTCCTGGATATGTATCATCAATAAAGTCACCCCATTCAGTATAAAAAAAAAAAATCATTGAATAACTATCAATGACAATCAGTAATAAACAAGCATTTATTAAGCCCTACTATGTGCCAGGTGCTGTGTTAATAATGGGAATACAAATCCAAAATGAGATAATCATACCTGCCCTGGAAGAACTTCCATTTTGGGAGAAGTAGATAATATGTTCCCAGAGAAGGAAATAAGTTTCTATACAACAGAAATGTCCAATGATTTAGGATGGGGTGCTAACTATTGAGACGATCAACTTCTAGGGAAAGCTGACACTTGAACTGAACCTGGAAGGGAATTTGAGGTTCCAAAAGAAGCAAATAGGGAAGCCTTTCCATACTTTGTTAAATAAAGGAGAGAGAAGAAAGAATGGGATGGGGTGTGTGGAAGTTAATTTGGCTGTAGCCTGCTGAGGGGCACATAATGTGTGATCTGTGTGGAAAAAGAGCCCAAGGCTTGATTGTGAAGGATTTTACGTAACAAATAGTTTTAGGCATGAAAATATTTTATGTTTAAATGAACAAAGTCTTTGAATCTTAATTCATTTTGAATTGCCTTCTGGA
Source organism: Potorous gilbertii (assembly GCA_028658325.1). NCBI lineage: Eukaryota > Metazoa > Chordata > Mammalia > Diprotodontia > Potoroidae > Potorous > Potorous gilbertii. The sequence continues at coordinate 201,699,671 of CM053771.1, read as the reverse complement.
GTGTAGAGTGTGTTCAGGAAAGACCAGAACCTTTGATGTGAGATCTGCTGAGCCCTTTTCTGGGCTGTTTCCCTCCTTTAGTGTCCACTTGATCCACCCAACTCTCTTCTGTGGCTCTAAGAAGCCACAGCATGTACACCTTGGTAAGTCATTTCAACAGATGGGCTAACTCCTGTAATCGAGGGGTGTCTACCCCAAGCATGTGAAGACTTCCCCCAGCAGAGTGGGCAAATGAGAAGAGCTTGTTCCAATGGTTCTGAAGGCAGCAGAAGCAGGTACTTTGGAGTGCTTAGAGCTTGGTTAGACATGGAAGACAGCAAGGTCATCCACTGCATCTTGAGTCATGATCAGTCATCTTGACTTTTGTCTTGTCAGTGGACTCCAATGACTTTGGAACAAAGAGTGAGGCCAACAACTTTGGGCAACTTCACTTTATGTGCAAATCAAAATACATCACCATTTTGTACCTACTTCAAAGGCCCTCCTGTGACAACAGACAGAGCAAGAGATGCAGATACACTGGGAGCTATAGTCACAACCCTGAACACAGGCAGCCTAGGCCATAAGGTTGTCTTCTCATGGGAATGAAGCAGCAGGGGGATTCAGCGGCCCCCTGGGTATCTGAGGAGCCTTTTTGAAGGACCATACTGCTGACCTGATATGAGGAAGGGGATAGAAAAGGTGCTCTAAAAATTGTCTGCTTCACTAAACCTAACCCTGGCCTGCTTGTATGTTCTCACCATGACGAACCCTGATGAAGTCAAAGAAAAAGTTTAAAGACCTGGAGACCCTCATCGTCAATGTGCCTAAAGAGGACAAGCTCATAATTCTGTGTGACTTTAATGCTAGATAGGCACAGACTACCAGACATGGCAGGGAAGTCTTGGGAGGAATGGATTTGGAAACAGCAACAGTAAAGGTCACTTATTATTGAAGACTTGTGCGTCTATTGACCTTATCACCAATGCTATCTTTCATTTACCTAAATGCAATATAACCATGAATGCACCCTTGCAGCAAACATTGGCATTTAATAGACTATGTCATTGTAAAGAGAAGAAACAGAGAAGATGTAAGAGTGATGAAGGTTATATGTGGTGCAGAGGGCTGGACTTATCACAGATATCCTCTCCAACCTAAATATTCACATTCAACAAGAGCAGTGGCCCTAGGGCAAAATGACTTCCAGAAGACTTAATGTTGACCAAGTATTTCCCTCAATTAACTTGGAGGGAAAGCTGAGCCAACACACAGTTGGCAACAGTGGAGCTGAAAAGGAGTGGGTAGCTTTTAGAGGTTTGGTATACAGGACCACATTTACTCATCTGGGCCAGAACAATCACAAACATAGGTTTGACAAAAATGTTGGGGAAATTCAGAAGATGCTAAATAAAAACTGGGAACGCCATGGTGCTTACCAGCACAATTCATCTATCTTTAAGAAGGCAACATTTAACTCCATCAAGAGTAACGTGCTAGTGATGCTCAGAGAGATGCAGTAAGAATCTTGGCTCAGTAAGAAGGCTGATAAAATTCAGTTTTACACTGATAGTAACAATCCAAAGCTTTTATATGACACCCTGAAGGCTATTTATTTTGCCAAAGACCTATGGTGCATCTCAACTACTCAGTACTGATGGAGTCACATTGATTAGTGATAAGGACATGATTTTGGACAAGTGGGCTAAACCATTCCATAGTATTCTCAGCAGACTGTCATCAGTCAATGCTGAAGTCAACCTTAGATTGAAGGCAATCCCTCCTTAGCTGAACTTCCAACTGAAGAAGAAGTTTTGAGGGCCATTAGGCTCCTCTCATGTGACAAAGTGCCTGTGCTGATTCTATTCTAGCTGAGATTTACAAGACAGGGGATCCATTGCTTATACAAAAGTTGACTGAAATTCTCTGGGTTATATGGCAAGAGGTTATCCCCCATGAGTTCAAGGATGCTTCCATTGTCCATTGTAAAGGTAAAGAAAATAGATTGTCCTGTGACAACTACAGTGGAATCTCTCACTCATTGCTGTCAAGATTCTTGCTGGAGTCCTCCTTTAGGATGATCCTTCACCTGGGAGATGATCATCTACCTGAGAGCCATTATGGCTTCAAAAAGGGTCAAGGAATTGTCAATATAGTGTTTGCTGCCTGACAACTCCAGGAGAAATGCCAGAAACAGAACAGAGGTCTATACAATATTCATTGATCTGACTAAGGCCTTTGATACTGTCTGTCAGTTATGAGGGTTTGTGGAAAATTGTGGCAAAATTTGGTTGCCTGGAGAAGTTTATCTGCATTGTATGTTCAGTTTCATGACAGCATACTAGCACAGGCCCTGGTTAATGGACGATGCTCTTGTGCTTTCCCAGTAACCAATGGAGTGAAGCAGGGCTGTAAGCTTACTTCCACACATGATATTTTCAGCAATGTTGTCAGACACCTTTTAAGAGGATGAAAATGTCATCAAGGTAAACTACTACACTAATGGCAAACTGTTGTTGTTGTGTTCATCCTTTATTGCTGAAGAAGACCACCGCATCAGAGAAATGATGACATGACTTGCAGTTGACTTTGTTTTGAGTGAGAGAGGGCTGTGTAGGAGGGCTTTGCAGGTCACCAGACTCACTTATCCTCCAGAGCCATCTGAATTCAGTGACCAGATATTCATCAGGATGACTGGTGGTAGCCTAAGATGCAATAGGAGACCTTGGCCCCTTTAGGTCAAGGCCTACTCAGGAACTCACTTAGGGTGAGGTAACGTCCATTCAGTCAATAGGTCTGTTTAAGAAGTAGTCAGCAGATGGTCCCTTTATTTTTTTAGTTTGCCTCAATGGCAAACCATTTAACTTGGAAAGGCTATTAGTCAAGATTAGAATAGAGGGAGAGTTGGTTCATGATTTTTTGTTTGCAGATGATTATGTACTCAATGCAGCCTCTGAGGTTAAGATGCAATAAAGTATGAATTGATTCTCTACTGCTTGTGCTAATTTTGGCCTAACAATTAATACCAAGAAAACACAGATTCTCCACCAGCCAGCACCACACCATCTACACATGAAATCATCAGCTAGAGCAAGTGGAGAAATACTGAATGCTATGGATAAATTCACTTACCTTGGCAATATACTTTCCAGTGATATACACGTACACATACACAAAAATGGCATTCACTGCCAGAGCTAGTTCACTGTTTGGGGCCTCTGAAGGAAAGTATGGGAGAGAAGAGATAAGAGAGAAGACTGCCTACCAAACTACAGAGGCCTTGTGCTGACCTCGTTGTAGGCCTGAGAAACCTGGGCAGTTGACCAGCAACATGCTAGGAAACTGAATCATTTCCATTTGAATTATCTTAGGAAGACTGTGGATATAACCTGGCAAGATAAGGTACCAGACACTGAGGTCCTCTCTTAAGCTAAATTGCCAAGCATTCAAACTTTACTACAGAGTGTGTAACTCTGATGAGCTGGCTACGTTGTTCGAATGCCAGATGTACATTTGTCTAAAAGACTATTTTGCAGAGAACTCACACAGAGCAAATGCTTACATGGGGGTCGGAAAAGTGATATAAGGACACTCTCAGGGTCTTTCTGAACAACTTTGGAATTGATTGTCTGAAATAGAAGACACTAGCACAAGACTGCCTAGCATAGTGCGTCCACAACAGAGAAGGTGCTGTGCTCTATGACCAAAGCAGAATTGCGGTAGCTCAAACATGAGATGTGCAAATTTAGACACCTCTCACCTTCAAATGTTCATATGGACTATTAGTGCCTGACCTGTAGTAGACTCTTCTGAGCTTGTATTGGTCTGATCAGTTATAATTGGACATACTGTACCTTGACTCCAACATAGTGATGTCACTTTGGTCCTCTTTGAGAAGGAAGGACAACCTTCTGCTGTCTTACTTGCCCATATCTTTCTCTCTTTTTTTTTGGTGAAATAAATGTCTTACTTTATGTAAATCACAGAAATAAATAAATCAATCCCATACCATGTCTACCAGGATGCTCAAAAATTCAAGAGAACTAGGAGGCTTAAGACTAGAAAAAATTGGGGCTCTAGTGGGGCATTGTAAAGGGGTTTGTGACTAGTGTCTTGTCCTCTCCACTCAGGACCATATATATGCTGTCAATCAAGGGTACATTCATTGCCCAAAACTACTGGTCATTACTACAGTAACCTCCACATTTCTGGTGCTTATCTCGAGTCTGCTAAGCAGGGAGCTGTTACTCCTGGGTTTTGCCCCTTTATGGGTGATGTTGATATTCTTGTCTAACTAGGGTGCAGACTGGTGTTTTATCAATCCAATTGTGGCTTGACCCTCCTTCTACCAGTTCCTCCCTTCTCTCTTTTTACTCTGCAGTTTCTCTTTAAAGTACTCACAAATATATACTCATATGAAAATGATCCAAATAGAAGATAGGAATCAAAACATGTTGACATGATTGTATCTTCTGGCACATTCCCCATCCTATGGTCCTCCAGTCTCTGTATCAACCCCCTAGCAATTGACAATCCAGAAGTTTGGAAGTTCATTTTCCCCAATGCAATTTGCCCATGGGTTTTCACTTACAACCCAGCTGCCATGGTTGACCAATGTCCAATCCATCAATATGAGACAGGAATTCAGTGTCCTCTAATCTAAAGGACAGGATGGGATATGCAGTCAGGACTGCATTCAACCTAGTCTCACATCAAGGCAGTCACACCCCTGGTTTCTCAATACCAAACACAGTGCAATATGTCATTTAATTTATATTTCTCTTCCTCTTATACAAAGCAAATCTGAGGGAGTTTCCGCCTCTAATAGGTCACTTATTTCCTTGTTATCACAAGGACACCAAAGCAAAGAGAGAGAAAGAGAGAGAGAGGCATCAACTTGGACAAGCAAGCTGCCATCGGCTCGATCCCACTCCCCAAGTTCTGACTTGTCCATTTCAAATTCCCACGCCCTTGTCTTTCTTCTTTGAGCCCACGCTTTGCTAGTCCCCCAGGGCTGAATGGGAGGGGTATGAATGCTGCATTAGTAATTTGATTTTTTAAAAGGATTCACAATTAAGTCCCTTTTCCTTCTTACCACCTAAATATATATTTCCCAACCTGTTCACTTAATCATGATAAAAGAATTTTGAGTTTTTATCAGGCCTTAACGATAGGAAGACATTTAGTGCATAGTTTATCATCAATGTGAATCTCACCTGGAACAACAGACATACATTTTTGTAATTCTGGGGGCCGGGGGTGGGTGACTGGTGAGAAAGGAAGTGACAATTTTTAGAAGAGAAACCATATAAAAATACCAGCAAATCTGGTACTTATTGCCACTTTTGTTTGAAATATTGAGATTGAGTTTAGGCTAAATTTAGTGCATATTATCTGAACATATATTCCCTGGCACAGGTTACTAATGAACCTTGTCTTCTCCCCTCCACCTTCTGTATTTCCAGGTTGGAGTTGGTGGTAAAAAATATTTAAGAAGGCATTTTCAAAACAAAGACTGAAAATTATATTTCAACTGCAAAATTACTGTAGACTATACATATTTGTAATGAGGGTTTTCTTTCTCTTTAAAATTGTTCAGTTGAAGGAGTGGTGTGGAAGCAACAAAGAAAAAAATAAATGCTTGTGATGGGGTGATAGGACCTGGACTCTGATTTTTCCCATACATTTCAGCAACCAAGTCTCTGAATTTTCCAACACAACCCAATCCCTGGCTTCTGGCCCATCCCAGCTCACCTAGATCCTAAATAGTCCTTCTAATAATCTTTTCACTGTGGCTCTTGACCCAGTCTGACCACTTAACTCCTTTCACTGTCTCACTTGGGTGACCCCAGGCTACTTATCACTCCTTAATCCTATCCAGATCTTCTCACTGTCCTTTTTTTCTATTGGTGCTAAAATCAACTTTACTACTTTGAAAGAAGGCTTGAGTGGTTGAATGCTTTCCAGGCAGGCGCACCCTGTATCCTTGCCTTTTGGGGATCCCAGCATGCCAGACTGCATCAATTGTTAAAAAAAAAAGAATACCCCTCAAATTACCGCAGAGATTATGTAGCTCTATCATAATAATAGCTAACATTTACATAACACTTCATAATTTTTTTCACAGCAATCCTGTGAAGCAGGGAACTTAAATATTATTATTTTTATTGTTCCGATGAAGAAACTATGGCTAAAAACTTGTCCATAACTGTCAGAAATAGGGTTTAAACCCACATCTCCTGATTATAAATCCGGCTCTCTTTTTACTGTATTACGTTAAGGATGTTATTTTTGAAGGTAATGCCCAGGACAAAGACTAGTCAGACCTTTGTGCTGGTATTAAAGATACCTTCCCATAAAAGCTCTAAGCAACCCCACTGACGTCACATTTGATACTTTTCTGGCATTCATTATTGTCTCCTTTCTGGGGTGTAAATCTTGCCCTGCATATCCCTTAGTCTGCTAACACAACTTGAAGGATTGATGTAGGGACAGTTTTAGATCACCTGAGCTACAACTTCGTACCCTCTATAAAAAAGAGAGTTAAATAGTCTCTCAGAACCATATCTGAGGAACGCAGGAGAAAAAAGACTACACTACGCTACAAAATACTACATGCTGAAATTTGGATTCAGTTCCCTGGAGTATCTGCAGAGTCTCTCCAGAGAACTGAATGGCCCCAAGACAGAAAGAACCATATGGCCCCAGAGATGGCAGGAGATGGAGGCAGCTGTGAAGTATCAGGGACTTCCTGGACAAATGGAGGAATTCTAAAACCAAACCTCATGGGGAGAAGAGGAGGAATTCCTGTATAATGCCAACTACTTAGAGCAAACTGAAGAGTGCTGGGACTAAACAAGGGCTGGAACCAAGGAGCAGTAAAGGAAAAATTCAGAGCGAGGAGAAGCCGACTTGGACGTGGCTGGTTATTTGTATACCTAACTATACAGGTCTAGGGAGAGGGAGCAGGGGAAAGAAGTCAACTCTGAAGCAACTTTCTGTGCTTTCTTGTTGTAGAGGAAATACTAAATCTGAAGCATTGTATGGGTCCCTGGGAGAGGTAGGAGCCTACTTGAGAGGAAGGGGTGGTATTTTGACTGTTCATGGACTGAGTCCCTTCGTGTGAGTGTGTGTGTGTGTGTGTGTGTGTGTGTGTGTGTGTGTGTGTGTGTGTGGTGTGAGACTTCCCAAGTTTCTGAGCCTGCTTTTTGTAAATCCAGTAGCTTTCAGACGCAGCGGGTAGCACAATGGATCTTATAACCTTTGGCTAGTTACTTAAACTTCTGTTTGCCTCAGTTTCTTCAACTATAAAATAGGAATGATAATATCTCCATCCACCTCTCACGGCTGTAGCGAGGATCAAATAACATGTTGAAAAAGTGCTCAGCACATGGCTTGACAAGTAGGCATTATAGAAATGCTTATTTCTTTCCCCTTTTTGCTCCTAGTTCTGAACTGTATACATGCAAACAATATTCAAACAGATTTCTGAAGGAAAGCATAGAAGCTGAAAATGAGGCGTTTGGATTAAATAATTTCTGAGACTCAGAAATGAAGCATCTTGCCCAAAATTACATAGTAGGCTATTGGCAAAGCTGAGACTATTTGTTCTCCAAATTATTCTATATGCAGTTACTTCCATTGTTGTTCAATGATGTCTGAACCTTTGTGACCCCATGGGGGGGGTTTCTTGGCAAATATACTAGAGTGGTTTTCCATTTTCTTTTCCTTTTCATTTGACAGATCAGGAAACTGAGGCAAACAGGGTTAAGTGATTGTCCAGGGTCACACAGCTGCTAAGTATCTGAGGTTTTTGACAGGTCTTTCTGTCTCCAGGCCTATCCATTGCACCGCCTAGTTGCCCCATCATGTTTTAAGAACACATAGGTGTTCTTAAAAAATCACTATGCTATGCAAAATCAAACAATAAAAATCACAGGGTTTATGGGAAAAATGAGATTAGAAACACAATACTCAAAAACTTTATTTGTAGTACACAAAAAGAGATAGGAATCTAATGAAAATGGAAGCAGTTTAGATAAGTTAAATTGTTATAATACTACAATAAGTAGTAGTGGCATCTGTGGCAGTAGAGCCCAAAGTTGATTGACTAATAGAGCAGGTTCCTCTGCACGTCAAAACTCTGGGAAAATTGGTGAAGGTGAGGAGAGGAAGACTGAAGTAGTATCTGTAGATCAGTTCTCCCCTCTTCTGTCCTGTCTTCTTACTACTCTAGGAGATATTATAACAAGTACTATACTGCATCTTGAAAAAAATCTAAAGTTTGCTTGTAGAAATGGATATCAAAAGGGTTGTAACTTGTGAGCTATTGTGAAGTTGTGCAAATTTCTCCTTTCTCATGAAAGAAATCATACATAAATCAATACAAAATGTGAGTCATGTTCAAAATGTTCCCTATCAATAGGGTTGCAATCAATTTGTGTTTTCAAAACAAGCATTATAGCAGAACTGACTGTACCTGATAAAAGTCCTTGGGAAAAATTCAGTTTGTTCAAAGAGACCTCGCAGATACCATGGCAGGACAACATAAAAAAAGGAAAAGAAACGAATTCTCATTTTCTTTATCATATCTAGGGAAATCTAAGCATGGACAGAAGCTGCTCAACCTTGGGAACCTGGTCATGGCCCTTTATGTAAATAGGAAGATTACAAAGAAAAGTATTGCATGCTGCTGACTATGTAGAGTAGTCCATTTACAGAAAATTCAGCTCTGGTAAATCAGAAACAATTGCAGAGATCTTTTGATCAGTCAGTCCACTAGCATTTACCAAGTGCCTACTATGTCCTAAGTACTGAGAATCCAAAGAAAAGCAAACATTGCCTGCCAGTCCAGTGGGGAAGATAACATGCAAACAAGTATGACCAAATAAGCTAAAAACAGAAAAACTTGGAGGGTAGTCACAGAGGGAAGACATTAAAAATAAGAAAGAATGGGAAAGACTTCTTGCAGAAGGTGGGACTGTAGCTGAGGCTTGAAGGAAGCTTTCCCCAAGTAAAATCTCATTATAGAAATTGACTACATTAAAATATTTATCAATCTTTTCCTTACCAGTGACAAATCTTGTGATCCTTTGTGAAGAGATGTTGACTGTAGGCTACGTACTCTACAACTGACAGATTGCTGATGGCTATTGACTGCTGCCTTTTTAAAAGAAGTGGTTAAAAACTGGTAGAAGTTTGCTAGGATAATTAATAGGTCATCTTGAGCAATTTGATTCATGTTATTTTCTCCATGACTTTGAGTGTCAAGGGGGTAGGGAAAAATCAGAGGTAGATTGGGCACTGTGGCCCAAGATTCATAGTGAGACAGTGCTACCCTGTATCACTATTGTTTTTGTAATTTATTACCCCACCAACGTGTAAGTGTAGAATAAAAACTTTAAGGTAGATGGATTTTTAAAGATTCTTTCTCAATATATAATAATTACAAAAAAGTTTTAAATGTAGAAATTCACATAACAAGAGCTGTTCATGACATGTAGCATGAGGGATGTCATTGCACAGCTCAGAGAAGCAGAATAGTCATCTCTAGATTCTTGTCCCCCCATCTTTCTCCAAGGGAGACTTTATTTTTTGTCAGGAGAGTTATTTATAAGATTACAAGTCATTCCCCAATTGATAAAAGGATATGAACAGGTAGTTTTCAGATGAAGAAATCAAAGTATAGTCATATGGGAAAATGCTCTAAATCATTACCAAGTAGGAGGGCTAGCAGCAGGGCGGTGCCAAGAGCTTGGCTGTTTTGCTTACTCTTACAGAGAGAGGGGTACTGGGATAGAATTTCTCTGATAGATATTTGCTCCCTTAAATATTGTTACACTAGGAGATGTGGTTTGCAGGTCCACACTAAACTTCTCATCACTATTCACTGATGGGAGGAGGACTCAAAATTTATATCTAAGACTTTACTCCCTTCTCACCAAATACCAATTCCACAATGAATGTAGCCAATAGTAAAGAAATCAATCCATTTATCCAAGTCGATAGTAAAATAGAAATCAGAGGAAGTATACATAAGAGAATGTGAACCAGATGCTACAGAGTGAAGAAGCTCTGAGATCAAGGGTACTCAGCTTAACTGAGAGAGAGCCCCATGTCCCACCCAAGGGGAAATTCCCCAAAGTTTCTAGTCCAGCAAGCTAGGGTTAGAGACATGTTGGAGACTGTCAGTTCCTCTTAGGTTAGCTTTTTCCCGAGTATTTTCCTTCAGCAACCTGAAGTAGGGTTGGCATCTTGTATCTTTCTCTCCTGAAGGAAGCCAGAGGGGCCATAAGCAATTGCAAAGATCAAAAAGACTCCAAGAGACCCAAGAAGCTCAAAGAATGTCCAGACTTAAAGAAACTCCAGAGCTTGAAGAGAATAAAGCTCTCCCTTCTTGTGATCTTACCAACTCTGCCCTTGCGCTTCATGCAAGCACAGGACATCAATCTCTACCAATGAGGAAAGAGTCCCAAACTGATGGGCTTTGGGGTTCAGGGTTACATTCATGCTAGGATTGCTTAAGATAAAGCCCTTTACACAACCTGGCCTCAATCTTCCTTCCTACCCTTATTAGACATTACCTCCTGTACTCTATAGTCTTCCTGCTGGTGATGCTCCATCTCTTTTCCTATGTCTTGCACTGGCTATAACCCTGAACTTGCCACCTCACTTTGACCTCAACTTCCTTTCTTTACTTCAAGTACCACCTATGCCACCTATTATATGGAGAGAGTGACATTTATGAAGCACCTACTATGTGCCAAGCACTTTGCCAAGTTAAATGCTTTACAAATATGCTCTTATTTGATTCTCATAACATCCCTGAGAGGAAGGTATCATTAGTATTCCTATGTTAAAGTTGGGGAAACTGAGTCAAACACAGGTTAAGTGACTCACCCAGAGTCACCTAACTTAGTAATGTCTGAGGCCAGATTTAAACTCAGGTCTTCCTGACTCCAGTCCCAGCACTCTATCCTCCTCACCACCTAGCTAGGAACATCCTTACCTGGGTGTTCCCTATACCACCCTATATAAATGAAATCATAGATCTGGTCCCTGTTATTAATACATGTACATCCTGTCTCCCTAGTAGAATGTAAGGTTCTTGAGGGATGGGACTATAGTATCTCATTTTGTTTCTGTCCCCTACGCCTGATACAGGGTTTAGCACATAGTATAACAAGTTTCATACATATTTGTTGATTGATATTTCCCAGCACATGTGATATTTGTTTACTTAGTACATAATCATCCTTTAATACTTGTAACATATATTTGTATTTTCTATATTATTTCTACCTCAGGTACTATAGTTCAACAACAAATGTGTTATCTGAACACATCTTCCTTGTTGTAGAAGTGTGGTATTGTTGGAAAGGGCAGCTAGGTGGTGCAATGGATGGAGTTCAGGAAGACCTGAGTTCAAATGTGACCTGAGATATTAGCTGTGTGACCCTGGGCAAATCATTTAACCCTGTTTGCCTCAGTTTCCTCATCTGTCAAATGAGCTGGAGAAGGAAATGGCAAACCACTCCAGTATCTTTGCCAAGAAAACCCTAAAGAGACAGATGCAACTGAGTAACAAAAATAGTATTACTGGAAAGAAGCCTTCTGCTCCCTCAGCTGTTCTCCATCCTCAGCCTTTTTAAAGCATCAATGCCCATTCTCTCCATATTTCTTATCTCAGACAGAGGGGCAGCCTCACTCCTTGTTGCTCGAGCTAAGTCTTTCTAGCTGTGCCTTTAACCTCAGCTGATCCTGCAGCACTGTACCTAGACTACTAAGGAGCCAGAAACATACTATAGGGAACAGTTCTAGCTCTAGGGTCAGAGGACCTCAGTACATGCAAATGTCACCTCTGATTCTCGGGCAAATCATCTAATCTCCATGGGCCTCGATTTCCTCATCTGTAAAATGAGAGGGTTGGACTAAATGGCCTCCATGCCACTTTAAACTTATCTTCTTAATTCAGACATTCAACCATGCCACTTCTCTGAGCATACCCTCCAGTGCCTCCCTATTGCCTTTCAAATATAGTTTCAATTTCTCAGTCTAATATTCAAGGCCCTCTACTATCTGAGACCACTTGGTCTTTTTAGCCTTCTCAAATTCTTTGCCAAGAAAACCCCAGATGAGGTCAGGAAGAGTCAGACGCGACTGAAATGACTGAACAATACAGTCTATGGTGTAGCTGAATTAGACCTGGTGACCCCACTCTCTCACTTTTGTCCTTTACTCACTTTGCTACACCTAGAATACCCTCCTAGCACACTTCCTGACCAAGTCCTCCTACCCCACACCATCCCCAAAATAATATCCACTGCATTTAATAGGCTAAAAAGTTTAAATTTAATTGAACTTAATTAAATAAAACCAATCTTTTAATAAAAAAAGAAAAATCAGATCTGCTACAAGGCATTGGGGTTTCATTTACCTTGATAATTCGGGCCCTCCTCTCTGGAAAGGCAAATCAACAAGCAATTAAGTATTTCCTAAGTTCAAGTTCTGTACTAAGCTCTTGGGATAGTGATACAAGCAATAAAGAAAGGTAGCTCCTGCCCCCCCTCAAGGAGTTTACATTATAATGAAAGAAGACAACATATAACAAGACGCCAAAAAGTGGAGTGTGTGGTGGAGAAAGCCCAGAGAAGGAAGATGGCTGTTCCAGGTCCTTCCTCCAAATGGAAGTTCTTGGAGGAATAAAACAAAGCAAAAACTAGGAATTTGCCTGAATTGCCCAGCTTTTTTTCTTCCCTTATTTGAATTAATAATTTGTTTTCTTTTGCTAGAGATAAAGTAGATCTACACAATCAATCCATACCCTTTATCATCACTGCTTTTTAGAGTTTGACCCCAAGAAATGAAAACATGACATCTTTTATCAGAACTTGAGGAAGATATTAACATAACCTAGAGAGAGAATCCTAAGCTGGTTGTTAAAATTCAAAATGTTCATTGTCAAAAAAGTTGTTTATTTGTTTTTTTTATATTGAGGCAGATTAGTGGAGACAGATATAATTTACTGGAAGGTATGCAAGGGTTGTAATAGCTTGTCAGTATGTTTTATTTCTTCTCAGATTTTTTCACTGAAAAGGGGGGGAAATAAAAATCTCTCAGATGTAAGAGACAGAAGTAGCAAACAGGCCATTTGTTCCTCTGCATGCCTTCTCTCCTCCTCACCAGCCTAGGATTTCCAAATCTAAAAAGTCCTAGCCTTATGTATTTGTTTGCTTGTATTCTCTCCAGTGAACAACACTTTGTTATTGTGCACTTTGGGGAATTAATTAGAGTGTGGAAAAATGTGGACTATAGGGAGCTCTGATGCTAGTACAAGCAAACCCCACCTAACATTGGTAATTGGGTCTGTGAAAACACGGTTGTTAGACAAAAATCATGTTACAGTGGGCAGTTAGTTGTACAGGAACAATTTTATGCATGAGTGATCGGCTGATCAGGGTTAATGATGGGCTCTGATGATGCTCTGTTAATGATGTTACTGTGAAACAATGCTGGCCAGGGCAACCCTGAGCAAGATATGTTGGTACTTCAATACTCCAGTGAAGCTGAGATCTCCCTAAAGAGATTAATCCCTGCAATAAAGCAGATCACAATCCATCTATGCTTGCCCCTCCTGTGCGGTTCTTCACCTCTTGGAATATACATCCAGCACGTTGGGGACACTATTAGAAAAAACAGAAAATACTCTAAAAGCACTTCTCAAAATGAAGGATTAGTTAATGGTTGGAGGATAGGCTTTCGGTGTTGTTGAGTTGTTTCAGTCACATCCATGACCCTATTTGGGGTTTTCTTGGCAGAGATACTAGAGTGGTTTGCTGTTTCCTTCTCCAGCTCATTTTACAGATGAGAAAACTGGGACAAACAGGATGAAGTGACTTGCCCAGGGTCCCACAGCTAATAAGTGTATGGGGCCAGATTCCTGACTCCAGACTTGGCACTCTATCCATTGTGCCACCCAGCTGCCGTAAGGATAGGCTTGGGAACTGATTATTTCTAATAATTCAGGTTGGTATACTATATTAGGTACCTACCAACAGGGTCTAAAGACCTACAAAACAGGTACCAAAGGGGTAGGAGAGGATTCAGAAGGTACTGTTAGAGTTGTCACTGATCTTCTGACCTAGAATGACCACTGTCCAATCCTTTGGTGTACTCTGAACCCAAGTCAATCTACAGAATAGTCCAAATAATAACATTTTTCCCAGAGGAAAGCAAATACAGACATGTAGAGAAAGCTATCCAGGTAACCAGACTCCTGAGAGCGGTACTGCTCTGCCATAACAAAGTCTCACATGGCTTTTTTATTCCACCTTTTGTCAAAATATTTGACTTTAAAGCTACATTGTAAAGGCCAGTTTAAAGAACACTAACCCAGAACCTTGGACTCTTCCTGCCTTTTGTTGTTTCAGTTGCTGTTCAGTAGTTTCAGTCATGTCTGACTCTTTGTGACCCATTTGGTTTTTCTTAGCAAAGATATTGGAGTGGTTTGCCATTTCCTTCTCCAGCTCATTTTAGAGATAATGAAATGGAGGCAATCAAGGTTAAGTGACAGCTAGTAACTGCCTGAGGCCAGATTTGAACTCGAAATGATGAATCTTCCAGATTCCAGTCCTTACTTTACCTACTGCACCATCTGCCTTTATGTGGTGCCAAACTCAGGTTCAGAGTATGAGGAAATTAGAAGTCCTTACTGTGCCTTTCTGTTCTCACAGGTCTATTTTTCTTCCTTATTTCGAGGTACTACTTCCCTAACCCTCCCTGAGAAAGTGTGTGTGACCTGGCCTCTCTCTAGGTACCTGGCAGAATTGGCTCATAGTGGCAAGTGCATTGACATACTTCTGTGATCTTCTGCTAAGCAGTGTAGCAGTCAATATATGAACATTTCCCCCAGTCAGCTGTTGAGTTCCATTAAATACCCACATATATTTTGCATCTTAGTGCTCCTACATTGTTCTGTACATCTTCCTTTTTGCAAATCTTCCTTCTGGTTCTTCTTGTGAAACAATGGTTGTTACCAATGGCCATTTAAACCAGTTCTGTCTACTTTTGTACCTTTGAGGCTCTTCAAGGAGGGATAAACTATTACCTCTTATCCTGTCTTCCTTTCTAGAAACCTCTCAGCCCAGGTTGATAAGGTATTGAATGTTTAAAATTTTATAAATTTTTGATTTTTTTATTTTCACATCACATTTGTTTCTGACTATACCCTTTTCTCCTTCATACCTGGAGATCCACCCACTACTTGGAGTAAAGGTTTTAAAAGAGAAAAAAAGCAAGTTTAGCAAAACTAGTTAACACATGAAGTGTGCTTGACAATGTAGGAGATATTCAACATTTACAGGGCCCTGCCTCTGCAGAGAAGGGAGGGGAGGTCCATCTTCTCAACTCTTCTTTGGGCTAAGCTTTATCACTACAATAACACAGTGTTCAGTCTGCCTGGTTTGTTTTTGTTCTTTCTCCACTTCCTTCTGGGTAGTCACTGTTTAGATCATTTTTCCTCATTCTGCTTTGGAGGTCCAGATTTAAGAAGAGTTTCTTTACCCCTGGAAGCCTTCTTTAAGAAAAGGAGAATGTTGGTTGCCCCATTCGGTTCTCCAGAATTACTTTGATTTGAGGCCATGCGACCATGGGCACTTAGTGTGGGCTTGGGAGTCTTCTCTGAACCAGTTTCCCAGAATATTGACTTGAGCTCCAGTCAAAGTGAGGATTTTTGATCTCTCAGCCTACCACTCCTGCTGAAACCATGTTGAATACCCTCAAAACTATCTGGTCTGAGCAACCAGATTAGTGGAATGGTTACCTATCACATCAACTGTCCTGTTATGGACTATTTCCTTATGGAATGGCATGGTTCACATAATAAGTATTGGGCAATATCAATCCCCTAGGCCCTAGAATCAATCGAGGCTTGAGCTTATCTAAGTGAAAGAATGAATGAGAAAAGGCATTTATTAAGCATTTACTACCTGCAGAAAACTGCTTCTGACCCCAGGCAAATGTTTCTTTGAGCCTGATCTAAAGATCTCTTCTCTATACCTCCAGTACTTGTTTTCCTGCTTCAGGCAGGCTTCTTCCCCCAAGATTGTTTGCTCCCCAACTCACCAAACTAAGTGAATGGTCCTTGCACTGGAAAGCCTAGTCCTGGATAATCTGGTGTGGTCACACTCTGGGAAACTGATGTGCCCATTTAGACTTGCATTGCCTATTTTTAGGGAATCCCCAATTTCCTTGAGAAGGTACCTGTATGTAGTCCCCATCCCAGGAATGTTAAAACTGCTTGATTATATGATCTAAATTGCCCAGCAGAAGCACAGCCTATAGAGACACTAGTACTATCATCACTCAGAGTACAAACTCTAGTATGGGCTTGGAGATCTCCCAGTATACCCATGGCTCCATATAGCCTTTCTATTTCCCAAGAAATTATTCATCTATTTATTCATATCTATGAAAGCCATCAAATCCCCACACCTAGGATGTCTGGCTTAAAGGTCCACAGAGTTCTTAATTCTAAATATTTTCTAACTACTTCCATTCCAGTTCCAAATGGTTCTCAGATGATAGAATTCATTTTCATAGGTCTTCAATGTGTGTCCCCTCTGCTTGAAGGCCCACACTAGTGGTAGCTACAAACCTCATATAATAAAAACATGGACATTTCCTAGCTCTCCAAATGGGGACTGTTTTCATTCACCAAAAGAACTGCTAAATTTAAGGCTCTCCACTCCTTGGCCCCTGGCAAAGATTATCTTCAGTGTAATGGTCAAAATCTTTCCTCCCGAGACAGTAGTTCTCATGCTCTCCCCTGACTTCCTACCCTTTCTAATCTGTCCACAATAAAATCCTGTCCTTGGTCAACTGGCCCAAGAAAGGCTTTTCTGCGTCCTCAACCCTTGGGAGGAAGTGGGAGCAGGAATAAGTGCAGCATAATTGTGTGCGGCAGCATTGGCGCATCTGACGCAGTCCACAGCATCAACCTTCCTTCTTCACCACAAGCCAAATGAGCAGTTCTTATAATTACTGAAAATTCTCATCCAACCCATGGGTCGCCTTCACTAGAGCCTTACTAGTCAGGGAATGGAATTCATAGAGTACTGCTGTTACTCTCAGAATTCTGAAACTACCATCTGCTTCCCACAAAGACTCAGAAAATATTTTTAAGGACACAGTTTCCACTGACCTGATGACTGTCATCCCTGCCCAGCCCTTTGATGTTGTCAGTGTATAAGGCCTCAGGCAGCTTACAACACAGTTCAATCCACAAGACTCTCCCCAGGGATATATACCACACAAGAAAACAAAAATACAGATACGCAGGGAAAGAGTCCCAACTCAGCAGAGCTCTGTTCTGCAAAAGATCTCACCTAATTCTTGCTTTCTTTCCCATTAATAACAAGAAATCATAGTACAATGATGGGTTAGAATGCCTAAGGATATAGTTTGAATAAAGTCCAGTCACTAACTTCTTGTGCGACCTTGGGCAGGTCACAACCTCCCTGGTCCTCAGATCCCTCATCTGTAAAACGAGGGAATTGGACTAGATAATGTCTCAGATTCCTATGCTTCTACCCACAGCTCAGCATCCACAATATAAGGGTCGGTTTGAGGAATAACAGCCCAGAGGCCCAGCTTCTCTTTGTTTTTTCACAATGCCTACAGAGGGAGAGAAAAGCTGATGCTTCCTCTTAGAATATTGACCCTGCCCGGCTCACTGCTCACTACTCTGCCTTCCTTGAGTCATCTAATGCCTCTATGGGATAACTACTATAAGCAAGTCATTTAATTGCTCTATATCTATCAGGGTCCCGATTTTCAAATTGGAACTAATTATATGCTGCTGGCAAGTATAGCTTGTCAATTAGCTAATTTGTAAAGAACATGCAATTTCTAATGAATTGGGATTTGGAGAGAGGTATTGTACTCATAAGTTAAATAGAAATAATAGGTTAAAATGCAAATGAAACAGACCTAAAGCCCGTAGGCCTGGGCTAAAATTGGACTTGCCTTTTGGAAGTGGTACAAACCAAAAAAGTGCCATGGTATTTGCCTTTTGGCATTCACCTTGCTGTGTGGGCTTCCATTTTGCCCTTCAATTAATAGCTAATGTCTGTTAGAAGAACCTGCCCTCCTCATGCTTCTACCTTGGCTATCCAGCCAAGTTCTCAACAAAGGAGGCCTCCTTAAATCTTTCTACAAGTTTCTGTTTTGGTTCTAATCACAAATGAGGGACAATGTAGGTGATCAAATTATTTTTGGATAAATTGTTAATTTAACTATTTGTTAATTTGACAACAATCCACTGGGTCCAACTTGACAAACCCAATGAGAGGTAAGGGAAATGAAGAATTATAGACCTCCACCAAAAACTCACAGAAGAGATTCTGCCAGATCTTATAAGCTATGTCATGGTTATAGAGGGAAGGAGGGGGACAGAAGAAGATTTACACAATCTGTCATTAGAATTCAGTTTGAAAATATAGCACCACAAATTATTTGGAAAGTGTCTCTTAGATAAATTTCTGATTATTTCCCTTTAACCATTACTCTGTCTCTTTTAGGAGTGAACCCCTGTACCAGTTACAATGGGCTCTGTAGTGAGATATCCACCTTATTGTACCAGTAGTTTGAAAAATAAGGTGTGGACTCAAAGGGTGTGTTTTGAAATAAATACTTCAATTATTTTAGGCACTAGCTACAGAAATTCAGTTTATCCACTGGGCAGGTTGCTCCTCAAGTTCAAATTCCCTCAGTAGGCATTTAGCATATATCTTACATAACTGTTGTAACCAGGGTCATATCAATGTCAGAATCTCTAGGAGTATTTGTAGCCCTACCAATATTTTATTGATGATTAACTGTGATGCTTAGCATATGCTGGTTAAAAGTCTTGATTTAGCAAGGCAAGTAGAGTGTAATTAAGTGGATTTACCTTTCAATAATAGCTCATGTTTATATAGCACTTTATGATTTGCAAAGTGCTTTACTGTGAAGAACCATCTCTTTGTAACCTCACACCAACCCTGTCAGGTAAGTTCCACAGGCATTACTATCCTCATTTTACAGCTGAGGAATGTGATCAGATGATCAGGCTTTTCCGTATATCCATTCTGTTGAGCATTTAATTTGAATGATCTGTGTCTCTCAGAATGCCCTAGGATATAAATATTATGACAAGAAATCTTGTAAGGTGCTGGCCAATAGGGATCCTAGCTTAAGTTTATTCCAGGGTATGAACCAGGGAAAGGAATCTTGGCTGGGTGGTATTCAGGCACGTTCATACCTGCCTATAATCTGTGCTCCACCTCAGATCTGGAGCTAGAGTGAGATCCAAGAAAGATGTCAGCCCCACAGGAGACAGCTCAGATAGGAAGATGAGAAAGCCAATTGTTAAATTTTCAGTGTAAGCATTTACATCTCAGGAAACAGCAAATGCTACAAATCAGGTTTTGAGTTCTTGTTTTGTTGATTTTCTAGAGTTAAGAAAGTGATGGAGAAAATGTTAATATTGTTGACTAAACTTAAAAGTGTATGGTGGGTACTTGTTTTTCCTGCCCAGAGAGCCAGTTGTTAAACATTTACTAGCACAGCTCTGGATGCACCCTAAGTTTATAGTCTTTGGGACCTAAAGCTGTTCTTTCCTCTTGCTAACTGCCTCCTAATAATGCAGTTGTCTTGGACTATGTACTCTGTGGTTTTCCATTTTTTTGTTGCTTTAGGAAAAACATAAAATATACCCCACAGTCTGGATAGGGAAGTTGAGTGACTTGTCCATGGTCACAGAGATAGAAAAATGTCAGAGGAGAGCTTGAAACTTAGCTTTCATCTGACCAAAGGACCAGCATGCTTTCCACAGTATCACACTGCCTTCTATTATAACAGTGACACTTCGAAACATCAAAAAGATCTCATCTTTATTCCTAGTCAAGCTAATTAGCTTCTAAAAAAATATGATCAAAATGTTTTCTTTTGGATGTGATTTTTTTCTCCATTAAATAAAAGTAACCTCTATAACAGAGACAAGAGAAACCTTCCCTTTGATTTGGATACGTTAGGGCAATGCCATATATACTCCCTAAGTACAAGCCTATTTAGTTTGAATTTCTGGTTGTAGTTCCAAAGGATATTGAAGAATACCTGACTTTTTAAAGTGAGGGCATTTTGAGGGGAGAAAAAGAGAAGGAAGGGTAGGGACACCAAGGGAGGCAGAAGAAAGTAAGAAGAGGGACATTTAACCAAATCCTCATGGTTTTCTATGCATTGGCCTTTGGCAGTCTCATCATGGCTTAGAGTAAGTAAAGAGCCATTACTACTCCATCTCTCCATTTCTTTAAGACTTAAAATAGGACACCTCTTGTGAAAGTCATATATTGAAACATATTCCTTTATTTCTCTTAACCTATCTTTCAAAAAACTTTTCTGACCCTCTGGATCCATAATGACCTTTCCCCTTAGCTCTCACATGACATGTACTGTAATATATTTGTCATGCAATGTTAAGCAAATATTATGTTACACACACACACACACACACACACACACACACACACACACACACGCGCGCGCGCACACATACACACACCCCTAGTCCATAAGGGCCATAAGGGCAGGAATAAGATGTTTTATCCAAGCATAGAATTGCACATGCAGTACACACTTAATAAATGTTTATTGAATTTATTGGTTGAATAAATAAAAAGCATCATGGGATTCTGTTGACATCATCAAAGATACACAAGGATAGAAGGAATGTCAGCAAGGCCAGGACAGTAATAGTAACTAAAGGCCAGAACAGTTTGGCCATGGAGCAGCTTGCCACAAGGGGAAGGGGAGAACTCCTGCAGCTTCCTGCTCCCTGTACTAGGAGGCTCCCTGATGTGCAAGCATTGTACCCCGAGGAAACATGGCATAGGAAATTTTCTCACTGGTAGTTCCCAATGATATTATAGGTCCCATCCTTAACCTGGTGAACTAGTAAGTGCCAATGGTCAGACTTGAACCTAGACTCTAACAAGCTAGCTAGGTTATTGGATACCATTGGCTATTAGGCCCAGCAAGGACTCAGGACTGCAGGCACATCCACATTTATTCCAGTTTCTATAAAATTAGAAGACTTCCTTTTCAGAGGGGGACAACTGTTGATGAAAAGCCCAACATTTCCTTTTCTTACTGCCATAGTTCAGTCTGAGGCATGTTTTCCATGCTAAATAATCTCTCTTCCCCTTTGTTATTTAAACTTCTGAACAATGTTTAAATTCTTATCACAGTTATCCTCCTCACATTGAAAAGATGTGCTCTGTAGTTGATTAGGATCATAGAGATCAATTGAAATGTTACTTATTGAAGTGGTTAGATTTAATGAAGAGAAAATACCAAATAGCTTATATGCTGCTTCAGGTGAGGGGATATGTATATCCTTGCTTATATTCCCCACAGAAACTTAGCAGGATGGTACAATTGAAAAGGTACTAGAGGAGGAATCATAGGTCTAAGATTCAAATCCTACCTCATTCTTTTGCTATCTGTGTGACCTTGGGCAAGTTGTTCTTTTGGGGCCTGTTTCTTCATCTATAAGATGATACGATTGTTCAGCTGGCCTCTCAAGACTCTTCCAGTCCTAATCAATGACCAATACCCAATTTAGGGCAGTATGAAGTACTTTCTTCATGGTCAAATTTGAAGGAAAAAAATATCTTTTTTCTTTGAAGTAATTTTTGTTGTGTCTTTTTTAGTCATGTAACATTCTTTGTGACTCCATTTGGGGTTTTCTTGGCAAAGATACTGGAGTGGTTTGCCATTTCCTTCTCCAGCTCATTTGACAGATGAGGAAACTGAAGCAATCGGGCTAAATGACTTGTCCAGGGTCAGCTAGTATATTAAGTCATATCTGAACACTCTATCCACTGCTGCCCCACATGGCATTATGCATTTAACCATGATTTAGTATGTGCCAGCTAAGTTTCTTAATCAATATCAGTTACTGAATACTTAGCTAGGTACTTATTTACATCGAATGACTGCAGTAAAAATAAATTCACTAATAAAAAAATGAATAAATAAATTCACACACTATTTCACCTATATAGGAACTCTCTCTACCAACACAGGTAGTAACTCAATTAGAGTCTATGGTCTAGAGTTATGGTTTAGAGTTGCATGAGGTTTAGAGAAAAGTTAAGTGATTTGTTCGTAGTCATACAGCTAATGAGATGTGGCTTGGTAGAATACATAAAGTGTTAGCCTTGGAGCCGGAAAGACCTGGGTTCAAGTCTTCTATCTAACACAGAGTACTCTATGGACCTGGGAAAGTCACTTAACTTCTCCCTGTTCTTAGCAACTCTCTATGGTTTTAAGCTAGTAAGAAAATATTGACTTACATATGTATATGAAGATTTTTCACTGGTAGATCCCTAATCCATTCCCCATCCTCACAGAGTGAGTGTCAACAGCTAGATTTGAACCCAGGCTCTGTCTTCTATGCTAGCTACTAAAATGCTCTGCCTCCTAGGTCATTATTGTCAACTAAAAAGATAAATTGAGTTTCAGGTTGACAAATCTCTTCTATTGGAAGAAATTGTGACTTCACTTATCTTAATTTAAGACTATTTGGACAGTGTATCTGGAAGCTCTCATTTGAAAGAGTGCTGCTGCTTTTAAACATGAACATGTACACACACACACACACACACACACACACACACACACACACACGAGCACGCGCACACACACATTCCCAAATCAGCATAACACAAATTACATTTTCCTTCGAGAGAGAAGAAATCATACTCATTCTGGCCTTTTCTAGATAATCTACTTGTCCTTAAATGAGTCCTTGATTTTAGTCTTTTCTGTTAACTGTCAGCACACTTTGAATTAACCAAAAAGTTTTGTCAGCCAGTCATGAATTGCTACAATACTGGCAGACACACTTGATCTTACACTGATAAAAGATACAGAGAGTCACTAGACTAAAAAATGACCTGGGTTTGAAGTCCAACTCCAGCACTTAATAGCCACTTAATGTCTCCAAGGCCAGTGCTTTATAAGATCTCAGTCAAATTGCTTAATTTTTCTTCATCTCATGTATCTTAATTGCCAAATCTAGTGACCTTTCCCCAATCCTTATCCTACTTTATACGTTACCTCAGTGTAATATTTGATACTGTTGAATATACCTCGTCTTCCTGGAGCCTCACTCCTCTCTAGGTTTTTGTGACTCTCCTCTCTCCTAGGTGGCACAAAGACTAGAGGTCTGGATGGAGTCAGAAAGAGTTGAGTTCAAATTCAACCTCAGATATTTACTAGCTGTGTGACCCTGGGCAAGTCATTTAATCTCCATCTCCCTCAGTTTCAACTGTATAATGGGAATGATAATAGTATCTCTCTTGAAGGATCCTTATGAAGATTAAATATTTGTTAAGAAGCTATATAAAGGGGCAGGTAGGTAGTACAGTAAGTAGAGAATCCATCCTGGAGTCAGGATAGACCTGAGTTCAAATCTGGCTTCAGATATTCACTTGCAGTATGACCCTGGGCAAGTCACTTAACACCAATTGCCCACCAAAAACCCAACCAAAAAGAAGCCATATAAATGCTTATTTCCTTCCTTTCTCTCTCATTCCCACTTCTCTCCTCTCCATCCTGTTTGTAGTCAGTTTCTTTTGCTGATTCTTCATTTATACCACACTCACTTACCCAAGTTGTCTCCCAAAGCTCTATGCTTGGCCTGCTTCCCTTTTCTGTCCATTTTCTCTCATTTGATGATCTCATCAGTTCTTAAGATTTTAAACAAAACCTGTAGAAAGAAGATTCCCAGATCTATATATCCAGCCCTAGTCTCTTTCTTCAGTTCCAGTTTCACATTACTGGCTGCCTCTTATACATCTCAAACTCAACAGGTCCAACACAGAATTCATTATCTTTTCCCTCAACCCCTCCCCTCTTTTTAACTTTCTGCTCCTGTTGGGAGTACTACCATTCTCCCCACTGTGCAGGCTTTAAACCTTGGTTTCATCCTTTCTTGCTTCCTCTCACTCACCCAATCCATTGCTGAACTGGGTCATTCCTACCTTCATAACATCTCTTCCATCTAGAGAGATAGATAGAGATTAAATATATAGGAATAAGGAAATGAGCATTTATATAGCTTATATATATATATATATATATATATATATATATATATCTCATTTGATCCTCACAACAAATTTCAAGGGAGGTAATATATATCTATCTAAATATATAGATAGGAATGTATTTATATATACGTGTCTATGTGAGTATATATTTATAAATGCATGTGTATTTGTGTATATATGTAGTGTATACATGTATGCATGCATATGTGTATGTATATATAGGCATGTGTATATGCATATGCATGTGTGAATACATGTATATATGTACTTGTGTTATATATGCGTATGTATATACATGCATGCACACACACATATAGCACCTCTCCCCACGCTAATCCATCCTTTACTCAGCTGCAAAAATGACTTTCCTAAAGTCTATATCTAGCCATATCGCCCCTCTGCTCAATAAATTTCTATGGCTTCCTATTATAAAAAGTCCTCTCTTTGGCATATGAAATTCTTCATAATCTAGCCCCTTTTTACCTTTCCTGTCTTCTTATACTTCTCTCCCCTCCAATCATTCTATAATCTAGCCATACAGGCTGCCTTGCCATTGACACAAAACACTCCATCTCTGATTTCCCTGTTTGGATTGACTGTCCTCCAGGCCTAGGATGTTTCCCTCCTCACGTTCATCTCTTAACTTCTTTGGTTTTCAGACTCAACTCAAATCTCATCTGCTGCCGGAGGCCTTTCCCAATTCCTCCTAGCTGCCAGTACTCTCCCCCTGAGATTATCATCTAAATCTTGTATTGAATTTATGTAATTGCATACTGTCTTCTTCATTAAAATTTGAGGTCTTTAAGGGCAGAGGCAGGTTTGTTTTGGGGTTGTTCTTTTCCCTTTGTTTGTGTCCCTAGCTTTTAGGCCTAGCCCACAGTGAGTTCTTAAGAAATGCTTATTGACTGACCAACAGACTAAATGGATCCCACCTACCTATCTCATAGGTCTATTGTGGTATGTGGTAATATCGTATATAGGCTTTGAAAATTATAAAATGTCATAAAAGTATGAAGGATATATCTTTGTTGCAGTGTCAAAGTTCATAATCCAGAAAAAAAGTGCTTTGCACTTTATTTAGAAGCTGAGGTTGTTGCTTCAAACATTTGAGCCATCTCTTACTTCTCACTCATTCCCTCTATCTAATCAGTTGCCAAATTTTATGGTAATACTGAATTTATCCCCTTTTTTCCATTCTCCCTGCTGTTTTCATTCAGTCTCATTATCTCACATCTCAGTAATAAAATCTTCTAAAATGTGCTTCCTCTTCTAGTTTCTCACCCCTCCATTTCATCATGCATGATGCCATCAGTTTAATCTTCCTGATTCTGAGAGTTAATTGAATCTCTTCCCTTAATTAAAAAAATTAACAATATTTCCAGATATGGTGATGGTGCATGTTCATAGTCCCTGCTACCAAGGAGGCTGAGGTTGATGAATTACTTGAGTTCAGGGATTTCTAAGTTATAGTATGGCTAAAGGTGGTACCGATGTGGTAAACCACAGGGAATAGGGCGGGGAGGGTACCAGGTTGTGTAAGGAGGGACAAACTGGCCTAGGTGGGGAATAGAACAGGCTGAAGCTTTTGTGCCTGTCAGCGTCAGTGTTGGGCCTGTGCATGGTTGCTGAACTTCCAGCCTTAGGAAAATTGGGAAACCTAATCACATTCACAAAAGAAAAGAAATAAAACAAAACAAATGATTCCCCATTACCTGCCAAATACAATTTTAGTTTTTAGTTTGAGACTTAAAGCTCTCCAAAACCTGGCCCCAATTCAACTTTCCTAGAAGGACAGGTTCAAAACTGGAAGGGACTTCAGAGAGGTGATTTCATCACCTTCCCCTCCCCTCCCATTTTCAATCCTTTCTCTCCTTCCCAGACACTACACTGCTGTCAAACTGCATTACTCAAAATTCCTTAAATATCTTACACTGTAGGGGAAGAATCAGAAAATCTAGATTCCAAACCTTGCCTTTTATGACCCCAGAAAAGTCATTTAACATCTAGCCTTGGTTTCTTCTTCTGTAAAGATTAAGGGTTTATCATTTCTAAGGTCTATCTATAAATCCTATGTCCCATGCTTTCTTGTTTATGTGGGGGCGGGGAAGGGTTTGGCCCAATTTTTTTTTTTTGTAATGTCTGAGATAGCTTCACCTTGATCTAATCTGTTAAATCTTTCTAGTTTTCCAAGGTCTGGGTCAGATAACATCCTTTCCAAGAAGCCTTCCCCTTCCCTGCTGGGAGAAGTCATCTTCCCCTCTTCTGCATCATCATAACATCAGCTCTGTCATTCCTTTCTTATGATCACTTTCTACTTTGCATTATAGTCACTTGCATATTGGACCAAAATCAGTGCTGACCAAGTCAGCTGGTATCAGCATCAAAAGCCAACTGTTAAATTTTCAGTGTTAACATTTACACTCTGGAAATTGGCAAACACTACAAATCAGAGCTTGTGTTTTATTGATTTTCGAGATGTAAAGTGATGGAGAAAATATTAATAATATAGATTAAACATAGAGTGTGTTCTGTGTACATTTTTTCAGAGTCGCTTGTTAAACGTTTACCAGTACAACTACGAAAAGTTCTTTCCAAATAACTTGTAACTTGTAAGCCCCCAGTGATGTCTTACTTTTTATCAGTCAGCCATAGTTAACAATTAATAACAAAAGTATTTTAAAGACAGTATAAATAAAATTAGCTAAATGACAGTGAGATTTTCATATTTGATCCTGGAGGCAATAGGGAGTTTATTAAGGGAGAAAATGGGGGGAAACATGGTCAGACCTGTCCTTTAGGAAGATCATTTGGTAGCTGGGATTTAAAGGAAGTCAGAGAAGCCAGGAGGAGAGATGAGGAAGGAAAGCATTCCAGACATGGGGGAAAATGCTCCGAGTTGGGAGATGGAAAATCATGTTTGAGAAATAGCAAAGAGGCCAGTGTCATTTAATCATAAAGTGTAAAAAAACAAGAAAAGTGGGAGGGGCAGGTTATGAAGGGCTTGGAATAATAAACAAAGCATTTTATATTTGATTATGAAGGGTTAACTCATGAACCTCACAATAAAGAACTGCTGCTATCTCCTACAGATATTACTTTACTTCCTCAAAAGGCATTTTTCTCTGATCTAGGTAATGTCAACTGATTATTTTCAGATTCACCTAATAATAACAGCTAGCATATATGTATGTGTGTGTGTGTGTGTGTGTGTGTGTGCGTGCATACATATTGCTTTATGGTTTACAAAGTACTTAATATATGTTATTTTATTTGATCCTCACAACAACCTAGAAGGTGGGTTCTAGTATTACCACCATTTTACAGATAAGAAAACTGCGTTTTCTTAGAGGCATCTCAGGCTGGATTTGAACTCGCTGTCCCCCCAAGTCTAGCACTCTATCTACTGTACCACCTAGCGGTGTACTATCTATTCTGTACAGTATCTTCTAGGGATACTGTTACAGTTCTTTCACCAGCTCTTTTGGTCACCTCTGTCATGGAAGGATATTATGATTAGTTGGAATTATACTCTCTCCTGAAAAAGATATTCCCTAGCTCCTTCAATCTCATCTATCGGCCTCCTACTGTTTCAGCTTCCTCCTGTGCATAAGTTAGAGGCAGCTGAGCCTGGAGTCAGAAAATCCTGAGTTTCAATTCAATCTCTGGTGCTCATTAGTTATATGAACTTGAGCAAGTCACTTAATCTCAGTTTCCTCAACTGTAAAATGGGTGTTGTCATGAAGATCATATGAAACCATTTTTGTAAAGTGATTAGTCCAATGCCTGGCAGTAGTAGGTGCTATGTAAGTACTATTTTATTTATTATCATTTCTAGCTATAATCTTCAGATTAAGTGCTATCTTCAGAACCACCTACTCAATTTAGTTCTTCGTTTACTGAAGGTGTTGGGATTAGCAATATTCTCCTTAACAAGAAGGACTCATTTTTCTTAGTTAACCTTGTTTGCCAATAGCTATGAAGTTTTTTTTGTTTGTTTTTGTTTTCAGCTAGGGTCCTCAATTAATTAGGATACTTTTTTCTTTTTACTCAGACTGCCACAGAAGGGACGTGTTAGACAGATAGGAAGTTTGCCTTCAAACTCTTTCAAGCAATTCCTTTATTCTCTGAACTTCACTACTCTCTTCTGGCTTTCCTGGATCTCTCAAAATTCAATTGTTACCTACCATGGTCTGAAACCCATTTCAGTACTTAGGTTGTAAGACCAACGTAAATCTCCCCAGGGGTCTAGGATTGAGAAACACTTTGATGAGGATCAAACCATTTTACCTAATCAGCTCTTCTGTTTTATGTAAAGTAGAAATGGCTGGATTGGCTAGTGAAATCTAAAAGACTGTTGACTCTTGTCTTTTCCCACAGAAAAACTTTGTAGCCTGACCTCTTTCTCTGGCTGTTTTACACTTGCATGAAAACTTTTTTCTCTCCCTTGCTATATGATAGAATTTTATTTTTATCTACCACAGTACCTAGAACAGAAACTCTTAGGGTCATAAAATCTTATATCTAGTTCGTTATCTACCAGCACTTTTTAGTGTGTATAAACTCCTTTTCAACATTAAAAAAAAAAAGTTTCCTGGACCTATAGGTTATTGTTGTACTATTTAGTATCCAATGACTGAAAAATTACATAACAAAAAGTTATTATGAATTCAGTAATACTTTTAAGTGAACTTGTGTTTTATTCATCTGAATATATCTGAAAAATAAGAATCTAAATGATCTAAATGTGACATTATTCAGTCTACAAAAACTATGCTTATTTATTATAGAGGAATCATTTAATGAGATAGACCCTTTAAAGTAATAGCATCCCACAGGCTGGGAACTACTACATCTAGTCCATCTTTTACATGTTAAATGTTTGTCATACATAAATAGAGCTAGGGATTCTTTATCTGTATGTTACCTAATTTCTAACAGTCTAAAATAAAAGCTAGAAACCAAAAGCTGAACCTATCAAAGAGACAGAAAGGTTCTTAGTTCCAGGGAGAATGCTAGGTCACTTAAATTCTCTGGGTCTTGCCTTTCTCATATGGGAAAGATCTAGTTCTTAAGGCCTCTGGGACTCATCCAGTTCCAGAAAACTACCTGTTGACAGTGATGCACACACAAATTCTCTTTTAAAAATCTCCAATATTTTTGAATAATATATTCCAGGGTTTCACATTTCCTTTTGTCCTCTGAGGCTTCTGCCTCAGAGTTAATTTTATTTTTAAGGATCATCCAACAGCTCAGTGCTGCAAGATGAGACATGGGGGAGAAAGAGAAGGAGATGGTTTCAGTTTTTGCAAAGTCCAAGATGAACAGTTAGCTTCAATCTCAAGTGGACTTTTCTAATCGACCTTGAAGCGCTATGCCTGGCAATGTTGCTAAAGAGCGAAAGTAAATAGGAGGCATTTGGGGCTTGGCAAACACAGGAGAGGGGACATAACTCCAAAGTCCCAGACTGGTTCCAGAACTTCCTATTGATTGCACTTTCGTTGAGAGCAGAGGGTGGGAAAGTGAGGAAAAGGTGTGTGCTGACTAGTAGGCACTGGCGCCTGACCCTGAAGTAGGTGCGGTAGGTAGAGATAAAATGGAGCTGTGCCCTCCAACTTGGCTCTCGGAGTCAGCCGCCCTTAGACCACCGCATACTCGTTGCCAGGTCGGTGAGAGGGCATCCAGTATGTTTCCGAGTGCCCAGTTTTGAACACCAGGCAATCTCGTTGGGAGGTAAGGAGAAAAATGTTTTTTTTGGTTTGTTTTAAAGGACACACACATACACACACACTATACAGTTTTAAATTATACGCCGGGAGAAACGGTTTTGTCTTAAAAGGCGCACATGCAGAAAACATACGCACAGCTGGAGTCTACTATCTTTTGGAGTATGGACACCCGGGTCCAACTCGAGACCAGAGTTCAAATCCTTCCTCTTACTACCCTGGGTGACCTTGAGCAATTCACTTAAATTTCCCTGGGCCTGAGTTTCCTCCAAGGTGCCTTCCAACTCAAAAATCTACGGTTATTACGGTAAGGCCTGTGTTTGGGGGAGGGGTCTCTCCCCCCCTCCCCCCCATTGGGAAGGAGAGAGTTAAAAATAAAGATTCTCAATACCTCCTTCCCTTTCTCCCCTCCCCCCAGGGCTCCCACGCCAGCCCCCACCCAGATCCCCATTCCAAACCCGCAGGAAGTCAGCAGCAAGGGTGGGGGATTTTTAAGAGGAGGAGCCGAGAGGAAGCGGCCGGCACTGTGGGCGTGGTCACGCATTTCCCCGCCCCTAGGGCGGTCGGAGGCGGGGCGTTGCCGGGGCTGTGTCGGGGAGTCCCGGCCCTCGGGTGGAATACTGTGAAGTGCCTGGGAGACTCAAGGAGCCGCTTCCACGCTACCCCGTCGCTGCCGCTGCGCCTTCCTTCTCCGCACCTCGTCTCGGGCCCTGAGAGAAAGAAGTCCGGCCGGGGAGCCCCAGCGCAGGGGTCGGAAGCTCAACATGATGGACTTGGAGCTGCCCCCGTCGCAACAGGTGCTACTCCCGGCACCTCCGGGACCGGCGAAGTGGGGGGGGAGACGTCACGCACTCGAGAGCGGGGCTGGGGGGGAGCGGACGTCACGCCTCCGGGAGCAAGGGGGGACACGCCTACGGTAACAGGAACGGGGCGACGGGGGACGACCTCCTTCCTTCTCTCTTCTCTGTACAGTCCACCGGCGAGAGGGGACGGCGGGGAAGGCCGGGGTGGCGGAGGAGTCTGGGATTAAAAGAAAAATAACACCCGCCCCCCTCCTCGGGAGAGAATGGAGATGGGGGAGGGGTTGAGGATGGCGCCCTAGGGGGATCCAGAGGGGAAGTCCCCAGGAAGCCGTGCATACAGGGCAGGGGAGGAGGGCAGCTCCCCCCGGCTCTGCCTGTCACGAGCGTGTCGCCGGCCCCGGTGCGCTTTCCTGAGGGAGGAGGAAGAGGAGGTGCGGAGGGGGCGGGGATTCCCAGCTCCGGTGGGGAGGGGGATGTGGGGGGGGGGTGCAACAGCTGTTCCCGCCCCCGCTGTCTTCCGGGAGCCCCTCCTCCCCAGGTCGCCGCACTGCGGCTGCGCGGCGGTGGGTGTTAGGTGAGGAGGTGTCTCTGGTCCCTTCCTTGGGCCCTGTGGGAGGGGGTGGGGCGAAGCCTGCGCCGCCCCGCCTCCCCCTGCGCCGCCCCGCCCCCGCCCCGCCCCTGCGCCCCTCCCCGGGGTCTGGTTGTCAGGGGAGGAGAAGCTCCCTGAGCGCCCTCTGGGCCTGCTCGAGCTTCTCCGTCCCTTCGCACTTCCATTCCCGAGCGGCTCTCTCTGGCCTTGAAGCCTGCGTGCTTAGTCGCCAGGGAGAGGATGAGGTACGGACCGGCCCCGGACCCCTCGAGTCAGCGAGGAGCGCGGGGCGCACGCCTGGCTCGGAAGCCTGGGCTTCCACGGGGATGGATCATCCCCAGCCCTCCCCCGCCCCCGCCTCTCCAGTTACTGCCTCTCGGAGCCGGGGAAGGGAAAGGGCTGGGCTTGCTCCTCATCCCGCTCGCCCCTCCACTAGGGAGTTCTAGGTTACGGAAAACCAGTCTGTAAAGGACTCCAGTTAGCTCTGCTCCCGCGGTGACCTAGACGGCCCGGACGGACTGAACGAAGCCGTCCCAAATTCCTAGTGTATCTGTCCCTGACGGAGGTACCCGGGCGGACCGTGGCGGAAGAGAGCCGGGCTGGGACCCCGCGTCGGATGAAGGCCGCTGTCGTCGGGAAGAGCATGGGGGATGGGGGGTCCGTTTGGCTAGCCCCCCCCCCCCCCGTCCTCTCCTGCAGAACTCGGGAATGTTGGCCACGTTCCGCACCGCGTACAGCCCCTCCCCAGCTCCCGCCGCCTCCAGCGCGCCTGTGGCCCGGCGGGCCCGCCGCTCGTCACGGCCGCCCTAGAGGGGCCCCTTCCGCTCCCTGGCGTGCCCGCCCGGCCGTGCTGGAGGCCGGGGCAAGTCGGGGCGGCCGAGCGCTTGCGCAATGCTTGTTTTCCCCGGGGCCGCTTTGTCTTTGGATTAACTCTCTGAGATTGTCATGCTATATGTAAAGCCGAGTATGCTAAATGTTGTTCTGAGGAGGGATGCGAGTGCAGGGCAGGGTTTGGTTTTTGTGTAAAAGGAGGTCTGCGCCTCCCTGCCACTCACCTAGTTTTCTTTACCTTGAGTCTCTTTTCCCGCCTCCCTTCTCCCTGTCCCCCTCCTGTCAGAGAATTTTTCCTTCTTTTCGTTCTGCCTTTTTTGTAGGGATAGATGATGGGACACTTGTGTTTCACGGTGATCTTTTTGCTAGCAAGTTCTGTAGTCCGAGTTGGAAGAATTTGGAAGTAAGGGCCTTTATAAAAGTGAAAAGATTACTTATAATTTCTCGGTTTTTGTTTGAAATTTTAAAAAAGATTATTGTTTCAAGGAAATTTTTAATTTGGTCTTGACCCTCTCAAGGTATTGAATGCCTTGTTGTTTGAAAGCAGTTATCCATTCTTGGTACGACTAAAGAGTTCCCTTTTCACCTTGCTCTTTGGATATACATTCAGGACATTATAGGTCCCTATGAAGTAATATAGTCTTGGACTGCTCCCTAAGAGTGATTTTGGTTTTGTGCCCTAATAGCTACTCTTATAAAGATAACTGTTTTGTTGGATTCAGTTATGACCAGAACTGAGGCTGTGTAGATGCTTCTTTGAGCATATACAAAATACTATTGATTCATTTTTGGAAATGGAAAATGTTTTGGAGAATAGCTTTCAGATATGCCCTAAAATTTTCATGCTTGAGAAAACAAAAGGAAACATGGGGAATGGACTTAAAACAAAATGGCAAAATTTTATCACTGAAGCATCAGTTTGATGTCAGTAAAAAAATAAAATGAAGCCTCAGAGCTGATAGCAAAAAAAAAAAAAAATTGAATAAATTAAGATATTGAAGTTTTTGTAATATACTTGCTAGATATCACCAAAGGAATAAGGTTCTTGGCCTTTTGAAGACTCTTTATTTTAAATGTGTAATTTATTAAGATCAAGTGAGATAACATTTGTAAAAAGTGCTCAGCACTTACAGCCTGGTACATATATATATATATGTGTGTGGATAAAAATATAAAAAAGTACAGTATAAATGCTTATTCCTTTCCCTATTCTACTTACCCTGTTTTACCGGAAAGTATGCTGTCACCCTCTTTACTTAGGAGAAGATATCTAGAAGGAGATCATTAAGTATATAACTTGACTTCCCCATACCTATCATAAAAACTTTACATTTATTTTCTTGTACATTGTGCTGCAGATAAGAGACGCAGTTACTTTTTTCACTGCAAGTGATAAGTGTCAGATTCAAAAAGAAAAGTAAGAAGAAAACGTCAGTAGTCTCTCTTGATATAGAGAGCCACTTGACATTTTTGTTTTATGAAACATCTTGAGATATTTTGAAAACACTTTGTTAGGAGGACTCTTTCAATTCCTCTCAGTCACAACAAAACAAGTTATGCCTGGTGCACTTAAATTTTCCTAGACAATAAGGACAAGGTTTCATTCTCTGTGAATAACAAAAAGTTAAAATGAGACTATATGTTTTCGTTAATATTAATCTGTTTTCATTCAAGATAATTTATGGACAGCCTGAAAGTAACCCCAGGAGTGTTGGGGAAAAATCTCAGAGGTTTTTTCCCCTCTTTTTTTCTTCATTCTAGACTCTCTTAACATTGCCATTATCCACACTTGTGGATAATGTGAGAGGAAAATGTCACATTTTAATAAACAGTGGGTAAACTGAGGAAAACTAAAGAAGTTAACTTTTTTTAGTTTCTAAGAAATATACCGGTTTTTATGTGATTA
Organism: Potorous gilbertii; assembly: GCA_028658325.1. Taxonomy (NCBI): domain Eukaryota; kingdom Metazoa; phylum Chordata; class Mammalia; order Diprotodontia; family Potoroidae; genus Potorous; species Potorous gilbertii. The sequence goes on along the minus strand of CM053771.1, from coordinate 201,665,685 downwards.
TGACTGAATTTGAGTTAAGTATCAGTCAAAGGGGAAATTTAATGGCATAAATAAAACATAACCTATTTGGTACTTCTGAACTGAAGAAAACAAAGTCTTAAGAAGTCTTCGGATTAATTAACTGGGTAAGTTTATATTGTCTTTAGGAATACCACATTCAAAGTAAAATAACTTTTTTTCCTTAAAGACTTATGATATTCTAAGTTGTTGATGCAGTATAGTCAACCTAACTGAAGTCAGTAGATGTGTCTGTTGAGCAGATTTCAGAAATTTGTGTTTGGCACAGCAGGTTATAGAAATACTTAAACATCTAATAGATGAGGAAGTTTTATGGATTTTATCAGGTATTGAGTAACTGAAATGGTGATGGTGTTTTACAGTTTTTATTTAAAGCTGGGAAGATGTTAAAATTTCTCAGAAATATACCGTTTGTATTTTAAGATATATATGATTGTTTTAAGATTATGAGCAAGGAAACAAAAAGCTTATTACAGCACTTAATGAATTAATCCATCCTCACTCCAGAGTAAGAGGGTTTTTCTGTTTGAGAGTCACTGACACAACACTTTAAATACTAGAAGTAAGTCTGAGAACAAGTACGTTATCACGGAACACATTGTTTGCTCCGGTCATGTCAGGACCTAGATACATGAAGAAGAGGACTACTAACTTCGGAGTGGAGTCCCTGTGTGGGTTTGTTTTCACTCTGGCACTAAACAATACAAAGGCTAGAGGTAAAATGGAATTTGAGAGCCAAGTCCATCTTTTATTGGGTAGTGTTAATAAGTGACTCTTGAAAGCCATTATAATTTAACATATCAGCATAGTCTGAAGGGTTTTTTTTACAAGTCTGTAAATACTTAATTTTTTTTTCTCACAAGCTTAGAAACTCTGGGACTTTTGGACTGTGATATCAGTAATATACTGATGTTTAGCCATCCTTTTTACAGGCCAGATAAGAAGGGAAGTCATTCAGCTAGATGGAGAAATATTTGCCCTGTCTGATTCATAGTTATTTCTCTCTTCATTCATGGTTTTTTACTACTCATTTGACAGTTAGCAAGGTCCTACTGTTTGACCATTTTTTCATATGTTTATGCCATCATTTGTTTGTTTATTTATCCTTTATCTCCCCAGCTAGATTGTAAACTTCTTGAGCCATTCTCATTTTTTGTATCCTCTGCAGTATCTTCTTGTATAATGAGTATTTGTGAAGGTAGATCTAAACCATTTGGTTAGGCCTTCATCCTGTCATTTTAGGTGATCTGTTTATCTGTGGACAGCAGGGACTTTTTTTTCAAGGTGACATATTTCAGAAATTAAGTAAATAATAATTGATGATCTCCTAGAAACTTGAACAACATCTATATCATCAAAGGCCTTTTCTCTGTTGGAGTTAGGAAATTTTTTTTGTTTTTCTTTTGGAATGTGGACTTTACTACAATAGTAACTCACAGGTTGAATTACTTAGGGCTAACTCAGAAAAATTCATTTAGTACATAATGCTTAGGAATCAGGATTATGGGGGAGTATTATGTAATGACCTACAAGTTTATTTCCATCTGAGAGGCAGTGTTAGGAGTCCAGTAGAAGGTGCGCAGGCATCAGTAAATCGGATTGTAGTTGTTGCTCTATCCTTGACTAGTGTGACCTTGGGCAAGTCACCCAACCTTTCTGAATCTTGGTTTCTTTGACTGATTTGTAAAGATCTGCTAGACAATTCAAGTAATATTTTGGCTTATGGTAATGGATTTCTGTATGTGTAAGGGAACTAGTGACAGGTCCTGAATTTTGTAATTGTTTACTGAATACTGCCTTTGTGGAACTGCTTCACTGTATAGATTTCTGAGGTGTGGGATTAGGCCTATCTTTTTTAAGATTAGTTTACCCAATGGTAAATCATTGTAGCTAATAGATTAGGGAGTAGGTATGTTCCCTGTACTTATTATTTCTCACAACTTCCCCAACCTTTGTTGGTACAGAGCTTGTAATGTATAACCAAAATGGTATATACAATTGTTGTTCCCTAACTGCAGATCTGGTATTGCTTCTTTCTTTTGAATGTATTCAAATTTATTGACTGTTAAATAAAAGTAACTTTCAATTTTTTTCCTGTTTTTTTTTATTAGCCATTAGTAATTTGATGTTGACTTTTAGCACATTTTTCCTAATACTGAGTTGTTTTTTAAAATTTACCATTTGGCTGGAAAATAAATGTACTGCTACTGAGTAAATTATGTGTTTAAAACAATTAAGGAATCTAAAGTAGAATGACATTTGGGGAATTTGGAATTTTAATCATATTTTTCCTATAGGGCACCTTTCCTTCCTAATAGGAATACACTTGAATTCATATATTTTGTCAAAAAAAAAAATTTAGAGAATTTGGAGGAAAAAATGACAAGGGTGCTGTGATTAATTCATCTTTACCTCTCTATATTGGGTATCTAGTTCAACTTCATTAAGTTGAACTCAAATTTATTAATTGCCTGCTATGCATAAGACACTGGGGGATATAGTGACAAAAATGAAAAACTGCCTCTGCTTTTGTTCTATTGAATAACAACATAAAAGCATTTAGCACTGTGACTGGCACATAGGTGCTTAATAAATGTTTAATTGGTTGATTGAAAAGCAAATGCAAAATGATTTGAGGAAAGCAGTAAAACACTAAGGATAGGAGCATGGGGAAGACTTCCTATCTGATGAGGTAGAACCTGAATTGAACTTGGAGGAAGCAAAGGGTTCTAAAAGACAATGATAAGGATTTTTTTCATGACATTGCATTAAATATTAAAATATGCTTCTGTTTTCAAGAAATTAGCCGGAGGAAAAAAGAAATATAGTGAAACCTGATTTCTTTATTTCCAAGGCCTTTCTAATGATGGAACCTTATTTGACCCTCTGCTGTGTCACCCTCTACCAAACTGCCTTGATTATCCTAAGACCCCAGTAGTTATTGCTTTGATATGTTCATTATCAGAACACCTAGATTGTCTTTGAAAGGGACTAGGGAATGAACCCTTAATTGCCAAATCTGCTGGCTTTTGAAATAGTCCTTATCTTTTCTGACATCTCTGTAGCATTTGACAACATTGATTACCTTCTGTTCTTATTTTTTCTTCTCCAGGTTTTCAAGACACTGATTTCTCTTGGTTTTCCTTCTACCTCTCTGCCCTTCCCCTTTGTTGGATATTCAGCATTGTCCCCCAAAGGTTCTAACCTGCGCTTTCTTCTCTTTTAGATAAAGAATTTACCCTTTTGGTAATCTCATCAGTTTCCATGGGTTCATGAGACTTATCTCTACACAAATAACTTCCAGATTTATATCTAATCATATGGAACAAAATCACCAACTACTCTCTGGATATTTTGAACTGGATATTGTATAGACATCTCAAACTCAGCATAATCAAAACAACTCGTTTCCTGAACTCACCTTTCTCTTTGGCTTCCTTGTTTATTTCGAGGGTATCATCCATCATCTTTTCTGTTCACCTAGATTCATAGTCTATTCTCAGCTCTTCTTTTCCCTCTCATCCCAGTTACTAAGTCTTGTTGGTTCTACTTCCACAATATTTCCAACATCTGCCTCTTTAACCACTCCCCTGGTTAAGGAACTCTTGCCTGGACTATTTCAGTATTCTCCTAATTGGTTTCCTTGCAAAGTTTTCCCCTCTTAAAGTCATCTTCCACAAAGCTGCCAAATTGATATCCTTAGAACACGTACTAAACATGTCACTTTCTTGGTCAGAAAGTTCCAGTGGCTCTTCACCAAACTGACCTACTTGCTGTTTCTCCTATAAGCCTTCACACAGGTTATCCCTCATGCCTAGAATTTACTTCTTCTCCCTTCCACGTCTTAGAATCAGTACCTCCCCTCCCCCTCTTAAAGCTCTGCCAAGTGCTAGTTCCTGGGACATTTACTCATTTCCATAGTTGTTACATGGCCCCTTTCCCATTACTTTTGACATATATTGTATTTTACCTATGTGTAAATGCTGTTTTTCCTAATGGAATGTAAGCTTTTGGAGAGTAGGTACTGTTTTGCTTTGGTGTCTGCATCCTTAGTACATTGACTCCTTAGTAGAAAATCACAAATGATATCAAATGATAACTCATAAAGAGACATCACCTAATTGGTTCTCAAACCGTGTGTACTAGTTCAGTAGTAGTCTATATCTTTTTTAAAATTTCCAGTTTTTATTATTTGAGTATTTTACGTGAAGCCCTCAGAGCTCAGAAATTCCAAATTTGAAGTTTTTATTATTGGAGGTACAGAGATTTACTCCCTGGTAGCCCTAGTGAAAGGTAAAGTCAGAAAAGAACTTCTCACAGTTGGGAATCTGGAGAAATGGATGTGGAGACTTATCCTCATATTCTTAGTCCAGAGCTGACTTGAAATAACTATGGAGTACCTTTCTCCCTCCACACCATATGCTTTGGATAGAGAGGAAAAATCAAAAGGTAATTATTATTAATATCTGAAGACAATTGAGAATCCTCCAGAATTTGAGAGATACCCACATCTTGATGGTTTTCATTTTAGGTCCCTATCATTCCTGCTTGAAGAAGAATATATGGTAGAACATAGAATTCACTTGTTTCCTGAGTTTTGACAATATCTGGATTAGATATTCCAAAGATGGGGAGGTATGTGTAGAAAGATTACTTGTAGTCATGTGACTCTTGATCAAGGATAATTGCAAATGTTGTAACTGTAAGTATTAGGACCCAAGTATTTCCTTGAGTCATGAGGTGAAAATTGGGCACATCCTTAGAAAGCTGCGCTCTGTTACCAAACTAGTAGTCTGACTTTGGATGATCTTGCTGGACCTATTTTTTTTTTTAATCTGCAAAATGAGAAGATTGGACTAGATCATATCTGTTGTTGCTTTCAAACTCTAAACAAACTGGTTGTAAATAAGCAGTTCCTTTGGCAGATGAGTTCTGTGTTCTCCTCATGACATAAGACTGGGTGCTAAACAGTCATGATAAAATTAATGTTACACAGGGATATTGTTGCAAGCCTGTGGAGAGAATGTCTTCAGTTTGATGGGGTCTTTAAGGGAAGTCAGGGTCTCCTTTCTGAGTTACTTTGCATCTATTATATATTTATCCAGTCCAGTCCAACAAATAAAAATGTCTGCTATGTTCCAGGCACTGTACTAAGTGCTGTACAGTGCTGGGGATACAATTAATAAAAAGACAGTCCCTGCCCACAGGAAGCTTACACCCCAATGAGGGGAAGACAACACACAAAAGGAGGCAACACGGGAAAGAGGGTAGAGACCAGAGGATACCTGGCAAAGGGGCATCATGCTCTGTGGAGTTGAAACCAGGCAAAGCAGCAGATGCAGAGTAGAGTGAGCAAGTTTCTGCCCTCCATTAAGGTCAGCATTGGGAGGAGTTTGGTATTCCACCCTCAAGCCCTTCTATCGGAGGGGAGAGAAAACTGAGGGAGGTAGTGTCAGTCAAGTATCTACATAACAAACATACCTCTCTACGGTACATAAAGCATAAGTTCCTTTAGAGTAGGGACATTAATTTTTCTTAGTATCCTCAGAGCTTCAGCATGAATAGGTGCTTAGTAAATGTTTGTTGAATTGAAGGTATGGTTTCTAGGGCCTCCCTTTGGGAAACTTCTAGCTTTACATGTGTGCAGAGGAAGGCTTAGCAGTCAGAAGAGATATGGGGAGAAGTATAGCAGAAGGATTTGATAGAGTGACTACCAGCCAGTGTTTCCCACCTCCAGATCACACGTCTGCAGTTTTAGAAGAATAGGCATAGAGAACTCTGGTGAGGAAGCTCCCCTTATAATGTATGTCTTCACCTTCCATGCTATTTATGTTAATTTCCATGTTCCTTTATCTTTTGGTGAGACATCTTGGCTATTTGAATAGGTTTTTTCCCCCTCACTGACTTTATCACTAAAGAAAATATAAATGAAAATTGTTTTCAACAGTAGGTCAATTTTTTTATCTTCAAAACGATCAGAGTAAACTTCTTCTGGAATTCAGAGAATTCCAGAAGATAATCCAAGAAATGCAGAAATTTAAAAAATATGTCTGTAGTTCATGATGCAATATAATTGGTAATCATATTGAAAATATGATTTTTTAAAAAATATAGACCTAAATGGAGATTAATAAAAATAATTTCAGTAAAGTTAAAAGTTGTAGAAAATATTCTACGTAAAAGTACCTATAAATGCAATACATGAAAATTTTGGGGTCTCAGCAAAAGCAGAGGCAAATTTAAATTATTGAAAGCTTATAGGTGGAAAAGAAAATGAATTTAAGGTTGAGGAAGTTAGAACTTTAACAGATTACTGCACCAAAATCAAGTACAAGGAAATAAATTATTTAAATAAGTCAGTTTAAATAAGGTAATAAAAGAACAATTGAATTGCTAAACAAGGCCCAGTATAGTGTAGTGGATATGATACTGGACTTGCGTTAGGAAGACCTGAGTTCATATCCCCAGTCTCATGCTTATTATTAGCTAGCTATATGAACCTGGGGAAAGGACTTAATAGCCCCCCTATGCCACAGAGAGGTAAAGGAAATGAAATGGTTGGACTAAACCCCTAAGATTTTTCAGCTCTAAAACTATGACCTGAATTATTATAAACAACTATTTAAAAAAAGTTCACAAAATTGACAAATGTGTGTAGGAGGAAAAATAAAATCAGAAATTAGGAGAAATCACAGTGAATGCAAAAGAAATAAACTTACTAGAAACTGTACGTAGTTACGAATCAGTAAAACTGTTAGTATAAATTGATAAGTACTTAGAGAATAGCCAGGTAGAAGGCATATTGGATAAAGGGCTAGAAAGTCAGGAGTAGACTTCAAGTTCTACCTCTGAAAAATACTTTGTGACTCTGGGTACATTACTTAACCGATCTCTGGCCCAGGACCCTTGATTCTGAGACTCTAAGTTGCAGAACAGTTGGCTGAGATACGTTGGGCCAGGGAGTTTCCTTACTAGGAATTCCTGATATTATTGTAGTCACAGATCAGGATCTTTAGCTCCATGCCACCCCAACCCCCAAAAGCATTATACAAAACAGGAAATAACTGATGATGCTAAGTACTAGCTAGCATTTATATAGCACTTTAAGGTTTGCATATATTTTGCATATGTTCTTTATTATATTAATATAGTATAATTATATCCAATATGTGCATGTTATATTAATATATACACTATTTAATCCTTACAACAACCCTGTCAAATAGGTGGTATTATTATACCTATTTTACAGATGAGAAAACTGAGACAGGCATGGGTTATAGAACCTGCTTAGGGTCACACAGGCTGGATTTGAGTGCAGGCCTTCCTCACTCCCACGACCAGTACTCTATCCACTGGGCCACCGAGCTGCCTTCAGATAATAAAATAAGTCAATTTTCTAATAAGAAAATAAACATTCCATTAATAGGGTGCCATTTTATAAAGCACCAAATGAATACCTAAAGAACAAGTTAATACCTATGCTACACAAACTGTCTTCCAAAATAAAGACTTCGTTAAATCATTGTCAACATTTAATCAATATTATTAAAGAGTAGTGATACAAAATATTAAAATACGAATATTTTTATTCAAGCATAAAGTTGTATAGCTGCTCCCCAAGTTTCCCATTTTGATCCATTAGGTTTTTTTTAACAAATACGTGGCAGTAGTTTTTAATTAGAAAAATAATCAGTATTTGCAGCCTCATTGTAAATTATTCAGCTTCCTACACTCTGGTCTAACTAAGCTGGCCTTCTTTCTGTCTCTTATACATCTCCATCTCCTATCTCAGTTCCTCTGCACTCCCAAATTACATGTATACATGTGTGTAAATACACATGTTTTGTTAAAATGTCAACCAACAGGACTAAAGAGAATGTAAGCTTATAGCTTCAGAATTTGTATTTATTTGGAGAGGCAGAGTGAGTTATGTTTTCGGGATAGAAAAGGATCAGAGTTCTGGGGAGGAGGAATACATAGCATTTCGGGGTAGAAAGCAGTTATCTATCTGAGGTAGGAAAATACTGCTTTGGGTAGGAAGACTGGGAGGGCATCCTGGTGCAATGGAAAGAGTACTAGATTTTAAATCAGAGGACCAAAGTTCAGATCTCAACTCTGCTATTTATTAGTATGTCACCTGGGCCTTAGTTTCCTCAGCTATAAAATGAGATTAGACTGATGTCTAATATCTTTTTCAGTGATAAATCTATGAATCTTATCTCTAACACATTACAAGTGAGACTTTGGGCACATAACTTAGTATCCCTGACCTTTAGTTTTCTCATCTTTAAAAAAGCAGATATTAGTTGCTCTATTTAACTCACAGGGTTGTTGGGAGAAAAGTGTTTGTAAATTTTATTACTTAAATATGAGTAGTGGTTGTTATAAATGCCATGTAAGTAATATTGCCTAATGCTGTCTAAGAGTGTAGGGGAGGGAGGGTTGGCTTGGTGATCAGGAAAGGCATCTTGGCATTTCAGCTGGATCTTCAAATATGGATAAGATTTCAGTAAGTGAAGAGGAGCAGCATTCCAGTGGAGGGAACCATGTGAGCAATGGTAGGAAAGCTTCGTGAGTGTTTGGACATGGCATGGGCCCTCTGTGACTGAATTCCTTACCTAGAATATAATCAGGTGGTGGTGTGAAGGATGGTGTCAAGGAGAGAAGAGTCAGGAGTCAGGAAGACTAATTAAAAAATAGTTGCTATAGTCGAGGTGTGAAGTGATGTTGCCAGATAGTATCTGTCACAATAATGTAAAATGGGAAGTAAATAAAAGAGGCATTCTGCTCCTGATAGACCTGCTGTGCAATTGAATGTTTTGAAATCTCTCTTCTAATGGGTGAGAACAACTCTCTATTGCTATATAGACACACAGTTGCTTGCTTTTATTTTATTATTAAATAGTTATTATTAAATAATTAAGAACTTTTTCACTTGGAAAATTCTCTAGGATTTATTGTCTTGGATGTTCAGTTTGCAGTAGTGATGTGGAAGGTGGGAAAATGAAAGATAGCTTTTTAAAAAAGTTCTTGTAGATTTTATCAGCATTGCTTGTAGGATCAAACTTGTGGAACTAAATATGGATTCTAGATTTTGTAATATAAAACTTCCCCAGTATCTTTTCAAGTATTAGTTGAGGATCTAGAATTTCCATAGCTTGAGACCTTTAACCTAGAAGAGTCTTACTGACCTAAGCCTTCTTTGGCCTTTCATTCTACATACTTCAAAAGAAAAAAAGAAAAAAAATTGAACAGGTAAGTGTGCATGTTTGATGACCTTCCCTATTAGTGGTAGAAGTGTATCTGTGTCCTAGAAGTGTGATTGATGTTTCTTTTACTTGTGAAAATAGTCCATAAAAGTCTATTGAAAAGTATCATTAGAGGTAAGGGGGAAAAAGTCCTGGAGGCCAAAGCATCTACTCTGTGAACTCTGAGTCTCTTATTCTAAGTTCCCTTCAAGTGAAGGGAAGATTCCTTAGGTTGTCTTAAAAAAAAAAATTTTTTTTTGTGCCAAAGGTTCTCTAGGTAGAGATTGGTATGGAAGATAAGAGAGGGAGGTGCTCAGACAGGCACAGTGAAGGAGATGGAGCTGTAGAGCAGTGCTAAATTACATCTCCTGTAAAGTTAGCTAGTCTTCAGCCCTTGTCCCACACCGTAATTGTTCCCCCCACAGTTAGTATCACAGAGTTTGGCCAGCTAGTCCACACGCAAAAGAGATCTCTACTTTGGTATGCCCGACAAAATGGCCCACCAGGTCTTCAAGTGGGACCCTTTGACTGAATTCAAACTTCACGAAACGAATCCCCCTAATAAAAGGATTTGTTCATTAAAACTTGGACTCAGTCAAAAGGCCGCACCCAAGAACCTAGAAGGCCACGTGTGGCCTTGAGGCTGCAGGTACTCCTGATTCAGCCTCTGCTTAAAGACTTACAAGGAGGGGAAAACCACCACCTCTCATTTGAAACTTCTATCCTCTCTCCTGGTTCTTCTGTCCCTTGGGACCAAACTGAACAAGTTGTATCCCTCCTACACGACAGACCTTCCTTCCCTCTTCTCCCTAGTCTTCTCTTTTCCAGGTTAACTGTCCCTGTCTCCTTCAGTCACTTCCATATAAACTGAATTCAAGTTCCTTCACCATCCCTGATTTCCCTTCTCCGGAATTTTACAGCCCTCCCTGACTCAAATCAAAGTCAATTGCAAGTCACGTCATCATTTCCCTGATGTCCTCTTCGAAAATGAAGGCCCAACGTAACTTGTGAGTAGACCGAGCTGTCTGAATGGGGATCCAGCTAGCTGGGCAACTCATAATCATGAAGTTTTTGGGTGTTGGGTTTGTTTGTTTTTTTGCCCAAGTACAAAACTTTATGTTTATCCCTATTGAATTTTACTGATTAAATTTACACCTAATGCTGCAGCCTGCCATGATCCTTTTCTGGATACTGACTTTCATCTAACGTGTTAGCTATCTTACTCAACTTTGTGTCATCTGCAAATTGGATAAGTGTAACCATCAATGCCTTTATCCAAGTCAGAATATCAACTGGTAAAACAGAATTCAGGGGTTTAAACAGCATTTTATAGAAACCTTCCCAGTCAGGTTTAAGAGTCTTCAGGGATTTTGCAATGTTAAGGATTTAAGGATTAGTGTCATATTATTGATACCATTTATCTGAATTTTGGTAAATAAATGTTCTTACTAGACCCTCTTTTATTTAGCTGTTAGAACCAAAAGCCTAGAATTTAGATGATTCTTTTGAATTCATTTCATATGTACAGATACAAGGAAGATTTAATGTTATTTTATGTATTATCTGCTATTTAGCATACCATGGTTTTAAGTAACATCTCTTTTGGCTCACAGAACAACTCTTTGAATGAAGTAAGGTAAGATAGGTATTATTAACCCCATTTTCAGGTGAAGAAACAAACATTTAGAGAAGTAACTTGCCCCAAATCATAGTGCTAGTTGGTAGCAGAGTTATAAGATTATAACAGGTTTCCCAACTCCTAATCCAATACCATTTCTGCAATACCACTTTGTCTTCCAAGAAAAAAGTTCTAATATCGTGTGAGGTTTTTTTAAATTCTTGTAATCTCTGAGCTTAGATACTTTTCTGTCTTTTATCTGCTAAGCATTAATCTTCCATTCTTAGATGTTGTGCATCAGAGAGCTCAATTATAAAAATGAGAAGTTCAGAGTAAATTAATTCCAGGGTCCCTTCTATAGCTGAAGTTCTGAGAGTCTATATTCATTTATTCAGATATAATTAATAAGAACAGAGCTATAAACTTTGGATCTGTTTCAGTTACACATTTATAGTTCTCCATTGTGAGCTGGACATTTGTTTAGTTGGTGAATTGGAAGAATAGGCATTAAATATCCCCCTCTTTTCTTCCCATCATAACAGAATAGGCACTTAAGTTTGAAGTTGGAAGTGAATGAAATTTGCTATGTACAGTCTTAGATGGAAATTGTTATATTCTTATTTGATATGTATTGACTACAAAGATATGAAAGTACATTGTGTATGCAAAGTATAAAGTATATAAAATTTATAAAGTATGTATGTAGGCATGCATATATATTTTCACATACACATACATACATATACATACACATAAAAAGTATTGTTAAATTACTGAAATGCCTGTTCTTAATCCCTACACTGCCAGTGTGGCTTATTCAGTATCAGGAGAAATTAGCACTAATACCAACCAACTTCTTTTTTAAGGCCCTAGACTAAACTAGTACTGAGAATTGTTTACAAACCAGACCCTAATTTTGGTAGCTTTGTCCTTTGACTAATCAATCAGTCAGTAGGCATTTAGTAAGTTTCTGCTGTGTGCTAGGTCCTGGGATAGTCCTTTTAAGTTGTTTTTCTCCTTGAAGGCCATTTAAATAACCCAATATTTCTCCTTTTCTTTTATGTGGGCTTTATAATAGCTATGATCATTTTATAGGTTTGTGAACCCTTTGTAATTTGAGAATTTGTTAGAAGTTCTAACACTGAGAAATAATCAAATAATTCATGTTCTTAGTTATAGTACTCACTAAGATTCAAGATTGTAGAGACTGATACTAACTCAGGCAGAGGATTATTTGAAAATTCAGTCTTCTTAGTATTATGGTTGACTTACATTCAAGGAGTCATTTACCAAGTGTAAGAGCTCTCTGTTTAATATAATTCAGCGCTATTAAAGGCTTACTGATTTTGGAAAAACTGCTGCTGTATATAGTACAAATTGTGATTCTCAGTTTGGTATTCTTTACTAGACATCATCTGGCCTGGCCCCTTCATTTTATAAATGAGGAAACTGAGGCTCAGATGGACAGAGTCCAGGCCTAGAACCTGAATATTCTGTCTCCCAGTTCAATGCTCTTTCCTCCCTTGAACTTTTAGATACTGTTTTGTTGACATCAGAACTATAACTGGTGTCAGTAATAATTTTTTAAAAATTTTATTTGAGAATACTAGAGAAAAAACTTCAAGGTTTTAGGTAGAGGCAGTGAGAAAACTGTTTTGTACAGGGCATAGTATAAGCAACCTGAGTTGTTAGGCATGTAACACTTTCTGATGGTAAATATAAATTATATTTCTATATGGAATATTCATATCATTTGCATCAGTTTTTGCATTCTTGGGTCCAGACATTGATTACTTACGGAAATCTAACTGCAGTATATTTTAGATGGGTAATTGCCAACTTTTTTAACATCAAATTTTGTGGTTCCCCACCCAAGAGTAGTTGCATTAGTATCATCTATTGATTGTGAAAGTATGTGATACAGTTTTAGATCATAGTTTTTATTTTATATATCATAAAAACTACATACATTTGGAAAGTAGTGATATGTATAAGCTACTCAGTCTTCAGAAGTGACATTGCATATTTTGATATAACAAAATCAAGATAAAAATGGCAGTGTTTAATATTTAGATTTACACACCCCTTGTAATAACTCTGGCCTACCGATTGAAAACATCTTATATAGAGTCCTTAACTGGGAGTCAGAGTTGTATGTGTTTAGAACCTAATTCAGTCATTTCTTAACCTTTATAATGTTGAACTAGACATACTCAAAATGTCTGGCCTTCATTCTTCTTACTCTGAACTGGAGTTGTTGGACTAGATGATTTCTAAGGGCCTGTCCACTCTGACAATTTTCCCAAATTTTCACCCAGGTGCACAGGTCTTGTTTTCAAGTTCAAAGATAATGAACCCAAAACAGAAACAGTTTTGTTCCATATAGGAAAAAAAACTGTGAATTTGAAACTCCTCAAGCATTATATTGTTCTGCTCCAGGAGTCTTAACCTGTGAAGTTTGTGAGCTTGTCTTTTCATGTATTGATAATTGTGTTTCAATATAATTTTCTTTTGGTAACCATTTGTATTTCATTCTGTGTACTTGCAAACATTATTTTGACAAGGGGTCCGTAGGTTTAACTAGAGAGTCAAAGTGGTTTGTCCATGACACATGCAAAAAAAAAAATGCTAAAGAGGCTTTGTTTTGTATATACCGTTGTAGTATTTTTGGCTGTCATCTGACTTTTGAAATGTTTATCTGTTTATAATTTTTTTAAATTAGAAAGTCAGAATGGCTTTCAAAATTTAACTTAAACTATACACAGATAAAATTCTTCAGTGCACTTTCTGGGTTAAAAAAATCAGCATGTGTATGCATGAACCAATATTTTTTGGACAGTGTGTTACTAAACAGTAACTTCAGTGGATTTTCTTTGCTTAGCTCAGTGAAGGGAAATAGTTGTTTCTAAGGTCAAACATAGAACAACCTTAAGATACTCATCCCCAGGAAGTCTTTATAACTAATTGGTAAAGTTTAGAGAAGAGATATAATTAGGATAGGGAAACAGGGTTTTACTCCAGGACACTGAAATTTAGAGGGTGTGAACTGAGGTAGGTACAAACTGAGTTAGCAAGAATAATTAGGGTTTTTTTTTGTTTTGTTTTTTAAGGAGGTCTACCAGATAACAGGTAATCACTTCCCAAATTTCAGTTCTGGTAATAGCCTTCTTTCTCAGTGTCCCATGGTCTCCATTCTTCCTTTGTACCTCAATGGGGCAGCAATCCAGGATTTCTTTCCCTTGCAATTGAAGATTCAGCTGAATCTGTCTTGAGAAATTGATGAAAAGTACCTGTTGTAGTATTGTACCATGTGCCAGAATAGCTTATCAAGGTGGCTTTAGTAGTTAAATAACCTGTACCCTAGTCTTGAACAGTATCACACACAAGACTTTCCATCTCCTGACTTCGTGCATCTTCACTGGCTGTCCCCATTACCTGGAATTCTAATCCTACCTTCTATAAGAAGTCTTTTCCAATCCGCCCTTTAATAGTAATTCTTTCCCTCTGTCGATTATCTCCAATTTATCCTGTATGTTTCTTATTTACATATAGTTGTTTGTATGTTGTCTCTTACATTAGACTGAGAGTTTCATTTCTTTTACTTGTTCTTGCATCCCCAGCACTTAGTAGTACAGTGTCTTGCATGTAATAAGTTCTTAAATACTTATTGACTTGTAGAATTGACTCATAAATACACTGATTTTTTTGGATCCACCATTGTTCTTAGCAGTGGTAACGTTTGCATTGACTGGAAAGTTGACCAGAAATGGAAGACACCCTTCTTCCCTAAACCCTTACTTATCCTACCTGTGTGGTAGAAACAAGAAGATGTAATACATTAGATACGAGTATAATACATGATCAGACAACACAGTGAACTGTATATCACACAGTAGAGTATGTACTGACTTTGTTCTTATAGTAACTGAATTTGAGCTCATCACCTTGTAGTTTCTGTGAATCTAGCATTTTAGAGTATGAAAGTTAAACATCAGAAAAGTCTAACTTTCCTTAAGTGTTTAGATAGGTAATCCCAAAGTGTTCTTTTTATTTCGAAGTTCTCCATAACACTTAATTTCTTAAGGAACAGTATATGCTGGAAAATGCTTTATGTAGACATGATTATTAAATACTATTAATGGTTAAATGTTCTGTGCCTGAGAAATGTTTTTAAAAATATGTTAAAACTACCATAAGGGGAAAGGCACCTTAGAGGTCACACCTGTTTAAACATCCTTATGCTGAGAAGTTAAGAAACTTGTCTAGTACTGTATAGTTAGTGGCGTAGTCTCTGTCAGAACTCTACCTCTCCTGATGTCTGATTTTGGCCTTTTTCTGTTTTTTGTCCTCTTTTTCATGTTCCATGAGGAGCTATTAAATAGGTCAACATTCTTAATTTGGCCTTCCTTGTAAGAAAAAATACTACATTAAATAGTGAGGTTTTGCATATTTTATGAAAAGATTAATTTTTATTTAATTTTCATTTTAGTGAATATCATTATTTTGAGATTTTTCACTGTAAATTTTAAAAGTATAATTTATAATTATAATACTTATAATTACAGCATTTGTGCAGGAATCTTGATTGTTTGCTGTTCTGTATATGTTATGATCCTTTTAATTTTAGAACTAGACTACAGAGAGATGTCTGATCCTGAACAGTCACAGTCTTGGAGATTGAATAAATATTGTTCAGTTGTTGCTTTTAGTGTATGAAGTTTTCTTTGCTCTTCAGTTTTACCTTTGAATTGTAATGTTGAAGACCCAATTTGAAAGGGTGCTAGTACTTTGTAAGTACTTACATCAACCATTTAACACCCACATATGCCTTTCACTCTGCTAGAGATACTCCTGAAAGCAACCAAAAAGAATATATGCTGTACCTTCAAAGGAACATTATCCTCTTGAGAAATTTTAGGAAAATCAGAATGAAATAGAGTTAGGGTGAATATTTGTTTACAAAGAATTCACCATAAAAATTCTTTCAAAGACCACACTTCCTTAGTACAACCTTTCAAGAACATTACTATTAGTGTACATGCACACATGTGAAAGTAACTGAATCTGTATACATATTTTTGAAACACTTCATTTTTAGTATTTGTGAAAAAGCTACTATTTAAAGTTAGTAAATTAGGACTCAGGTGAGATTTTGTTTTCTCCAAGTTGTCATCAGCGTTAATGAACAGAAAAGGTTATCAAATGCATTCCTGACTGCCACTTTGGTCTTGTGGTCTAAAACACTGTTTTTAAAATGTTTTTAAGTTCTCTAATCTATTTGTGCTGTTATCTAAATATTTGTGTCTTTCCACAAAAAAATTACTAATTTATTTCTTATATTCATTAGGACAGAGGTCTTCCTACTAGGCCTTAGAGTAGCTATAAATGGTCTAGTATCATCAGGGATCTATGATATGATTAATTCTGGTTATTTACAGGGCTGGCATGAGACCTTAAGTCTACTGCATCCTTTGTAGTCCAGCATTTTTACATACCAAAGTATTTCCTTATTTTCTTTTTTTAATCTGGTAAGAAAACTATCAACTCACATTGTCAACTCTTCTACCATTTTTAGTCCTAAGGAGGTTCCTGGGGCCCTATTTAGAAACCCAAGTGAGAGAGAGAGACAGAGATACTGCTCTAGAGGAGGGACATGGCCTTGGGCAAATTTCACTTCTCTGGGGATAAGTTTCCTCATTATTATATGAGTGGTCTGGGAATAAATCTGGCAAGTTAGTATATAGCGTATGGGTCTAAGGAGTTCTTGGCATGTTCGAGGTAGCCCCCAGACATCTTGGTTCTGTGAGCTTGTGTAAATAGTTCACATTTATGGGATGCTTTAAGGTTTGCAAAGGCTCTTCATGTTAACCCACCTGATCCTCATAGCAGCTCTGTAAGGGGTGCTCTGAAATGCTTTCTTTTTCCCCATATTGCTGTTGTTCATTAGTTTCAGTAATGTCTGATTCTTTATGATCTCATTTGAGGTTTTCTTGGCAAAGATACAAAAGTGTTTTGCCATTTTCTTCTCCAGCTCATTTTACAGATAAGAAAACTGAGGTAAACGAGATCAAGTGACCTGCCCGAAGTCCCACAGCTGGCAAATATTTAAGGCTGGACTTGAACTCAGGTCTTAATGATTCCATGTCCAGCACTCTTACCCACAAAGCTGCCTACCATCTGTGTATCATTGGTTGGATGGATGGCTCACAACCAGAGTTCATAATACAGCTTTTCATTAATGGTAATGGATTTAACTAGGAATTACATGATCTACTTATAGGTTGGTAGTTACCTTTACATAGAGAAGGTAATTCAAAATTGTGCTTTTCAATGATGGGAAAGTGGGTTGCTTTCATTGAGTTGGGCAGATCTTACTAGGCAATCACACATGCATCTTTTTCATTATGAGTACTGTCATCAGTACTTTATTCACATATAAATATCTCTTTTGGAATTCTAGGTGTATAATCTTCAAAGCATAAATAAGAATGATGTACTTGTAGCAGATGGCACTAACCCACTATTTCAGAAAATGATTTGCCAACCACAATTTCTTTTTCTGGTCAAGAAACATATTTTCATCCTGAAAATGATTTGTGTTGGGTGTTTGAATCATTGTCTGGTTATAACTCTAGCTTTGTATTGTGCTGCAATAATTCACTAGACAGCATGATGAACATGTGTTATTGATTGGCAGGGTCATATTTCTAGATCATTGCGTCATTACTAAGAAAGGAAGAAGCATGTGAAAATACCTGTATATAGTAACATGCCAGGTAAAGTATACAGTTAGACTACTTTATAACTGAAAACCATCTCAAGAAAGTAATTACCCATCTCAAGAAAGAAAAGGGTAGAGTGGGAAAATTATTTTTCAATTTATTAAATTGTTGACTAATTTGGTTTAAAAGTAAATTGTCTTGCATTTGTTGGTATAAATCTGAGAATTTTGCTGTTGTTAACCCATTTGGGGAAGACTTTATGAAAACAAAGAAAAACTTGAATAAGTAGTCATTGTCTTCAAGATTATTATATGTTGATGACTGTTCAGTTATTTTTAAATACAGCACTTTTGTAAACAAATACTCATCTGTAGCTTGCAGCAGATAAGCAGTGGAGAGATAGCATTTAGGCTAAGATTAAGAAGGCCTGGATTTTGATTGACTGTGGCTCTGTAATTCATTAACTCACTGTGTGACCTTGATCTTGTTCACCTGTTAACCTTGACTTACCTTTCAGTAAAATCAGCAAATTGAAAACTTTGGATAGCCTCTAAAGTCCCTTCCATGTCTGATATTCTTTCATTCTCTATGATTCCTTACACAATATATAGTTTTAGACACTGAAAGAAATACAAAAAAATAAGATGTAGTCATGAAGGATCATTGGGTCCTCAGAAGAAATCTTGTCCAACCCCATCTTTGTCAGATGAGTCAAGGTCACACAAATAGTATGTTGAATCTTGGTCTTCTCCAATACCAAATCTAATACTATTTCCACTTCACCACGCTGCCTTCTGTCTCTCAAGAAACTTGTTCTAGTAAGTTTTTCCTAGTGATTACATTTAGTTTTTTAAAAAAATCATTATTTAATCACTTCTTTTATTTCCTATTACATCACATCTGTGTTATGGGGAGTTGTCAAAGTAAACAAATTGAGCCAAAATATCTCAAGAAGTTTACCCCTTGATTAATAAACATAATTAAATTCTATTTGCCAAAAGTCCAGGCTCTAATTGTTTTTTGGAAGCCAAAGAATTAATTATTTAAATGTAAGTCTCTTTTCCCCCCTCCTTTCCCTCCCCTTATATTTTTTTTATCTTTTTTCTGGTGTGTTTATATGTGTGTGTATTTCACATATATACATATGTATGTATATAATTTACAGAAATGATTTGTTTCGAGAGACCATATCTATACTGTCACTAAAAATTAAAGGTTGGCTTATGGGACAGTTTCGAGGATGGGGGGATAGGGAGCAGAGGAAGAACATTTCAGTGGCCTCCTAAAAAAAGTTTTCACAAGGGTAGGGTTGTGTGAGTCATACTTTGGTATTGGGAAGTATAGTTTGAACATTTGAACGTTTACAATTCCAGAAGTAAATCTTCCCTAAATTTCAGTAACCTTTTAACTCCCTACAAATTCTTACATGAGCCTTGCCTCCAGGAAGTAGGATCTATATACAACTTATGCTACATCTCTGACTTTGCAAAAATAGTTGGGCAATTTACACTGGAAAAGGTTAAACTAGATTAACCTTAGGATACAGTAATTCATGTAAACCTTTGAGAGAAGTAGGAGATTTAAAAAGATTTTAAAAATCGACAAAATAAAAGTAACTCAATACCTGGTACAGTTGCATCCTATATAGCAACTAAGTTTAGTTTTAAATAAAGATCACCCCAGGCAGTGTTTTACAAGTTAATTAGGCTATAGAAAGCATGAAATAGATTGACAAAACCTACTAAGTTGGTTCTGCTTAACTTGGAATTTTAGAGGGAATTAAGCCTATTTTAATTGCCATTTAATGATTGTTACTTAATTTTATATAAAATTTTAGAAGAAAAAATATTCCTATAATTATATTTTTTCTACCAGACCCCTATTTACTTCAAATGGAACGTGACACAAGTTTTACAACATACATTTAAAAAAATGCTGCCCCAAGGAGAAAAAAAACAAAAAAAGACATGAAAATAAAATGCATTGCTAGCCCTTGAGGGAAAGGTCCATGTGGAACTGCAGAAATGGAAAGGGCCATTTGCATGTACTGTACGTACACACAGACACACACACACACACACTCACTCTCCTTTGACTTTTTAAAGCTTATCATAACCTAGCCTCCTTAACCTTGCTAGTCTTCTTACCATACCCTCCTTATCATACATTTTACCCATACTAGTCTTTTAATACTCAGCTTAATCATCCTTGCTTTTTGAAAGCTTTTCCCACCTTTCCTGTCTTCCTGGACCCCAGCTTAGGGCCGCTCATTTTATCATCTACTCTCTATGGACATTGTATAACAGTTTCTTGAAGGCTAAGACTGTTTTTGCTTTTCTCTGCATGTCCATCCCTAATTTTTTGGTGTAAGTACTTAATAAATGCTTGTTTGATTGATAGTAAAATGAAGTTGCCTGGACAGCTTGTTGTTGGACTAGTTCTTTTGTAAAACATTCATTTCTAACCAAGCATTTATTAAATGCTTTCTATATGCCAGATATTGTGCTTGGTGCTAGATTACAACAAAAACAAAACACTCTGTACCCTCAAGAATCTTACCCCCTATAGGGGGAAACAAAATATCTATATATATGTAGTTACAAAATACATGCAAAGTTAAGTACATGGAATTTAGGGGAGATCAACACTACTATGTGGATGTCAATGATAAGATAAGGCAGCTAAGTAGCACAGTGGATATAGTGCCAGTGTTAGAGTCAGGAAGACTCATCTTTCTGAGTTCGGATCTGATCTCAGATACTTACTAGCTGGGTGACCTTGGGCAAGTCCCTTAACCCTGTTTGCCTCAGTTTCCTCATCTGTAAAATAAGCTAGAGAAGGAAATAGCAAACCACTCCAGTATCTTTACCAAGAAAACCCAAATGGGGCCACGAAGAGTCAGACATAACTGAACAACGATGAGGTAGAAGATATTTTCAAGCATGGGAGAAAACTTGAATTTTCAAAGGAAAATTAGGGAATCCTCCTGCCTTAAAGCAAAACATCAAATGAAATACGTTGATAATTCATTTTAAAATTACTTTTTAGGGGATTAGTTTATTTAAAAAGTTGACTTAAGACTTTTTACTTTGATCCTTCTCCTTCCATCTGCTTTGAAACTGTCCACAGTGCTATGGGGGTGGGGAGAGGGGGAGGGAGAAAGGAGAATTAAACTGCATGCAATGGATGTGTGTAATGGGGATTATGTATTCAGGGCCTTTCTCTATCTTTGTTTATCCTAGTGCAAAGATGTTTGTTTAAAAGCAGCGAGAGTTAATCGTCCAACTTCACAATGTCGGCAGTTTTCTCATAAAATGTGTAACAGATTACACAGATGGCAAGTGCTGATATATAAATTTTAAATGAATATTTCCAATGGAACCAGATGGTAGTTTAACATGAATTGTTGAACATTTATGCTTGTCTTATTAAAATTATCTTCTTTTGTCTAAACCAAGCTAGCAGTGTGATTTGGAACAGATTCTGTGACAACATATCACCAAAAGAACCCCCCCTAAAAAAAAATCAAGACTGAGTGCCAGACAATATTTGCTCCATATGCCATCCTAAAAGAAAGGAAGCCTAAGCTTGATTACACTTAACAAGTCAGTCATGTATTTTTACCCAAATCAAGAAAATGCCTAGCAGAATTTGTAGAAAACTCTCTGCATTCTTTTCTCTCTTCAAAACTTAGCTAATATGATATTTGATGTCTATATATTATATCCTCCTGATTCCATAGAGTACATCCCTGAATCTTTTGATACCATGGCAAAGGAAAAGACAGGGCTACTTCGTTTTCACACATTCATATAGAGACGTCTCATGGAATGTTTTGCTGTGATTGTCATTTCCTTTTGGATGATGCAAGAACTTTGAAAAGAGCACAGTCATGTTCTCACCCACACTGCCTCTTGCTGGAAACACTTCCTATTTAGGAGAGCATCAAATCCAGTAACTGATGTGTGAGAGACAATATATGAGTACATAAAACAAAATATGGAAATGAGTTTAAAAAACACTAATTTTTTGCAGCACCAAAAAAAACCAAAACATGCTTGTCATGTTGTACAGGGGATTTTATTTTTTTTTTATGTATTAGATTGAAGCACTTCTTACAACTTGGGCATGATATAATTTATTAAATTTATTACTGTATTTATTAAAACTGGGGTCCTTTAATCTAGGGTTTCCAAAATACTCCAAGCTATCTAAGATCTAACATCCCATAAGACAAGTAGGAAGTTGGTAGTACTATCATTTCTATTTTTGCAGAGAGAGAGACTAGGCAAGATGGAATTGTGTTTACATTCATTCCTTTGGTTCTTTCTGTGATGGGCACATAGTAAATTCTTAACACGTGGAATGCTTCCTTAATAAAAATTAAATTAACAATGGTGGGATTTCCACTTCTGGAAAAAGTAATGCTGATTAACCACTGGTGGACCTGAAACTACACCAAGTCTCTTGTCTAGTAACAGTATACTATGTCAGACCTTAGTGTTACGGAATCACTAAATGTGAGAGCTGGAAGCACCTCAGTGGCCTAAGCAGAGTTAAATGTAATAATGAGAAACAAGACTCCAACTATACAGAATCTGAAAATAGGAGGCTCTTTCTTGGTTTTTAGAAATCTCATCTCTCACTTTCCCTTCTCTCCAAATCGCCTCGTTTCTTCCCCATCTCCTCAGAGTACCTATATGGGAGAGATGATGTGTATACTCTTAGATTAACTGTCAAATTATACTCGCCTATAGTTCTAAATTCAACAGATTCTGAAGATTAGGAGATTTGGGGTTTAGATTATGCCAGATTTTAAATGTCTGTATATAGTATAAAGTCCAAGTCTAGAATTGTACTGACTCTAGAAGTTGCTCTGAGTGTGAACAAAGTTTCTGCATAATTTAAGACCTGAACAGTCTAGAGGGAGATGTGTGTTCCCATCATCCAGTGAGCAGGGATACCTCTAGGTTTGGTGGCCTGAGCCTGCCTCTGACACTAAAAATAGGTTGACTGCTTGCTGAAATAATGGTTAATTTTAGCTTTGGGAAGCTTGGGAGTGGGGCGTGGAGTGGATGCACTTATCAGGACAACTGAACAAAACCAAAAGTTGGTGAGGTTGGCCGTCAGTCCTTATCAGCTTTACTCCTCTTGGTGTTGTTTCCATACCCTATCCAAGTGAATTCTTCATGCTCTGTTATTTCCTCCTTACTTCCCACCATGACACTGAATTAGAGTTACAATTGTCAGTGAGTTAACCTCAGCTAGCATCTGGGAATAGGGAAGCATCTAACTCATACTAGTACTACACTAATACGTTACTTTGATCTGCAAAATACTTTAATTATCTCAGTTGATTCTCAACAACAAATCTGTGAGGTAAGTGCTTTTGTTATCTCCATTTTACAGATGGAGAAACTGAGGCTGAGTGTCTTGCTCAGCATTACATAGCTAGTAAGTGACTGAGGCAGGATTTGAGTCTTCCTGACTCTTAAATGCTCTGTTTATCCTGCTACCTGGTAGCAGGAGGATATTTTTGGGTGGGAAACACTGGTGTTAATTAAATCATTCTTAGTGACAAATTATTTTAACATAGAAGTCCAGACCTGAACATTATTTGATCCCCCAGTTAAATCAGATGTACATTGAAATATTTTTTCCTCATTATCTCTATTCATGACTCCCAAACCAGTGCTGGTCCTATATTTCTAGTTGTTTGTTGGACTTCTGTCACCTTAAACTCAGCCTGTGTAAAATTGAACTTAACACCCTCCCCTTACCTCTAAAAAAACAACAAAAATACACAAATTACTTTTCCAGATTTCTCACTTCAGTAATGGTTTCACCATTTTGCTAGTCACTGGAGTTTGTAATCTCAAGAGTGTTCTTCAGCTTCTCTCTTTTCCTACTCAATTCCTATATTCAACCACTTACCAAGGGCAGTTGATCTTTTTTGCATTTGTCTACCTTATCCATAGTCGCTTCCACTATCTAAAGCAACAAAGGTTCATTAGGTACTACCAGGTACAAATGAGACAGTGGATAGAGTGCTGAACCTGGAGTTAGGAAGACTCATCTTCCTGAGTTCAAATCTGACCTCAGACAGAAGCTGTGTGACCCTGGGCAAGTCACTTAACCCTGTTTGCCTCAGTTTCCTCATCTCTGAAATGAGCTGGAAATGAAATGACCACTCCAGTATCCTTGCCAAGAAAACCCAAAATGGGGTCATGAAGAGTTGGACATGACTGGGGGTAAAGAAAAAAACAACAGCCAACTATACCACCAGGTGCAAGACACTATTAGACCTTAGGAGATAAGAAAATAGTAAGTTAGGGCCATGCCCTCAAGAAGTTCAGAGTCTTTCCCTTTGTAATAATATGGTACTGGTTTTTGTTATGGTGGGTTTTGTTTTGCTTTTGAGCTCAGAGTAAAATGAAGCAATTATTTTTTTATGTCTAGGGCTTATGCCCATCTGGATTATAAACTGATTTATGGTGAGAACAGGAATGCCTCTTAAATTTATTTACATGTCCTTAAGTGCCTAGCATTCATCCCTTCATGTTGTCAGTGAGCTTATTGGCTGAATGATTGCACTTTGTTTCATGACTTTTCAACGGGCTTCCTTCCTCGTTAAAGTTTTACTTAGAAGAATACTGTTAAAAATAATCTTACATTTTCTAAGCATGAATCATCATTCAAAAGAAAAAGTTCAGAAAGAGCTGACAGGTGAAGTCGGTTTTGGCTTCCTTACTTATTGTGGGCAGGTCACTTATGGTTAATGGAGAATTGACTTTATCCTGCCTTTAGGAAGTATCTTAAACGAAGATGTTTTAGGTAAAATTCATTTTAAAGTCAATTACTTAGTCATGTGGTTTCTTCTATAAATGTTAAATATTCTGTGTGTATGCATATATATATATATATATATACACATGCTTATAGAAGGCAGCATTTGCATATTTCACAAGGTGTGCTTAAAACTAAAAGGAAGCTTCATCTAGGAACCCTCTTGACCTAGTCTCCCTTTATTATAGGATATGAATTTGATTGACATCCTCTGGAGACAAGATATAGATCTTGGGGCAAGACGTGAAGTGTTTGACTTCAGTCAAAGGCGGAAAGAGCATGAGCTGGAAAAACAAAAGAAACTTGAAAAGGAAAGACAAGAACAACTCCAGAAGGAGCAAGAGAAGGCCTTTCTGGCCCAGCTGCAACTAGACGAAGAAACAGGTGAATTTCTCCCAATTCAGCCTGCCCAGCACATTGAGCCTACCACATCTGCCAACTACTCCCAGGTAAGTAATCAGTTTCTTTGTACAGTGATTTTTAAAGATGATGTAAGGGAAGTTCAACCAGAATATCTACTACTTTGGGAGTAGAGAGTCTGTAGATACATAGTAGGTGTTCTGTAAATGTCTGTTGATTAATGCTATCTACACCTTCCTCTGTTTACTTCTGCTTCTCTCATATAGGTTGCTGACATCCCCAAAGCAGATGCTCTTTTCTTTGATGACTGCATGCAGCTTTTGGCAGAGACATTCCCATTTGTAGAAGATGATGAGGTAAAGCTTTGGGCTAATGTCAAACAAAAACTCTAACACCCACAAAATCAGTTCTATGTGACATGAGTGTGAGCTCTTTTTTAGATGACTTCTGTTTAACATCATGAAACTTTCCCCATTATCTCTCCTCTCACTCCTGGTGAGCTGTCCCATAAAACAAATAGTAGTTTTTAAAGATCAACCCTCTCACCCCCACAAAAGAAGAGGAAAAAGTCAGCACAACCCATTAATACATTGAAAAAGTCTGAAAATATATGTAACACCTGTCCACAAGGAGGGGTGTGTGTCCTCTCATCATCCTTCTTCATGGGAGGAGGGGGTGTGTGTATGTGTGTGTATTTCCATTGTTGTATTTGCTCTGTATTGTTTTCTTGACTCTGCTTACTTCATGTAAATCTTTCTAGGCTTTTCTGTATTCAACACATATAACATTCCTTACAGCGCAGGTCCCCTCTTCTGTTAACATTCATGGATCACAGTTTGTGTAGCCACAATGGTGATCTTCTTGGATGGGCATCTACCTTGTTTACAGTTGTTTGCTGTCACATAAAGGGTCTCTCCTTTTAAAAAAAAAAAACTTTGAGGAAGGAATTTTGTGCAGAAAAGCATGTTGTAGTGTGCACTAAACATTTTCTTTGTAGCCATTGTTATTAACTTTTTAGTTAAAATAATTCAGCCAAATAAAGAGTGTCTGGGCCAGATGGTTGTCACCCTTAACAACCAAAGACAGCAGTTAGAATAGCCATGGACACAAGACATTTGCTTTTTATGATTGTATAAAAATAAAGCCTGCATGAGTAGGCCAGTTTCTGACTTGATAAACGAGTAGGATGAGTAATCACCCCAGACTTTGTCATTTAATTCTGAATGTCACCTACATGCAGATATTTGCAACAGAAAGACATGATAGTTCTTGCTTGAAGTTTATCAAGTAATGAAAAAGATAATGACTAGGGACTAGGGGGCAAGAGGTAGGGAGGGCCATTTGGGTCAGATATGAGGCGGACTGGACAAGGAAGACGCAGGAACTTAAAAAGCTATAATCATAGCTTGGGAAGTAGGAGTTTCCATAAGGAGTTGTGGTTTCATGTATTATTGACAAGCACTTCATATTTTAAATAAATTATCTGTCAATTTTAGGTTTCTTCAGCCACATTTCAGTCACTTGTTCCAGATCACATTGACAGCAACCCAGTCTTCAATACTTCTAATCAAGCTCAGCTACCTGGATCAACTGCCCTTCATTCAGTAGTGGACAACAGTATGCAGGATATAGAGCAAGTGTGGGAGGAGCTGTTGTCTATTCCAGAGTTACAGGTAACTAAGAGCCAGGAACAAAGGCAATGATTTTATATTTCACAGCCTTCGAAGCCCATACTAACATTCATCAAAAAATCTAATTATTTAGTGAGTGTCAGCTCTCTAGGAAAGAGGGAAGGAAATCAGCATTTGCATAGCCTCTACTATGCCAGACTCCATACTAAGCACTATACAGATATCATTTCATTTCATCTTCACAACCCTGAGAAGTAGGTGTCATTATGATCCCCATTTTATAGTTGAGAAAACCGAGGCAGGCGGAAGTTAAATGACTAGTAAGTGCTTGAGGTTGGCTTTGAACTCAGGTCTTTCTGACTCCTGACCCAGTGCTCTATCCACGATGCTATCTCAGTACCTAGAGAGCAGCACCCCTCCCAGTCAAGAAGACTTGGATTCAAGTGCCACCACTGACACATATTGAACCCTGTCAAGTCACTTGGCCCCACATTATCACATGCAGTTCTCTTAAGACTATATTGTAGAGTAGTTGCTAATCTGAATTGGTAAAGGAAATTCCCTCCTTCAGTAAAATAACAGATCCTGTCTCATTTCATAATAAGCAGATAATGTACCATCATGATGGCTAGGACAGATGGCAGATATTTCAAGTCTGACCTAGAAATTCTGAAAATCATGCTTATGTTTAGAAAATGCAAATCATTTGTGAAAGCCTATGCTAGAAATTGGACTATAATTTAGCATATAGATGACCTTAGGCAAGTTACTTAACTTTTTTGGACCTCAGTTTCCATATCTATATAAAATGATTCAATGATTATAAAGCCTCATCAACTCAGTTAGGCTTTGTAATTCTCTAAGAACAACTCGAAGACTTTGTTCTCACGTATTCTTGAACACCCAAACCAGGTGTAAATATGGATGTCAGCTACTATTAATGGTTTGAAAATATTAGGCATTGCTTACATAAAAATCTTATTTTAACATTTCCTCATGCAGTGTCTTAACATTCAAAATGACAAGCTGGCTGAGGCCACCATAGTTCTGAGTCCTGAAGCTAAACCCACAGAAATCGACAACAGTTACAGTTTCTACAGTTCACTCTCAACATTGGAAAAAGAAGAAGTTTCCTGCAGTCCAGATTTCCTCAGTGCATTTGAGGATTCCTTTGACAACATGCTCCCCACAGAAGACCCTAACCAGCTGAGAATGAACTCTTTAAATTCAGATGCCACAATAAACACTGATTTTTGTGAGGAATTTTACTCAACTTTCATAGCAGAAACAAACATAAACAGCACTATGCCTTCCCCCACCCACATCAACCAGTCACTCTCAGAACTTTTAAATGAGCCCATTGATATTTCTGACCTTTCACTTTGTAAGGCTTTTAACGGCAACCATCCTGAAAACTCACCAGAATGTAATGATTCTGACTCAGGCATTTCTTTGAACACAAGCTCCAACATGGCATCACCAGAACACTCAGTAGAGTCTTCCATCTATGGAGACACGCCGCTCAGCTTCAGCGATTCTGAAATGGAAGACGTCGACAGTGCTCCTGGAAGCATTCACCAGAGCAGCACCAGGACACAGCCAGTGCCATTGCAAGAGGACACAAGCTATCCAATGTCGCCCACTCAGGGGCCGGCCATTCCAGCACCTGATGTGCCGCAGAGTGTAAGCACACCAAAGAAAGAATTGCCCACCAATCCTGGTCACCAGAAAACCCCATTCACGAAAGACAAGCATTCAAGCCGCCTAGAATCCCATTTCACAAGAGATGAGATGAGAGCAAAAGCTCTTCATATCCCTTTCCCTGTAGAAAAAATTATTAACCTTCGTATGGATGACTTCAATGAAATGATGTCAAAAGAACAGTTTAATGAGGCTCAGCTCGCACTTATTCGAGATATACGGAGGAGGGGCAAAAACAAGGTGGCTGCTCAGAACTGCCGGAAAAGAAAGCTGGAAAATATAGTGGAACTGGAGCAAGATTTGGATCACTTAAAAGATGAAAAGGAAAAGCTGCTCAAAGAAAAAGGAGAAAATGACAAAAGCCTGCATCTACTGAAAAAACAACTTAGCACCTTATATCTCGAGGTCTTCAGCATGCTACGGGATGAAAATGGAGACCCCTATTCCCCTAGTGAGTATTCCCTGCAGCAAACAAGAGATGGAAATGTATTCCTTGTTCCCAAAAGCAAGAAACCTGACATTAAGAGAAATTAGATTTGAGAGGATTTGCCCTTTAAAACTGAGGTAGTGTTTTTGTACTGTTTTACTAAAAGCTCCTACTGTGATGTGAAATGCATAATTAAGTGATATTTTATATAAAAAAAATTCTATGCAAGTATATATCCAAATAGTATAGAAATTGTACGCAATATAAAAGCATTAAAATTATAAGATGCATATATATGTACGCAGAATGTATAATCTCACTTTTAACAGCAAATATTTCCTTGTTGCACCATTTGGTCTAGTTTCTGTATAAGTGTAAATAGTGCAGATTTCTTATTTATACCGTTCCTATCTCATTTGTTACATTCATAGATTTATATGAAAATATGATTTAGCTTACCCTAAATACGGTTTATTGCAAGACTAACCACAAGTGCCTTTTTATAAATACTGTGTGATCTTAGTGTGTCATTTTCTTATGTAGTTATTTTGCTTTACATAAAAATTTAATTTAGCAAAAAAGCTAATACTAATAAAGATATGTAACTTAATTTTGAGTATTCATTAAATGGTTACTTTGTGATTCATTTATTTGAATTTGCATTGTGCTATGTTTTACATAACTAATTATAAATGTTATCTCATTTTAATGCTTTATATTTATAGAATATACTTTTTTTACAAGCATAAAAATTTTTTATCAGACAAAATTTTAGGTAGTTATTTCGACAGGTCATTGATACACATCAGGGAAGCATACATCTCTCCACTTTAGGAAGTTCATTTTAACTAAGAAAAATATTTGCTTCCTTTCCGTTAACATGCATAGAAAGTTTTGGACCTTTTTCTCTTGGAGAGCATTCTAATTATTTGAGAAAAATTTTATCAGGCAAATTACTGCTGTATTTTGTCCACTTTACAAAATGCAGTTGATTCAGTTAACTTTTCTAATATAATTTCCTTAATCTGATAGGACTCTCTCTTCTTCCCCCAGTTAAGTGATTTTTAATGAAGCAATGTATATATACATATACATACATACATACACATATCTATATTTATTTTATATATGTAGATGTGTGAGTATGGATTTGCACACATATTTGCATTCAGTGTAGCTATAGCTAATTTTGGCCTTATAACAACCTTTCCCATTTATATTCAATGGTTTCTAAAACATTGTACCAAAAATAGCAAACATTCTGCAGTATTTTTATGTCTTTTAACCATCTCTTGTTTCTTCCATACTCAGGGTTCCTTTTTTAAATACATGGGACCTACTGGTAAAGGAAGGATGAAGGAAGTTATTAACAGGGATGAGAATCTAACCCCTGAAAGGATCTTGACATTTAAATACTCAAAATCATTTTCCTTTTAAACTTAAAACAGTTTGCATATTCAATTCAGTAAGCATGTATTAAGTACCTACTACATGCCAGGCACTGTGCCGGATGCTAGAGCAACAAAGACAAAAGTCAAAATTATCCCTGCTCCCTGCTTCTTTCTTTTGAGGGACAACGTAGGAGGATATATACACACAACATTGTTGTTCTTTTTAATATCTTTAACAACGAAAACGGGAAATTTTGCCTAGCTTTTAATAACCTTTGTTAAGGACAACCTTACAGTGGACTATTCCCCCACTCCCTCTGCCTTCATCTTTGTAAGGAAAGCCTGCTCCTAATCAACTATCCTTCTCCCTCTTAGTGTACAAGCTCTGAACTAATATTGCTCTTGGCTGCCATGTGTTTCCAACTAGCAGAGAGATCATGTAAGTTGAAGTGGTTTGGGGACCCTCATGGTCAAGTTGTGGTTACTGTTTTACATTAATTAAAACTTCTTTAAGGAACAGTGTTAATCTGTTTCAGTGTCTTATCCATTTTTTGAAGTCAACATCTTGTTTAAATATGCTGATTTGGAGCTATAAGCATTCACATGTAGTACCTTCTCAACTTTATCCTAATTTGGTATTTTGACCAAAGAATTGAATATACAAGCACAGGTGATTCTCAAATGACTTCCATATTGGTTCTCAATTATTTCTTGTCTGCTAAGATGCAGTTTCATTTTTTGTCATACTTGCCATATCCAGTACCTGCTGACTTGAAAAAGTGATATATATAGGTATGAAGCCTGTACCATAGTCCACTATAATAACTGCCATTTATATTGTACTTCAAGCTTTGCAGAGTGCTTTACATAGGTCCTGTAGATATTAGTAACCCCCTTTTATAGATGAGTAAACTGAGACTCAAAGAAGTTAGTAACTTCTATGAAAGCCTCTGGCTTTCGTACTTGTATCAGAGCTGTAGGTTGAGTCCAGGTCTCTCCTGACTCTCCTGTAGCCAAGGTATTATATCACAGTGCCTTTTTTATTTTGGGGGGATTGAGGGAAGCATTTTAATTCCTTAATTCCAATCTGTGTTTTTCAACATATTATTTTTCATCTTGTATACTCATTTTCATGTTGCAAGTAATTGAGTATTAAAACATCCGTATGTACTTGGTTTTTAAGTTGTTATTGAAGTTCTCTATAGAATATCTCTACTTTATCTTCTCCAACAAATAAATGCTACTTATGCATCAGTATCTCAGTGATCATCATTTTGCTTATGCATATTATGTGTACAACAAGGTGAAGATGACCGTGAAATGACATTTGTTGTATTTAGGCAAAACATGAAACCAGTTTCTTTTGCCTCCTGAAGAGAACCTGTGAGCCATCCTCACATTTGGTGATCACATCACTGTGTCTTCTGGTTTCATTTATGTCAAGAATGTCAGTATGGCTGTGGTTCAGTTCTGCCAGTAAAGTCCCTGGGCAGATTTCACATTAATGTTAATGGTTAATATGCAATCTAAAATTAATGTTGATTCTTAATACCCTCTTCTCCTTTCAGCCATGATCTCTCCAGAAGTAGAAGGGAGTTCGTTCAGGACTGAGGACCATTTTGTATTTTTATCCATTTTATGGCTCATTGTGTTCAAAGAATATATCCCTCAGTAGTCCACCTTCTAGTGATAATTCCTGTGCATATTAAGCAATGGAAAGCAGGCATAATCTGACACTAGGATGATGCCAGAGCTTGAAATTTACTGGCATAACTTTTGAGAACCAAAGCATAGTTGGTTCTGTGCCACAAGAACACGTTGGAGAAGGACTCTTATGACCTCACCACAGAAGACTGAGCCTATGATTTAGGAGGGCCAACATGTGCTCTGAAGTGACGGATAAGGGAGACCGGTGTATCTCTCTATGAAGAGACCAAATGAATTCTCCTTCCCCAGCATAGCTTGGTGTACTCTTTCTAGAAAAGAGACAAATATGCCATTAGCAGAACATAATTTTTTATTAGTATGAGTGAATTTAACAGGACACGAAAGACAGCAGTGCTGGAAAGTTGGGAATGTTTCTTCACTGCAATATATATCCACTGAAAAGCTTTAGCAACACAGCCTAAACTTTCATGAGAAGGTACGTAGATTTTAACCTAGTATTGAAATTGGGAATAAACAATGGCCTACTTGGCTCATAAAGCAACTTAAAACAACATCTACAAATGGGGTTTATTTACATGCTGAGTGAGTGTAAAATTAGCTATTGAGACGCTTGAACAAAACCTTGATCTCTGACCAAATTTCCTGTCAATGACAGTGGACTTTATTTTGGTTTTCTTAAGTCCACAAACAATGGCAGGTTAGACTTCTATTGAAACTCATTGTACCTGACATTTTCCCACAGCATACTGGCTTACTCTTACCATTATTTCACATCATTTCTGAATGGTCAACAGCAGGAGTCTCCTAGTGCTAGATTATGCTTCTCTGTGGCTGAGTTGGGTGTTAGGGTTTTAGGAAGGGAAAGGGTACGATAAGTAGGGAAGTGGAAGATTATTGACTTAGAGAATATATATAGTTTGAAACCTCATCTTTTGTTTGTTTTGTTTTTTATATCAGCTCTAGAAAAGTGGTGGGAAATGAGGCATTTCCTTGAACTCAGGTTGTGTGTTTTCTGCTCACTGATTAAAGTCAGAATTAGAGGTTTGGGGTTGTGAAGGTGCTTCTTAAGACCACATTAGATTCAGTTAGCCCAGTTAACAGTTTACTGTATTTGGAGAGCTTTCTCTCATTTGGTGGAATTATTAATGGACTTCATTGTTAGAATTCCAGTTCTGCCACTCACAAGCTGTGTATTGT
Organism: Potorous gilbertii; assembly: GCA_028658325.1. Classification (NCBI taxonomy): domain Eukaryota; kingdom Metazoa; phylum Chordata; class Mammalia; order Diprotodontia; family Potoroidae; genus Potorous; species Potorous gilbertii. The sequence goes on along the minus strand of CM053771.1, from coordinate 201,632,855 downwards.
GGGTATGTCACCTTTTAGCTTACAAATTCCTCAGTTATAAAATGTTAATACCTGCACTGCCTACCTCACATGGTTATTGTGAGGAAAGAAAGTGCTTTGTACCTTTAAGTGATTGTGATCATTGTGCAAATCCAATTCTGTCTACTTTGCATCAGTTTATACAAATCATCCCTTGTTTCGCTGAATGTGCATATTATTTCTTACAGCATAATAAATAATATTCTGCCATATTCATATACCATAATTTACTCAATTTACTCAGTCTCTCCCTAGTTGATGAGTACCCCCAAAAGTGCTGCAATAAATATTTTGATAGCTATATGACCAGTCTTCATTAGTTTTGGTATCACTGGCCCAAAGAGTATGTACAGCTTAATGACTTTTCTACTAAAATTCTGAATTATTTTCCAGAATGGTTGGACCAGTTTACAACATCAACAGTGAATCTTAATGTGCCTGCTTGTATTTGATTTCATTTTATGCTTTCATTCTGTGAAATAATTTAGAAACCTCTCAGGGTATCTGTAGCATGATGCAATGGAGAGGTAAATGCTGCCTTTGACCGTCGGCCAAGGTTCTTCAGTTCTCTGGGCCTTAGTTTCATCTTTTGTGAAGTGATGAGATTGGACTTGATGATATCAAAGTCCCTTCCAGTCCAGTGTGTAAAAATGCTGTCTTTCTAGTAATGCTGAACTTGCTGCATTTTGTAGACCTGGAAGGGGGCGGAAATCAAACTTTATTTATACTTAATGAATACCACTTGGAAGATTTTTTTTTTTTTACATTTCTTTATGGCTTTATTTATATTGAGGTGGGTGAAAAATGTAGGGTATCCTAAAAATCTTAGTGTAGTTTTAAGTTTTAATAGCTTAAACTATTGGGAAACTGATTCTTATTCAGTATTTCACCTTTTTATAGCAGTTTAGATGCTGAGATATTTCTCCTCTTCTTAAAATTTCTAATGTTCATCTCAGCCCAAATTAAGTAGTTTTTATTTTTTAAGAATGCTGTTTCATAAAGATTTCCATTTGCTGATGAGAAAGATGAATGTTCTGACCATATGTTTGCCATCACATCTAGCCACTCAGTTCTTTAGAATCCCTGGATATTGGAAAAATAAACATCACTGATGTGCATCACAGGAGATGTTTTTGTGTAGAAAAAAGGAAAACTGATGGGCTATCATTGATGCTGCTATTCAGCCTCTGTCCTTACAAACTGATCTCTCTGAGACCAAAGCATTCTAGTGAAGATCCATTTGGGTGTTGACACCACTTCCCAGTTAGCTTTCTAGAGAGCTGCCCACCCCCACTGATCTGAGACTAAGCCTCTTGTTGATATAGCTGGAAAAGACCTCCACCTCAAGACCTAGAGGAACCACAGTATTCTTCTGTCTTAATATTTCTTGTGGCTGCAGAGAATATAGTTAGGATAGTAAGTTCTGTTTGTGGGATGTAGCATTGAATTCACAAAATGGTGATTTGGTTAATTCGTATTTGACAAAAATTATGGCTTCACCGACAGATGATCTGATTAATAGCCATAGGATTTGGCTTGAATTGCAGTTCTGTTGCTTTTTAATTGTGATCCTGGAGCACATTTATTCACCAAGCATTTAGTAAGCACCTACCATTTGTCAGGCATTGTGCCAGATGTTGGAGATACAGAAGACAAAAACAATCCCCCCTCCAAACACACACAAAATTTTATTACATGGAGGGAGGGGGTTGAAATGACAGAATGAGGTAGGGTCAATTATCCATATACAGAAAAGGTATTTAAAAAAATGCAAAATATTATCTGGGAGGAAGGGCCCTAAACAACTGGAGGAAAGAGGCTGTTCCAAGTATAAAGGACAGTCCATACAGAGTCTGGAGATGGAATGTCCTGTGTGAGGAATAGCAGGGTGGGAGAATGCGAACCTACTATTGCAATAGTAAGAGGGTATGAGAGGCTCAACTAGGGTGGTGGCCAAGTGTGATTGGAGAGAAGGGAATGGATGCTAAACATATAGCAGTGATAGAATTAATATTACCTACTCCACCCTACCTCAGCCACATGCAAAGACAATCATACTCTCGATCGTGTGCACCCGCAAGTGCACCACTTCCATGTACACTGAAGTTGCCTTACTTGATCAAAATCTATTGTCATTCTATCTCTCCTGCCTTGCAAATGCCAAACCTTTTCATCCGCACAGTGACCTTTAGTCTTTGACCCCTTCTTTCCCAAGCAGTGACATCTGTATTAGCTACACTCTTCTCTCTTTCACCTTGACCATTTGGTGATCCAGTTCTACTCTGTACCATCCTCTGGAGTCCCTTGCCCCCTTTGTCATTAATTTTGTCCTGACCAGTCTCAGCCTCCGATTACTCCCAACTCCCAGTTGCCTTTTTTCCTACAAACATGATGCTGAAAGTTGGAGAAAAGTCACAAAACTATCCTATTACAAATTTATGTTGCATAATCTCAACTTGGCCTTCACTGCTGCAAGACAGTGCTTTTAAATTTATTTCCCTAATTAACTCTGTGACTCTTCAACACAGAGGCTCTTCCAAATCTTGGCACCACTGCCCTGCACTATACTCTCAGCTAGAAACCTTGCTTCACATTCACTGAAAAAAATTGAGGCCATTCATTGAAAGTTCTCAATTCACTCAAACGCTTTTGCCACTATTTTTACTCCTGTCTCACATGAAGGGAACCTTACCAAGGCAAGCCCTTGGACCTGCACAAGTGATCCTATTCTATTCCATCTTCTCCAGCAGATTTCCCCCTCCATCACTCCTACTCTCTCACTTACCTTCCAGCTTTCCATATCTCACACAAGACTGCTTTCCTACTGCGGAGATATGTGCCCATGGAAATACCAGGCATGCCGTTCCCATCCCCTTAACCTGATCTGTCCATTTCCACTACCTATTGCCCCATATCCTTTCTACCTTTTGTGGCCACAAGGCTATCTGTAACCGAAGGCTTCACTTCCTTTCTTTGCACTTTTGAACTCTGAAGTCTTCCTTCCAACCTTATCTTTCAATCACAACTCTTCTCTCCAGTTACCAAAATTACCAAATCTGACAGCCTTTTCTCAGTCCTCATCCTTCTTGACCTCTCCACAGCCTTTTGACACTGTTTACCCTCCTTTTTCTGATGCTGTATTCTTTCCAGGTTTTCCTAATAATACTCCATCCTGGTTCTACTTGTGACTGCTCCTCAGTCTCCTTGGCTGGCTCTTCATCTAAGTCATGCTAACTAGGTTTCCCCAGGGTTCTGTCACTTTGAGGATCTCATCAACTTCCACAGGTTCAGTTATCCTTATGCAGATATCTCAGATGTACTTATTTCAGTCCTCTTTCTGAACTTCCATGTAACTTCCATAAGATGTCTCAAATTGGATATTATGTGCATCCCATTTGGAGAAATGAAGCTCTAAGATCTAAGGAAGGCGATTCTGCAGATGTCTCCCTCACAACCAGAAAATTCTATTATTCTATTTAAAAATCTATAAATCCATTATGTTCACCACTCAACCTATTGTTTTTCCCAGAGAACCCTTCCTACTTCCAAACTTTCCTATTACAATAAATATAATACAATAAATTGTGAGGGTGTGCAGTTATCCAGGCTCACAACCTAAGCATCCTCCTTAACTCCTCATTCTCCCACCTGTAACCCCCATATCCAATCTGTTGACTAGCTGTTTTACCTTTCTAACATCTGTTGTATACACCCTCTTCTTTCCTCTAACACTCTTAGCACTGCCCTAGTGTAGACCCTTACAAACCTCATATGTAGACTATTGTAGCCTATTCCTGGGCTCCCTGCCTTGTGTCTCTCTCGCCTCTCTAGTCCATCCTCCATTCAGCTGCCTGGAAGGAGTCCAGATTTGGTTACATCACCTCTTATTCAGTAAATTGCAATGGTTCCCTATCACTTCCTGGATTAAATATAACCTACTGTTTGGCATTCGAAACTCTTCTTAACCTGGCCCCTTCCTACCTTTCCAATCTTCTTAGAGTTGCTCACACAAGACACTCCATCTTTAGATTGGGCCTTTCTAAGGTGGTTCCCGTTTCTGGTAAGTGCTCTTCATCACAGCTTCCTAGCTTTCCTGGCTTCCTTCAAGTCCCAGGTAAAATATCTTTTACCAAGTCTTTCCTGATCCCCCTTACTCTAGTATAGAGAAAAGAGAGAAATAGAGAAAAGGACTCTATTATCTCATCTCCAATTTTTCCTGCACAGATTTGATTTGTACATTATTTGCATGTTTCCTTCTCATTAAACTGAGCTCTTTGAGGAGAAAGACTTGTCTTTTGCTTTTCTTTGTATCATAAGCACTTAATAGATTGAAGATATTTACAGGCCGGGGGGTGAAATGTTAGAATGAGGAATTAAGGATAACTGAGGTTGGTTGCAATCCTGAATGATTTGAAGGATGATGGTGCCCACAGTATCTCTTAACAGGGAGTGTTGGTAGGGAAAGAGGAAATGTTTTGGACATACTGAGATGACTTGAGGATATCCATTTGGAAATGCCTAGCATGCATTAGGTGATGTAGAATTGGAGTTCAGGAGACTAGGTTTATATGTAGATCTAAGAGTTGTCCTCAAAGATAATAATCTTTGCTGATGAGATGAGATGAGATGATGGGATCAAGAATATGGGAAGGGGGGAAGAGTCTAGGGCAGTTCTGACAGACACCTGCACGTACGAGTGTCTAAATCTTGTCCAAATGATGGACAAGAGCAATGATCCAGCAAAAAGAACCTGAAAAGCTACCATACAGGTAGAAGCAAAGAAATCCAGGGAGGATGATTGACAGAACCCAGTGGCTAGAGAGATGTAAAGATGAGGACACAGAATTTAGCAAAGTATCTTTGGTGTCCTAGGAGAGAAGTGTTTTGGTCAAATAGTGGTCTCGAAAGCCACCGTACAAGGAACTGAGGATAGATGAGAAAGTGCAGGCAAGGAAATGCTGATTTTTGTAGGAATTTGACTAAAAGGAGAGAAATGTAGGATAAGTTGATGGATGATGGTAGGAGCAAGTGTTTTAAAGATGAAGATCTGAGACTTTTTTAGTGGATGCAGACTGAAAATTGTCAGGGATGAAGATGGAGGAGAGTAAGAGGATGTTCCAAGGATCCAGCTTCCAGAGGAGCCAAGGAAATGGGATCAAGGGTTTGGTATTCATCCTCAGACTACAGTACAGGAATTTGTGGAATTGTTTTGCTGATTTGAACCACTGAACTGGGAAGAGGAAACTCAGGAATGACCTCAACTTTCTCAAGAGTTTAAGACTAGGTCCTCTGTTGAGGGGGTGAAGGGGGCACACGGGTGACCTTAGAAGTTTGAAGTCAGTTATTTTGAGCCTCAGTAGCTTAATCTGTAAAATGAGTTTAAATTCTCTTCCAGAGCTAAATTCTGATTATTTATGAGGCAAGACTTTATATACAGCCAATTATTCCTTAAGTATTAAATACACTTTTCACCAGAGATTTAATTATCCTAAACACTTCTCAGTACAATGTGATATTTTATTGGTCTGGCTTTTAAAATAGTGTTGCTGTAGTCTTTTGTTTGTGTAATTTAAATAATTATACAAAGTGCTTAAAGAGCCAGCCTGCAGAATTGGGAAGGAATGAAGAAGCTACTATGTATCTGCTAGGTACTGGGGATACAAACACAATTACCTCCAAGAAGCTTACATTCTGATGGAGACAACACAGGAGTGATCAGGGAATTGAGCTGTGTGGAGTGTGGAATGGATAAGAGAGTCGTAGGGAAATTGTCCCAGAGCAAGAACTGGAAAATGGGATGGAAGGGAAGAAACGTGCAGGGCAGACTGCAAGACCTGAAGCATGGGGTGGGTCTCCCTAGATATAATGGGTTAGGTATGTGCTCACCACAGTGGACACTTTCAGCCTCAGGGTGGATTTCCAATGCTGAACAGATTCACTGAATGGAGAGGGAGAATAATGGTCTCTGGGAGTCTGATCCAACTGATACTCCAGCTGGATGAGTAAACGGCAAATGTTCAAGAATGGGTGATCTGGGTGATGTAAATCCTGCCTCTGACATATTAGTTGTATGACCTTGAGAAAATCCCAAAGTCTCCAGGTAGCTCCAAGATTGTAAACTGCAGACATTTCCAGTATTTAGATTGGTAGAGGGAGGGAGTTACTTCCCTTTATGTTGTGGTTCACTTGCTTCCGACTCATGGTGACTTTACATGGATGGGATCTTACAAAGCTATCAAATCCAACTCCTTTGTTTAAAAATGAGAAAACCGAGACAAGAAGTGATTTGTCCTGGGTCACACAACTCTTATTTGAAGCAGGATTTTCACCAATACCTAAAGCAATTTTAGGGCCAAATTTTAAGATCTTACCTGCCTTCCTAATCTCCAGGGACTGGTGGGTCATTATAGTTCCAAAATTTTTTACTTGACCAAGTATTATGCAGGTCACAACATCTCAGTCAAGTATAAGAAAAATCCAAGTCATTTTAATTTCCTTAATAAATTTCTCATAAATACCTAATATAGCTTTGGAATCCTGTAACGATTTTGAAGATACCATTAAAAATCTTTCCATGAGGTGATGTGGTAGGTGTTGGAAGTTTTTGTAAGAGTTGGGTTTGTATTTCTCCTCAGGCACCAGTTGTATATCCTCTTCATAAGCTTGCACTTCTTTCCTCATTTACAAAATGGTAGCAACATTTGCAATATTTTTGTTGTAAAATATTTTATAACCTCTAGGCCAATACATACATACATACATACATACATATATATATAAAGATATATAGATATATCTATATATATCTTTATAAATTGTTGGTGCAGATAACACATTTTTCTCCTTAAGACCCATCAAGGGCAATTCACCTCCTAAGAAATGACATATATTTGATGTCATTCTAGAAAAGATTGAAACTAAATATTTTACATATCTTCCCCCACTTATTCCTAGCTACAACTTAGCACTGTGATGGGTGTGCTATTAAGATAGGGAGGTATAAGACATATCCTCCTTCAAAGTACCAGAGACCAATTCAACACCTCAAGCAATACAGTGTAATTTCATTACATCTTTTACTATTTTAAGAGGTGTTATGCCATGTGGCCATAAAAAAGGAACACCACCTAACTGGATTAGCACATTGAATTTCTTGGCAAAACTATTTTCAATATATTGATTAGACTTTGCAGGGTTAAGTAGTGTTTTTTTTTAAACTTTTATCTGAAGTTTAAAGAATTTCTTCCCCATGAGAATTCTGAGTTAAATCAAGTAAGCAACAATATAACTTACTTGCTATTTCAGACCTCCCAAGTTCAGTGTTTTGTACTTCTTACACCATACTACCTTTTATGTTCCATGGGAGTAAGTAGGGTACAAAAAAAAAAAATCAAAACTTGTATTCCATCTTGCCTCTCACTATACAAATCATCACCACTCATATTTTCCTCATTTGTAGGATGGGGATAACAATAGTACCCACACCTGACAGGCATGTAAGTTGCACATTTAAAACCAACTAACACTGACAAGTTTTAACTTAAATCAATTGAAGGCAAAGAAAACCCAAGTTTGGTACTGAATGTAACATCATCAAATAAATGATTAAGCACTATCTCAGTAACGTCTAAAAAATTCACTTAGTATAAAAGTACATAAAAATACCATCATGAACATTTCTAAAATTTAAGAGTAAAATCTAACCTTTTACTTCATCAATATTTTTTTCACATAAGGTTGGTCTACTACCCACCTTTCTATCATACCTAGGGATCCTTGTCAACCTAGTTGCCTAAAAACAAAAGGATGAATTTGGTATCATGAAGAAATAGTATTAATTTAAATATCAGGAGTGTTACTTAATGTGTTACTTTTGAGTCCTTTGGTGAAGATGTCAAACATTCTGCCCTTACCTGAGTACCTGAACTAGAGCAATAAACTGGGTAAAGTTGAAATAAAAGACCCTTACATTTGAGTTCAAAACTACTGCTATAGTGGCTTACTTAAGTGGATCTTTGAAACAAATGGAGACTGAATCCAACTCTATGCCAGGGCTAATTGATAACAGCTAAAAATGGGCATTTCTGTTGTATGGACCAGCTCATTTTATTTCTTTAACTCACCAGGATGGGTAACGTTCTTTAATTGTACAACCTCCAGTTATCAGTCTATTCCTAATCCTAGTTACAGCTGTCCAAATTCGTGTGGGCAGAATTTCATAAAAGCAAACCTCTGGCAGGATCTAAAAACCCATAGAAGACACAATGTTAAGGCCACCTATACAGCTTGTTTAAATACCAGCTTCAATTCAAATTGAAGCATTACCTCCCAAGTCCAAAATCTTTATAATAAACCACCATACTACTCTTATGGGCCCATTCTCAGAGGTTTGTTATATAAAACCTGAGCTCTAGCCTACAAACCTGTCTTTTAAGACATAACTGAGCCTCCCAACCAAGAAGTCAGGCTTAGTAACAATTTTAATGTATTAATATTAAAGTATCAGGAAAAAAAACCTCTTGTGTGGTATATTACAATTGCTTGCCTTAAGAGCAACATGCTCATTGGACCATCTTTCTACCACAGCTAAGGTCAACTTACTTATGTTGGAGAATAATTCTTATCAATTATAATTTCCCTCTAAATTGTCTTTGTAGAGTCAGATAAGGTTTTTCCCCCTCTTTTATCTGCATGTTGTAATACTTTACCTGTTAATGTCCACTGAATTAACTGTCATTATTGCTCCGAAAATGTTTCTAACACATTTGACAATGTAAAGTAGAATTGTGCTATCACAGAACACACTGCACACATTTTACAAAAAGATTTTAATGAAAATTAGTTCTGTACAGTTACAAGAATTTTAGTGCATTATAAGCAATCCCTTTAAATTTTTAACATCCGAATCTTTTTTGAAAGTACTCATTAAATTCTTCTATTTTATACAATTACCCTAATAGCAAACATCACAGTAAGCAGTTTGTGTAGTATTCCTTTTTCTTGTCATGACAGAAACCCTGCCATTTTGGAAACGTGTCACCTGCTGCAATTACAGCATTTAATTGCCATCTTTGAAAACAAAAACTGTTTGTGCCATATATTAGAGTAGCACAGAGATCTGAATAGGCATAAGATTACTTGGTCAACTGTTTACCCTAGATGTACTACAGAACCCACCAATAACCCTAGTTAAGAATTTCCAATGCCCCACCCCTTCCAGTGAAACAAAGGTATCCCAAGTTTTGAATCCAGTTACTCAGTGTGTACATTATTTTGTTTATAGTAGTGTTCACCATAATTGGGAAAATCAGTAGGCCCAGGAAGTTTTTCAGAGTATTTTAGCTGACTGCTTTTCAGTTTCCAAAAATAAAATTTTTGCTTGAATATATACCGTTATTGAGAATTATTTACCATGTTGTCTAGCACACCAAAATTCCTGATGATGGAACCACATAATCCAAGTGAAGAAAATTGTTTAAGATCACTTAATGAGCTTTGCTCCAAGTCTATATTACTATCAACATAATGGACCCAAGGTGTTATTTTCAGTGCATATGAGCATCATAAATTCAAGTAGGTATTTTGAAAGAGAATTACTCACCTGTTGGTGGTTAATAAAATTTTATGACCAGTTAATTTGCACATGAGCCATAACTCACTAAACTGCATTAGCTCAGATCCTCAAAAAAGTCTAATACATCCCCTAACCTTGGTATAGCCCCTTATTTTCAGGAAGAAATCTTAAAATACGTAAATTTCTAAAATCAAACCTCAACAATAAAGTACTTAAGTGACATTGTTAACTCTTACTAAAAATGTCATCTTCATTTTAGGAAAAATGTTTTGTTCTACTCCCCAAAAGGGAAGGATTAGGGTTAGTTTCCCCCCTCCCCTTTTGGGGGAGAGCGGGGAAGAGCATAGAAATAACGTTTTTCCTAAAGCATTTGACTTTTTGTTTTAAATAGCCCAGGGAAGGGTATGGGCAAGAGATAAAAATTTCATTTGCTATTGAATTCTACATAGGAATTGCTTAAAAATGTTCTCAAATTTACTCAATACCAATATAATTTCCTATGATTAGAAATGTTTTGTACTGTAAAAAGGTAATACTTTTTTTTAACGGTTAAACACATGAATCCACAGATTAGAAACTGACCTATCTCATACAAGGGTAAATATTAAGTCTCTCGTGGGAAGTGGTAAGAACAAATGTTATAAAACATGAAGAGCGTAAGTACATAAGTAGAGAAAAACAATTTTCTACTGTTCTGATTAATGACCAAATGATTAATTTTAGAAATGAGTACTGAAGAAACAAAGAAGCAGAGGTGAAGTTTTAAGAAACTGTAATGCCTCAGATATTAAATATTCTCTTGAGCTAGGTTTCATTATTTGTATTAATCTTCATATAAAAAAAGCATTTTTAGTAGAAGTGGTTTCCAAGTACAGGCATACACATATTTCATATATTGAAATCATTTACCGGAAATAAACATTGTTATCAAATACATCTGTACTTGAAAATCATTTCTACGAGAAATGGTTTTTAAAATGTCCCATAAACTTTGAGCAAATCAAGTTCTGTATCTTAAAAAGCTAAAGTGGCAGCAATGTTTAATTTTAATTATGTAAAATTACTACTACTACCTTTTAGCCCCAGAGAACCTCCTAATAAGACATGGATTTGGCATGTTCAAATACCAGCTTTAAACTGTGTAACTAGTGGTAAATCATTTAACTTAGCCTGTTTCCTCATCTGTAAAATGGAGAGAATTATCCCCACAGGACTGCTGTGAAGTCTTGTATACCCTTCAAATTCTAATGTAAATGAGTTTAGTTTCCATTAAGTTAGAATGTTTGTCTCGCCTGTTACTAATGATCTAGTCAATAATCTTCTTCTAAGTCTGTCACAAATGACAAGCTGATAGGCTACTTCAAAGGACTTCTAATTGCCTTATAACACAAAACCAAAGCTCAAGCTTGGTTCTGTGTTTACATGGTCCCAGAATTAAGCAAATGGCTAGTTTCAAAATGATGATGCATATATGGGGGGGGGGAGGGGGAGAAATCACCCATTAACTGGGCCTGGGATGAAATACTTAACATGTGCATGGGACAATGTAAGGTAGAAAGGGCAACTAAATGACATCATATGCAGGTTTTCTGTAGTACACTATTTGTCTTACCCAGCCAGAAACCTTCGAATTTAAGATGATATGAAGGCATTCCTCATATAGGCAAGTAGTTTTCATTCAACCTGTAAATCAAAAAGATTACTCTTACCTTGCTTTACAAAAAATTACCCTTTAATTAGTGAAAAAATTCAAAGGCAAACCTTACCTAAATGCTTATTGCCCTTCCTTGCAGGTCTAAATGCTAGACCTATCGACTGTGCCAACTCAAGAGCTATCACTCAAGGATGTTCCAAAAGGCGAAGAACTCTTGCTAGACTTTCTTCGACATTTCAGCTGTATATTGCAGATTTTAACTAGCCTTTGGAAAGCAGCTCACTATCAGCACAGTATCTTATGCCTTCACTTCTCTGAAGTTGAAGCTCTTGCTGCTGCCTCGTCATTCTTTAAATATGCTGACTTGTCCACTCAATAGGCTGCAGAAGTCCTGTCTTATTGAGTTGCCTTTGATCCATAATGTGCTAGAATGCACATCTTAGGTCCTTTAATGCTGGTTAAACGGCCTTCCTCATGGCTTACTTTTTCCACACTGTACACAAGAACTAAGCTAATAGAACTTATAAACAGGTCACAATCACCTGCTTATAGGTTGCAAACAGTTTTTTCATTATAGTTGACATTCTCATCATTAAACTAATTCCAGAGTTAACACAAGAGTACAATTAGCCTCATGGCTTATTAAGAAATATTGTCACCATTATTTAAGATACAAATTTCAGACTTGAAAAGAGAAATGTTAGATTCCTCTCTTTTACCCCTTCTCTCTTTATCACTAATGTTGGAAAATACTTTGCAAGCTTTTATTTTGAACCAAGTATCCAGGATTAAATTATGAACATTGAATATGTCCTTGTGTAAGTCTTTGCACTTAAAACTGGCAAGGGCTTAAACCATTTTCAGTATTTACCTATTTTTCTACCCTGCTTTATTGACATATGCTCATTAACAATCAGTGTTGTCTGCTCATGACATTTATTGGTTTGAGTTTTGACTTCTGGAAAATTGCCACATCTGCAACCCACTTCCATGCTCGCAAAGCATGCATCCACATATTAATACTGAACAATGGCACAAGTTAAAGCAACATGAGTAAATCCATTGAAAACCAGTCCCACCCTCCATTTATTGCTTGTTTTGCCCAGTGCTTAATTGAACAGAAAATAAAAGTTTCTGGATTAAAATGTTCAACGGCCAAAGGAAGGACAACAGTGGGACACATATATTTAGTACTTAAAGAAACATTAAGCATCATCTGGCGCAAAACAGTAGACTTTTATGTGGGGATATTGTCCCACATGGTGCTGGCAAAGTACCTAGATCATGGAACTCCTTCACAATCAGTGTTTTCCAAGCAAACTGATAACTCATACCAATATTGTGTTGAAGTAGATATTTATGATGATGGTGATGACATGTTGTCTAGGCACTGAAGTGCAAATGAATTCTTACTTAGAATCAAAGTTGAATTCAGGGTCTTCAAAAGCGAAAAGCTTGTGTACCAAACAATTGTGCTACATTGCTGCTGCAAGAAGGTAGTTTTAGAGGATTATACCTAGGCTATCCTTGGTTTCATCCAGAAAAATGCATATGGTGTAAGCAGGAAAGCATGCCAGCCATTTAAGTGTTTCACAATGCGTGCTTTTTATTCTCTTGCTCTGACAGCTTGTATAAATTAAAAAGACATTAAACCAAGGTTAAGTATTTGAAGGTCTTTGGGCCTCTTCCTCCCCCCCTAAACCAATTAACACAAAATAAAAACCAAACAAAAAACCCCAGGTATCCAACTATTTGCTTGGATACAGCAGACTTAGTGGTTGGCTATGTCTTCAAACTCATTAAGAAAAATTTTTCAAAAGGGAGGGAAAAGAAAAAAAAACCTACTGCCCAACTCCCACCCCTCCTCCATCACCCAGAAATTCATGAGGAGACTATAGATATCTCCTATTTCAACATGTTAGGGCAGCAGTTTCAAAGGTGGCCAAGGTAACTCTAGAATGGATTTTTTTTTTAACCTTTTTAATAAACACAACTAGGACTTGGCAGAGCTAACACACTAAATCATAGAGAAGTACAATTAAAAAAAATATATATGCACAACCCAAAAGGTAATTTGAATTTTTCATTTGAAAGGTAAAGCTTAATGCTATTAATTCACAAATATACTAATTTAAATACCCAATCCTAGTTGTTATCTAAAA
>CM053771.1:201454493-201618947 GCA_028658325.1 Potorous gilbertii | reverse complement strand
TCCTTCACTGTGTTGCTGTGCGGCTTCCACTGCTCCAGAATTTGTCAGGAGTTCTTTTTACAGGAAATCTATGGGCTGTGGGTTCGGACCTAGCATAGGTGAGTCTTTCTACTCCGCCATCTTGGCTCCGCCCCCAAGTCTTCATATTTTTAAGTGAAATATGAGGCAAGGTTCCCAGACAAGATGGTGGGGAGAGTATTTGTCAAGCTGAGCTTTTTTTTAACCTAAGCATAGGACTTTTTATTCAGTGCTATCGAATTTCATCTCATTAAATGTGATCTATCCTAATTGCCTGTCAATGTCTTTTTGGATCATAACTCTGCCATCAAACCTGTGAGCTGTTCATCTGTCCCAGTTTGTATAGTCTTCAATTTTGATAGTTATGCTACTCTTCCAATTTCAAGTCATAAATGAAAACTGTAATCTAGAACAAGACTTGAGGCAGGTCTCTAGGACGCCTCCCTCTAAGCTGATTAATGATTACTGTGTGGATCCCCGTATTTTACCAGCTCTGAATCTGCCTAACCATGCTATAACCTAACCCATATTTGTTCATTTTGTCTACAAGGACATGATAAAAACACTTTGTTAAATGTTTTGCTGAAATATTTATAAAATTCCTCTAGTAACTTTGTCAGAAAAATATTGAGGTTAGTTTGGCATTACCTGTCCTTGATGAAGTCAAGGTATATTGGTATAAATCAGAGGAGGGGAATCTGCAGCCTTAAGGCCACGTGTCTTTCTAAATCCCTAAGTGCAGTCTTTTGATTGAATCTAAATTTTACAGAACAAATCAAATTTTGATTCAGTTAAAAGGCTACCCTTAAGGATTTAAAAAGACACATGTGGCCTTAGGGCCACAGGTTTCCCATCCCTAGATAAGCTGTATATGTGCTCATATAAGAGTTGTGCTGGCCTTTGAAGAAGTTAATAGACAATAATGAAATTAAGTGGCACAGTAGATAGAGTTCTGGGCCTAGAGTCAAGAAGAATCATCTTTTGAGTTCAAATTCAATCTCAGATATTTAGCTGTGTGACTACCAGCAAGTCATTTAACCTCTGTTTCCTTTAACCACTGGAGAAGGAAATGGCAAACTACTCTAGTACCTCCACCAAGAAAACCCCAAATGATGTCATAAAAAGTCTGAAATGACTGAAAAAATTTGTGTATATTTTGGGGATACCTTACCTATATCTATGAGCTATATATCTTTATCTAAACCTACATATGTGTGTATATGTTTTAATAGCTCAAAACTTTACTAAGACTCTTGGAATACTATGTACATACACACACACATACATCTATATATACAGATACACATGTATGTATATATCATCTATATGTAACATAGATTTTTTTATATATACATATATACATACACAAAGCATATAAGTGTATGTATGCACTCTGTATATTACAAAACATTCAATTAAAGGAGGAGATATAGACAAAATAAGCAATCTTTTTTAATTTTAAAATTTTATTTACTAATAGTATTAAAATCCTTTTTGCTCTCCCTAGGAAATTACTACTAATAATGGTTTTAGTGAGAGCAATATGATTAAATATGTTTCACTATTTTTCAGAAATCTTTGTGTATGTCCTAGGTGATAGATGGACTTGTAAATAATTATATGTTAGTAATTATTTCATTAATTTGATTAATGTAGTCAAGCACGTGTCATTTTCTTAGATAACTTTTATTGAAAGATATAAAATCCAGCAATCAAATATTAAAATAATCAGTGAACATCACAGTTTTCCACCAAGAATTATGTTTCTCTGCCTGAAGACTTTCATGATACATAATGCAGGACAATAAGCCAACATGAATTGTCTCTGATTTCAACTTGATGTAAAGTTTTCCATCCAAACTGTTCCTTTTTCTTTATGCTGTGTAATAAAATGGTACCATACCTCAAGGTCCCATTCATGTTTGGATATTTTAGTTGTGTTTTTGTATGTGTGAGGATGAGCTAGAAGGCCCATTTGGCTGAATAGTAGAAGGCAAGAAAGGGAGTGATGTATGTATTAAGACTGGAAAGATATGTTAGAGCCAGTCTGAAGCTCTTTCAGTGCCAGAAGGAGTATATGTGATCCTGAAATCAGTAGGGAGCCACTGGAGTTCATTGAGTAGGGGGTGACATGGTCAGACCTGTACTTTAGGAAAATCGCTCTGGAAGGTGTATGGAGAATGGATTAGAGTGGGAAGGGCTTTTATTCAGGAACATCAAGTAAGAGGCCATTGCAATAGTCCCCAGAACAGGTGATGAGGGCCTGAGCTGGGACTGTAGCTATGTGAGTGGAGAGAAGAGGACAGATATAAGAGGTATCATGGAAATAGAAAAACACAAAATTTTGCAAGTACTTGGATATTTGAGCTAAGTAAAAGCAAGAAGTTGAGGATTACCAAAACATTATTTATTTTATTTTTAGCTTATCCTTTTAAATGTCTACTTTTGTGTATGTTTTATAACATATAACATATGCAAATTAATATATATCTGTTGGAGGTGCATGCTCTGACCAATATTTACCAACAGGAGAATCCCTACAGCCTGGAATAATAGCCCTGGGGAAAGGTCTGATTGATTTCCTTAAATCTAAAACATGAGCCTCTGGGATACTGAGGAGTCTTTCTTGGAAAGAATGATTGCAGTGTTGACTCAGTTAATTTAAACCAGAGTCGGGCATAGTGTTATTTTGGATTGTCTATTGCCCCATGAACTGAGGGGCCAATCCTGGTTCATTGTGTCCTTCCAACTGGGTCCTACCCAGGCATCTTTTCACTTCCAGTAACATCATCCTATTTCATATGACAAAAATCTCTACTTGCTAACTCATTACTGACTATTTCAAAGACATGGGTCTTTTGAGACAATAATGTTGACAGAAAAGAGGACAGAAAATCTCCTTGTGCTCAGAGCAGAGAAGGGAGTTTGCTGACACCTGTAGTCATCTCCATAAGATGATGACAACTAACAGGCCTTTGTAAAATTAATAGACAAATAATTCTGAACTTCAATTGAGCTATCAGTTCTCCTTTTGGAAATGACAGGTATAAATGGAGTTGAATTAATGAGTTTCTTTTAGGGCTCAGCAGCATTCAACCCCAAATTACCACATGGCCTTTCCATGCCAGAGCTGTGTTTTCTCTTTCCTGCCTTTCAGCTCTAATGACACTCACAGGTATCAAAGTCTCTATCATAAATAGGATACAAGAACAGATGGTTCAGAGTAGTAAGCACACAAAACAAAGTCAGCTATATTTTACTCCCCCCTCCCCACTGTCAATTGAAGAAGTAATATAAAGTTGTTAGGGATAAGGATGGGAGAACATCAAAATCTCTTTTGTTTTCTGGGAAGTTTATAGAACCAGAATTATAACCAGGGCAAAGGTACTGGAGCTTTGCTGCAGGGTCCTGGCATTTTGGGCTATCGGGCATGTTCCTCCTCTCCATGGCAGCCCTCTGGCTTTCAGGTCCTGTGGTACACAATGCCATTAATGAGGATTCATCCATTTCCTGGAGCCTGCTTTCTCTCACTGCCAGGCCTCCTGTCTGCACCATGGTTGGAGGTTTGGCAGCAGGAGTCAGTTTGCTGGGGAAAGACCATTGTTTCATTATCAATGTGAGCTTTTATACTTCAGAAATTCTCAAAGATACAAACTGGAGCTTGAATTATTGTTTTGTTGGTTGTCTAGACTTAAGAAAGTGATGGAGAAAATATTAATAATTCAGGTTAAAGTTAAAAATATGTCCTGCAAGTGTATATTAGTTCGTCCTGCCTAGAGAGCCGATTGTTATATATTTACAAATACCCCCTAGACAGCAGTCAGGAATCAGAGTCATGCCACAGAGCCTAGGTCAAGAATCTCCCAATGATGATGCAACAGGGTATAAAGTACTCTGTGTGCCATTTCCCCTTAGCTCTCCCTTCTCTCTGGTTCAGTTGAATTTGCCCCAGCTGAGCAAGTTCTTAGTACAGTTCTAGGTAGAACACACTCTCCACTAAATAGGATTAAGCTGATTTTAATACTAGAATGATAATGAATCTGTAATCTTGCTGGAATCTTGTAGTTAATTCTTATAGTCATGTCCAGCAGTATATACTGTTTCTTTCATATGACTGTGGATTCTCAGTTTTTTCTTCTCTGCATACACATTATAATATTCCTTTATAATTGTAGACCTTCTTAGACTTAAACACACATTAATTATCTTAATAATGTCATTTCAGGTTTCTTGAGCTTCTGTGGCTATCTTAAATTTTTGTTATTTTAAGAATCCATATCTTATAATTATATTCTTAACATATTTGTTTTCAGTAGATTTTAGTTTTTTTGGTAAATTGCCTTTTGAAAGACTTCACATATAATTCAAGGGAAGATTTACAATGAATATTACTCTAGATACACAGTGATTTAATTTTAAAAAATTTTTATTATGGTACAAAAATAAATTTTATGATTTTATTAATATTGTTTTAGCTGATCATTCATTTTCATTAGCATTCAGTCAACATTAACTGCCACTACTTATTGTGTAATTAGATAATCTTTAGAAGACTAAGTTATTGTACTTGTGTTAAACTAATGAAGAGTTTGTTGGCCATCATTTTAAATTCACATAAGTAGTGGTTCCAACTTCTTGTTTTTTTAATTATTTAACTTTAAACTATCCAGATCCATAGCAGAGATGATACAGACAAAGGGGCATCAAATGTATTTAGAAACTGCCAGAATAATAGGAAGCTAGCCTGACTCTAAATTTTGCATGAGACAAATTGTCATTTGCTGATGCTGAGTGATTTGCCTAACCTTACACAGTTTATAAGTGACAGAGCTCAGATCTGAACTTGGTCTCTCTATCTCCAAATACAGCTAGGGCAACAGGGTGGTACAGTGGGTACAGTGCTTGCTGCAGTCACAAAGACTCATCTTCATGAGTTCAAATGTGATCTCAGGTAATTCTTAGCTGTGTGACCCTGGGTAAGACATTTAATTCTGTTTGCCTCAGTTACCTCATCCATGAAATGGGGAATAAGCTGAGGAAGGAAATATCAAACTACCATCCTTGCCAACAATAAAAAAAACCCTCAAGGCATACAGAAGAGTTGAAGAGAACTGAAACAACCAACAACTCCAAATACAGGATTCCACTGTGCTATAGTTCTTTCTTCTGTAGCTGAAGATTCACTGTGCTGACTAGATAGAGAAATGATTTATAATAATATTATTAATATCTTGGGGAGATTCAGAGATCTTCCCATTTTCAAAATTCTTCAGTTTAAAAAAGTTCAGTTTTTTTAAAGGACATTACTGATAATGAGATTGCATTGACTCTCATCTGGTCAAACCCAAGTCAACCTTGCAAGAAATTTAATGTAGGATGAGCCAGTGTATTATGTTCTACTCAAGTTTGGGTGAGGACAGATCCTTTTGTCTAGATAGCCCAAGGCTTCAGGTGGTCTGAGTAGAGATAATTTCTCTGTTTAAGGGTGACATGATGTCACTAGCAGTCCTTCATTGCTTCACAGCCCTGCAACCATGATTGTCTTTGGTCTAAGAGATGACCTGCTGGCCTTATTAATAAAATATTAAATTACCAGAAACTATGAACCTTTTTTAATTATCACACTAGTTTACAACCTGCACTAGCTACCCACCTATGACTAGTGTTTCAACCTCTATTTCTTGCATAGTCTTCTGTATTTTTTATGTCCCCTCTAGACTCCCTAAGCCCTTTGGCTTGACTCTACCATTTTTATTAGATGTTGTTTATGTCTTAAAATGTGCTTTCCCCCTCAGGAGTGTTCCCTTTTTCTTATCTTATTAATTGCCCTAAATCACTGGAATACAGGAAAGAAAGGGAAATAATAGGGGCTAGGTACCTGACATAAAGGCCCCTCCTGTACCAATGTGTTGTACAGAACACACTTGAAAGCTTTGATCCCTAAGTCAATCATTCATTCATTTAACAACTATCAAAGACTTATTATGTAGAAGGATACTTAAAACATAGTCCCTGTCTTCAGGAAGCTTACAATCTAGTAATTATTCTGCCAACACAGTGCAATAGATAGGGCTATGCTATCACCAGTTGTCTTGACTTGGCGCTAGGCTACGATGATGCTGGAGGAGAAAAATGAGACTGATAACTTTTCAGGGGTCTGCCTCACTTAAATCCAGTTTATTTACAAGTCAAGACTTCACTCTCCTAATGTTCCTGGTCCAAACCAGACCAAAGGATGAACCACAAGAGCAGTAGACAGAAAGCTGGATCTGATCTTGGTTTGAATCCTAGCTTCTTTGTGTGATATGTGGTGAGTTACTTAATCTCTCTGGGCTCAGTTTCTTCATCTGTAAAATCAGCGTGCTAGATAAGATATCTTCCCTTTCTGTTCTAGATCTATGATCTAAAGTTGGAGAATTGTTTTAACATCTTCAAAATATGTTTTAACATCTTCAGTAAGATTGAGTTTTCTCCAGCTCAAGCTGAAAAAAAAAAATCCTCTTTCATTTCTCAAGGTTAACATCACCTTACTCTTACCCTAATCTGAGATGGGTGACTGACAGTTTGTCTGCTGCAGATTGATATAAATGCTTATATTATACCAGCTTCAATAAAGGCTATTATAAATATGTGAAAATTAATGACAATTATTAAATTTTAAGATACTGAATGCCCTCAAAGTCTTAGTGTTGTTTTAAACTATGAGAGCTTAAAAAATTATCTTTGTGCCATATTAAAATTTTTTTTAAACTCAAAGCAATGTGTACCTAGAGTAATATTCATTGCAAATCCTTGCATGAATTCTATGTGAAGTTTTTTAAAAGACAGTTTACCAAAAACAATAAAATATACTGAAAACAAATATGTTAAGAATATAACAATAAAATGCAGATACTTAAAATAAAAATTTAAGATACCTGACACAAGCTATCAGAGCTTGAAACCACACTAAGACTTCAGGGGCACCTTCTATGTTGTTTCTAAGGATAGTTATTTATATTATGTTGTTATATTTGTTCTTTGTAGAAAATAATTGAATAGTAATCAATATAATGGAAAGAGAGGAGAATGGTTGGTGTGACTCTACTTAACTCTGTTTGCCTCAGCGGCAAAACAGAGAACTAAGCAATTCACTTGTTTGTGGATGGGAGTAACATTAACCGAATTTTCACACCACCTGAGGTGGTGTGGTATGGTGTGTGTTCTGCAGTTCTGTGGTGTAGCTCACTTGTGAGATTTTGTCATCTTCAGGTGGTAACTTAAAATAGATGACTTATTTTCATTTTTTCACCTAGCAATAAAAAAAATGCTAGAAAATTTAAAATATACATAGTGTGGAAGAAACACTAGTCTGTATTAAAAGGACCTGGGTTTAAATTCCAGCTCTGTAACTCAATATGGACAAGTCTTTTATAAACTCTTTGAGTCTCAGTTTCTTTGTATGAAAAAAATGGGGTTTAACTAGATGATTCCAAGTTCCTTTCCTGTTTTTCTATTTGGCAGGTCTTTGATTCCTCCTGAATATCACAAGAATGGTGTATAATTTTGTGCTTGTGATTTTGAACCAGACTGGGTGGTTTGTGATGATTCCTAACCTTTTCATAGCAGATATAACCCTGCCAAGCTGTCTATGACCACACTGATGAAGTCTTCAAGTACTATTATAAGGAAGGAATTATTATTTCTTTATAAACCTAATCATTTTAGACTGATGGGGAAGGGCTCTTTTTTGCTCCTTCTGGATTCTGTTGCCTATTTTTCTACCATATCAGGCAAGGAGTTCCCCCTCACTCTCTAGGACTTTTAGTATCTTTATGACAAGAAGTACTTAGAATTTCCACCAGTTTCTACCTCTTTTGCTTATTTTTTGCTTGTTCTTCATTTCTTTGCTCTTTGGGCTAAAACATTTCATTTCTGCTAGTAGTCGTAGGTTTTGCATAGATCGTACCATGATACCAGAGTAGTACAGGACTCATGAAACTAAGAAGGTAAAAATAGGCAGGAAAATCTGGGACTATAGAGAATGCCTATTTTCAGAAAGGAACTGCACAGACTGAAACAGTATCTTGATTAAACAAGCTTTATGCTTTTCTTTAATAACTTGATTCATAAACTTTTGTGCCTAAGTTAGATTTTGTTTTAATTCAAATACAAGAAACCCTGATCTCTACAGATATCAACTGAAAATGTGGCCACATGTATTGTGTTTAGTAAAATTAATCAAACCACTTGCACTTCATACTCACAATGAGCATAAGACCACATGTTTAGAGAGACACTTGATATAATCTATTTGCTGATAGGTTCTCCTGTGGAATTGGATTCAGTTATACTTTCATGTTTCTTAAGTTTTCCATGTTTGATAAATGGCTTATTCCTACTGCATTATTACACATTTCTCAGGTCTCATTTCTTAGTACTCATGTAGCCATGGTACCCCTGAAGCCATGTGTGTTTGAAATTCTTCAGGTTAGAGGCAGCTTTCAATGGAATTTCCTCCTGTTCCCCTCACAAATGACTTCAGGCTTGCTCTTAGTGACCACATTCTTTAGAGGAATGAAAGGAGTCTTTCAATATAGGTACAGAAGGGGCAGAGACTGAGCTATTTGAGCTGCCAAGAACATTGTGTTAGCCAAGCAATCTTCTGTGAAGGTTCAGTACAACATATCCTTCCATTAAGATTTTTCCTAATGATATGAAATGAAGCTTTCATCACAAAAAAGTGATCATGCAATGACATTTCTAAATGAACACAATTTTCCCATATGCCTATGTTGTATCATGGGAGATACATTTCCAGGTGAGAGGGGATCTCTCTTTCTTTAAAGGGCTCGTTTGGTTTGCAGCCAGAAATCCTAAACATGGGGTATAATTCTATCAACATAATCACTCCTGGATTTATATCAATTTTTCTATCAATATAAGTTCTAGGCTTTGTGGTAGAAACCTAGCTACTGTGCCATTAATTGGATTATTTGATGGTTTAGGCTACAAAATCTATGTCATATGGTTTCCCCTCTTAAACTAGATGCATAGGAAAGACAGTGTTTTATAAGAAAACTTACTTGTCATTCCAAACTGTTCCCCTGGCTTTAGAAATGGTTGAGGTAGTAAGATCAACAGCACTACAGCACTACAGAGCCTATTACTTGGCAAAGGAAAGAGGCACTGTTATCACAAGAAGTCTGCAGTTTTCTGAAGTATTCTATTGTATTATATATAAGGGGATATACGGGATACAAAAATATGCAAGACATGGTCCCTCCTGGACTGACCAAACTGTTGCAAGGAAAATATTATAAAATAAATGTAGAAAGTATGTCTCCTTGGTGAGGTGTTAATCCCTGGACAATTCAATTTTTAAAAGACTTGAAGAACTATTTGTACAAAAATATTTATAGCTGCTCTTTTTGTGGTGGAAAGAACTGGAAATTGAGAGGATACCTGTCAATTGGGGAATGGCTGAACAAGTTGTGGTATATGAATGTGCTGTAAGAAATGACGATCAGGTGATCTCAGAAAATCCTGGAAAGATTTACATAAACTGATGCAAACTGAAGTGAGCAGAACCAGGAGAACATTTTACATAGTAACAACAATATTGTACAAAGATGAACTATGAATGACTTAGCTATTCTCAGCAATACAATGATCCAAGACAATTCTGAAAGACTCATCATGAAATGTGTTATCCACATCCAGAGAAAGAACTGACAGAGTCTGAATGCAGATCAAAGCATACAGTTTTCACTTTCTTTCTGTTTTTTTTTCTTTTGGTCTGTTCCTTCTTTCACAGCATGACCAATATAGAAATATATTTTACATGATTGCACATATATAATCTATATCAAATGGGGGAGGAAAGGAAGGTGAATGTCAAAAATTGTCTTGCATATAATTGGAAAAAATAATATACTATTTTTTAAAAGACAAAAGGCTTGAGAGACAGCCTGGTAGAGTAAATAGAAAACTGACCTTGGAGTCACAAAGAGTTAAAGTCATGTCTGGCTTCTGACAAAAATGATCTTGGGCAAATGACTTAACCTCTCAGTGTCCTAGGCAGAGCCCTAAGAATATAGGTTGCAGAGTAGTAGACAATCTTCATTCTTCCTTAGTAAAGAATGTCCCCTTGCCTAGAACTCTGATGAAATCACAGGTCTTAAAACTCCTAGGCAAGGTTGACCCTTTGTTGATAATGTCAGCATGGGTGAAGACTTTGTTTTCAAGTTGAGATGTCCCTATCATATGGCATGGACTAGTTACCCTGGGAATTACTTGTTGATCAATTAATATCTCATTGATGAAGTTCTCTTTTGAGAACTTTCTCTTGTTGTAATATCCGTATGTTAAAGGCATCCCTAACCCACTTAGCTGCCAACTGCTATTCACTCTAAGGTCATGTGCGCTCCGTGCAAAACGAAAAAGGGGAGATGTTGAGGCACAAGCTCAGTTCTCACGTGAACGGTCTCGGGTCAGGTGAAGGTGAGGGCTTAACCACTGAGCTCTCATGAGGCCCCTCCCCAGAGAACAGCTGGGAATTGAGGAGTGAGACACGAGTTATCTTGTTTTTCCACCTCTTCTCAGTGGGAACTTGCTGGGGAGAGCATCCACCTTTGAGGTTGGTCCCTGGTCTGAGCAGGTTTTGTTAATTGGCTAAGGGGCTGAGAGCATGCTGTCCATGAGTGAACCATGCAGCTGGGAGAGCTTAAATGGGGACAGGAAAGCCTGGGGGTTGAGTTCCTCTCTCCTCTGGAAGGAGAAGGGGGCTCCACGGGAGAACTTGTCCTTCATGCTGATAATGTAGCTGATATCTGGAATAAAGTCTACACTTCTGTTTCACTCTGGTGGTCTCTTCTCCCATAACTATATCTGGCTGATCACTGAAGACCTGGAGTAGGTAAGATGACCCAGTAGCCCACGGCAGTTAGGTCTGACAGTGGTTTTTTTTTTTTTTTTTTTTTGAAACAGAGCAGAATGAATGCATACCCATGATAAACTTCCTTTTGTTCTTAGGTGTGACTTTTCTAGGTCAATATTTAATTTTGAAGTACTGTGAATTGTTCTGCCCATTTCTTCAGCTGAATACCAAATATTGTGATTTGCCATGAATATTAAATTAATACATTCAGACAAAAGGAAAACACTATGAGAACATTATAACTTTATTATTCCTAATATTAACTAGATAATTATAGAAGCGAATTTTTCTGATAAAAAAACACAATCATAGTTTACATTTATAACTTTTCCCTCTAATATTATAAACAGAAACAAAGCATTGAAATGAGTTCAGTAAATAAAATAATTTAAGAAAATTAAATGTGAGTCTTTCTTACCTTTAATAAAGTTGGTATGCTTTGAATTTGGAAATAAGATATTTAAAGGAAAGAATTAAATGCCTACTGTGTACTAGACACTGCATTAAAAACTGTAAGTATTCTCTGAATTTGGAAATAGGGCTCTAAAGGAAAGAAGGGAACAAGCACTTCTAAAGTGTCCACTATGTGCTTGGCACTATGCTCACTAAGCATATTATCTCATTTTATTCTCACAAAAACCCCTTGGTGGGAAGTGCTATTATTCCCATTTTTACAGGTAAGGAAACTATAACAGACAGAAGAGATTAAATGACTTTCCCAGCATCACACAACTAGTAAGTATCTGATGTCAAATTTGAACTCAGATCTTGCTGACTCAGGTTTACCTCTATATAGTGTGAATATACATTAAATTCCTATACTTGAATTTCCTCCATCTGCCTGAATTTTCTTTTTGATTGCCATAGAAGACGATAAACTTTTGGGATTCCAAATCTGCCTGCTTTTTCCTAGCTGTAAGTAGAGAAGGAGTAGGATTTAGAAGAATGTGCACTAAGGATGTGGAGACATTTTGGATTTTTACTTAATTCATTTTAGAAACTAGGCTTTTAGGGACTTAAAGATTTAAAATGTCTGGTTATCAAAACACTGTTCCTTGACTTTTCATTTATTTTCATTTCGTTTATTTATTGTGATACCACTAAATCACCTCTAAGGTTACTCCCTATTCTCCCCTGAAGGTAGAGTTTCCCAGAGGATCATTCATTGCCTTGGGTTTGGAGTACTCTGTGGATCCACACTCTTAACTATGACTCACTAGTCTTCAGTGGTCTGTTTATTTTTAATAGTCAGCCAGGGACACAGCTCAAAGTAAAAGAATTTTCTGAAATGGCATCATAACAATAGCATTTCTCTCATAAACCTGGGGCATACTCTCCCACAAGTATTTTTAGCATCAGTGGGTAGATTGGTACACACTAGTGGAGAGGAGCACCTTTAGGGAACACATGTGACTCATAGTTCTGATGCTACAGGACCTTGATGTACTTTTTTCATCTTACTGGTCAGGTTCTCTGAGGCATGTCACTGCTAGGCTCCCCAGGTCTGGTCTTTGTTGGGTACTTTTTCTGCCCCTGAAAAATGGCTCTGCTTCCAAATGTCACAGCTGATTGAGGTAACCAATCTTTCTCTTTCCCCACCCTCCCACAGCTCAACACCCTTCCCTTGCTTGTGCCTTCAGGAATGAGTCCTCACAAAATCTAGGTTTTCATTCCACAGTTGACTCTTTTCTGCTGCCAGAAACTACTGCTTCCCACTCAACTACTTCCTAGAGTGGATTTGATTTTTTAAAAGGACCATTAGGGACATAGTTGATCCTTTGGCTAACTTCACTCCAATTTCGAGAGGCTTGATAAGGGGAAATAAACTCTCTCCACCCATCTTCCTAACCCCTGTGTATTCATGCTTACACTATAATGTCAACTGGACTGGAACTGGCCTCGTTTATTTGGACACCTTTAAGGAAAAGTATGTTGTCCCAGAAAACTAAAGATCAAAGGAAGTCAAGCATGAAGAAAATTTGACGGCCATTTTTGTGAGACTGATTTTATAAAGTACATAACAACTGAAAGACTTATCTAATGTTTTCCACATGAAAGATTCACAGAATCACAGGACTTTTGAGCTAGAAGAGATATTAGCAATTATATAATGCAACATCTTCATTTTATAGATGAATATCATTTAACAAGTCTAGCTCCAAAGGCAGACTGTTTTCATTATCAACAAGAGGATGTTACACGCCTTGTTTGAAATTTACGAAATTCAAATACTCTTGGGGAATCTACATTCATTGTCATTTAATTGTTGAACAATGTAACCAGGAAAGAATCTATTAGATAAATAAACAGTTTGAATGAAACTAAACAGGATAATCTCTTAACTATCTAATCCTTCTCTGGAAATTCACTATGTATCAGGAAGAACTTTTTATTTCCCAATTGACTAAGTCTAACTTCTATTCCAATAATTTTTTTTTTTTTTTTTTGGCACGGGAAAGTAAATTCTTTGATACTTTAAATCATTTTAGGTTTCAGTTAGTCCATAAGTGTTTCTTAAGCACCTACTCTGTGCTAGGCACTAAGGGCTAGATACAAAGGAAGGCAAAATACAGTCCATGCCCTAGAAGAAATCATAATTTAAACATATATGTGTGTATATACATGTGAACAAGTTACATATGTTAATATGTATATATGATAAATAGGAAATAATTAACAGAAGACCCTGGACTCGAGAAACTGGAAAAGGTTTCCTGTCAAAGTGAGACAGTGGGATTTGAAGAAAAACAGGAGATAGCAATGAAAAGGGAGAGGTGGCTGGAGAAATGTGTCTAATATCTCCATAGATAGGAATCCCAGTGCCTCAAGCAGGTCTGGATGGGATTCAAATTATATCATCAACATGAGTAGCTGCAAAAGTAGCTAGAAAACATTTCCCTCATAAACTTGGGGCATACTCTCCCACAAGATAGGCAGGAAGAATTGGGAGAGTGGGTTTGCAGAAAGAATATTCCAGGGGAGAGGAATACCCTTACGGACCCTGTGCTCTTTTGACTTATAGCTCGGATGCCTTTGTCACTTCCCCCAAACCTTTTAAAATGCAAATAACCTGGGCAGGCTCCTATCCACTGATCCGCTTTCACCTGCCAGGGCTAATTCTCCCTTGAATTTGTTTAATTTTGTTTTTCTGCTTCAAGGGATCATTCTTTTCAAAAGTAACCGCTTCCTGCCCAGACTGCCTGTTTGTCTAACTCAGCTCCCTGCTGGATGTGTGGTTTTCAACTAGAGATATTGCTCAACTGCAAGATCCCATGGGACTGGGAGAGAGGGGGAAAAAATCCCCTTTGGGAGAGGCCCAGAGGTCCTGCTACACAAACTGGCTTTTTTACTTTGACTATGCCTCTACTATCTTTCTAGTAAATTTGCTTTTTGGTGGTCACCAAGGGTATGACAAATTTTTAGTCAGTCAACCCAAACAGCCCTTTTAATTCCATCAGGAAACATCTTTATACTTCATAAAGAGATCACAGGGTTGAGACTTGTCTTTTGGACTTTGTAAAACACAATGACACCTGATCCCTCTGGTCTCTACCCCTTCTGTGATTTCATCAAGTGAACTGAGGTAGGGCCATATCCAACTCCCCCACTTCACCTGGATTTGGCTTGTGCCAATTGTCTCTTTAAAAGATCATGCAGTGCTAACGATTTCAAACATTATGTAGTAACTTGTAGCTGCAATTAATTCTCTTGGCTGTTGATACTAAAATCATCAAATCATAAGACTCTTTGCAGGAATGCTGAACCGATTGAAACTGCCATTTCACCTTCTCCTTGGCTCTGTATTGTTGGGATGTCTCCCCCCACTTTACTATCTTTGGGAAAGAAAGTTTGGGGAGCATCTTTCCCAGGGTTCCAGCGCTAAGTGACCCGGGCACTTTCAGCTTCTGAAATTCATGAGGTAGCCTCCAAATCTGTACCATCTTTACTCAGTCACTTACGCCAGAAGAAAGAACCACAAAATGGGGCCTCCGATCCAGCTTCAGGCTCACTTAGCATTCTTTCACAATGCCATGCATGAGGCAGGTAGGCAGTGTGGTATATAGAATGCTGAGTCTGTGTAAGGAAGATCCAAGTTCAAATTCTGCCTCAGATATGTACTTGCTGTGTCTCTGAGGAATGAATTTAACCTCTGTCTGTCTCCGTTTCCTCACTTGTAAAATGAGGATAATAGCACCAACCTCACAGGACTATTGTGATGATCAAATATGATATTTGTAAAGAGCTCAGCACCATGCCTGACACATAATAGGTGCTTAATCCTTTCTTTCTTTCCGTAGCTGTGGATCAAGGATCGAGGAACCCTTCCTCACTTTATCCATGGAAAGTCCAAGAAAGAGCATTAAAAAGTTCCACACCCTCAACAAATGGAAAATTTTAGCAAAGTCAGTAAATATCTGTTAAGTCAACATTTATCAAACATTTATTACGTGCCAGGCACTATTTGAAGAGTAGGTGACTCTAGCGCAGTGGTCAGTCCTTTTGGATGTAACTTCCTTTCCTTAGTGGGGACTGAGGAATTGTTGTCAGTCTAAAGTCCTCAGCAGGGGGTACATGCATCCCGCAATGGCTCCATGGAGTGTGTTTTATACCCCATTCCACATTCAGGTGTGTGTATATACATATATATGCCATCATTTATTCTCCAGTGCCCAATTTATAGCTATCAAAATTCTCTACAGTTCTTTGCTATCATAGAAACTTAAGAGTATTTTGGTACATGTTGGACCTTCCTTCCTCTTTTTGTCCTCTGTGGGATCTATACCCAATAATGAGACTGCTGGGTTAAAGGGTAAGAATAGTTTGGTCAATTTTCTCACTTAATTCCAAATTACTTTGGTTGTTTAAATTCACAGCTCCAGCAACAGTATCTATCTTTCCACAGTCCTATTAATGTTAACTATTTCCTTTTTATTTTTAAACCTTTGTGAATGAACAGGATATAATGAAACCTCAGAGTTGTCTTAATTTCGATGTCTCTTATTACTAGCAATTGGGAAAATGTTTTCATGTTTATTTATACCACTTTAAAAAACTAGTCATATTTTTGAACCATTTACTTATTGGGTGATAATTCTTGGTTTTCTAAATTTGTGTCAAGTCCTTATATATCTTAATTATAGAATCTTCATTAGTGATATGTAATGCAAAGGGTTGGGTTTTTTTTCCAGTTGACAATTTGTCTTTTTATTTTATAACAATAACAATAACTAACATTTATGTAGTGCTTTAAGGTTCTCAGACCCTTTACGAATCATTTATTTTATCCTCACAACAGTTCTGGGAGGTAGATGTTGTTATTGCCCTTGCTTTATAGATGAGAGAAATGAGGGAAATAAGAATTAAGTGACTTGCCCAGGGTCACGCAGCTAGTGTCTGAGGCCGGATTTAAAGTCAGGTCTTCCGGACTTTAAATCCAATACTCTATTTATTTCACCATCTAGATGACTTTCTTCATTGACTTTGTCTCTTCAAAGGCTTTAAAAAATTTTATGTAATTAAAATTGTCTATTTTATCCTCTTTTTGGTTGAAAATTATTGCTGTACCTATAGTTTTGAAAGGAATCTCCTTACATCCTGCTCTTTTATTTTTAAAATGACATGACTAGTATGATGTAGGAGAAAGATTGCTAGATTAGAGTTCAGACCAGGGTTCAAATCTCAGTCCTGTCATTTATTAACTGTGAGACTTTAGACAAATCCCTTACTTACTGGGACTGCTTTTCTGACAAAGGAATTTTGTTATTATTTTGCTAGTTCTGCACTGTATACAACAGGTAGTTACATTAATATAGCAATAAATATATACATGAATATAGGTAGTGTCATGATTTTTATCATATTAACATGGTTCAACCATGAAGACTATTAGTTGCCTATTTTGATATCTATAAAGAATGTTTTATGGTTGCATTTATTTAAAATACCATGTGTGGTTATCTTCTAGAATTTTATACACTTCTGAGTTATAGTGAATGGAATTTCTCTGATCACTTTCTACTGGTTTTTGTCAACACTGCACAGAAATGCTAAAGATCATTGTGTATTTATTTTCTATTCTGCTACTTTAGTTAGGCTATTAATCTTCTCAATTATTTACTTATTTTCTAGGGTTATCTAGGAACATCATTCTGTTTTCTGCAAATTGGAGTAAATTGTCTCATTTTTGCCGTTGATCATATCTTTTGTTTCACTCAGCTATTTCTATAGGTAGCATTTTTAGGATTATATCAAATAACAGTTGGGATAGGAGGCATCCTTGCTTTATTCCTAATAATAAGAAAGTGCTTACTATATGAAAAACATTGTTCTAGGCTCTGGGAGGACAAAAAAAAAAAAGAGAGAAATAATTCTATAGACCCTCAAAGAGCTTACATTCTGTTAGGGTAAAAGGGATTCAACAGTTTAAAAGTTACTACAATAATTTGATGGAAATATCAAAATATCAAATATTAAATATATTTTTGCTAAATGGCATAACACATAAGTGCTTAAAGGAAAAGCTGACTGAATTTAGCTAACTGTAGCAAAACAGAATCCTGTGGATTCCAGCCATATGTACTTTGACCTGTTTTGCAATACTTCTGGGCTTTGGGAAGGGTGGGGGTGGGGATGACTTCCTGAAGTATGCTATTCGGGTTCCTTGCCTCTTCATGTTTTTCTGGGAGACTAAAAACAATCAGATTGTCTTCTGTTTTAAGGACAATTGCTTTTAATTATTGGAGTCTCAAGAATTATTTCAATTTTATATTTTTTAAAAATTTGTGCTAATATTTCTTGTTTAAAAGCATTTATTTTTCATCTTGGCTGTTATTCTCCTCTTCAAAGGTTTTACCACTTTGTTACAATTCTCCACCTTCTATTCTAAGTCATTACTTCTCTTTCCAGCATCTTTAAGAACTCTATTTTCATCACTCATCTCTTCCATTATTTAGTATTATTAATTAGGTAATTAATTAAGCTACCCAAACACTGTGAGGCTTCTTGAAATTGTTTCATTCTTATTTCTGGATACAAAGTGTAGCATTATTTCCTTTTCTTGGAAATTTCATTTTCTGTTCCTTCATTTCATAATTTTTAAAAATCTTATTTGTGAGGTTTACTCGTTTGTTTAGTCTCTCTGCTGGTTTTAATGCTGGTTTCCATGTGAGAACTTCTTTTCTCCCCTATCCCTCCCCTTTTAATTTTTTTCCTATAATTTGACACATTTTGCTGTTTTAAAGTGATGACAGTGAACTCAGTTTAGACATTATCATTCAACCATCTGGTTGGGACCCTCCTTTTTAAAATGGAAATAGTCATGGTGAAGGGTGACTGAATTCTCTTTGCAAGATTATAGCTAGGTAAGTAAAACAAAAGGAAATAAGAACAATGATGCTGATTTTTATTTCACCCTCCATACTTGCACTGCACTTTAATTCACATATGATTTTGTCAGAGCAAGCAATTCCCAGTATGACAATTCCCTCCCCACAATGTGGATCAAGTGAGCAATCAGTCCGTAATTTGGAAGATAAACTCAACCTCAATTTTTCCTGACTTCTAAATCCCAAATGCTTTCCGCTGTGTTGCTTCTCTTCCTCTCTAAGGAGCTTCTAAACTAATTCACCTCATGTCTGAGTGGTCTACCTTAAAAGTCAGAGAGGAGACTGTTTCCATCCCCGTAAATGAGAGAATTGGACTAGGTAATCTCTAAGATTCCTTCAGACTCTAGACCCATGAACCTAAAAACATACAGTGCACTTCCCATAATTTCATTTCCCCAAATTTATAAATGTAGTATAACCTTTTGAAAACTGAGATCCTTAACCTCGTTCTCACTTTGATGAATTAGGTCCTTTAGGGCAGAGGTGTCAATTTCAGCTCTCCCAGTACAACCAGAAACAGGTATTATAACCTGTTTATGGGAAATCATAAATAAATACAATAACAGATACAGAATATATAGCACAGTACAATTAACCTATAATATTACTTTATTATTAATATTAATTAACTGTTATTTAACATTAAATAATATTAATATAAATATTAATTTCTAAGTCAACATATGGCCCAACAGGAATCCATTTCTATTTGTTCGACACCACTGGGAGCAAGGCTAGCTTTCCTTTAGAGTCTTAGGAGGAACTGTGAGGGCTATTCAAATGCTATTAGTTGGAACTCCCATTCCAAAGTGTGCTCTCAAATATCAATCATCAGTAATTAGTGTCCCAGCAAATTAACCCATTAATGCTAATTAGCCTTTACAAAGGTATGTTTATTGAGATGATCTAGCAAGAACGGAGGTATAAACTGTTCTCATCACCCCCATTCTGCACTATATAACCTTGTTATTTCCTCTAGGTTACCTTCCATCCACTACTATGCTGATTCAAATTGGCTACTTGTGATTTAACTCTAGGGGTGTGCTGGAGTTAGCTCATACTAGGCTACAAGAGCTCAACGTTAAATTTTCAGAATGAGCATTTGTACCTCAGAAATTGCAAATGCTACAAATCAGGGCTTGATTGTTTTGTTAATTGTTTAGATTTAAGTATTGAGAAAATATTAGATTAAATTTGAAAGTATGTCATGTGTACATTATTTCCTTGACCTCCATCCCCATTTAGATGGTTGTTAAATATTTACCAGTATAAGGCTGCTTAACTCCTGCTTAGTTTAGCTATCCACAAACTCTGGCATGGATTATAGCTTTTGGCCCCCGGTGCTCTCGAAAACATTTGAAGCCCATAGAGTGGTAGATTAACCTTCTCTGTCTCCAGTGATCCTTCATCTAAAGTAGGAAAGAGAAGATAAAATGGTGACAGAAGCAGCAGGAGGGTCATATAGTCATGGCCTCAGGTCATTTTGGGTGACAAGTCACTCTCGAGGCCTAGAACAGTGTTTGGCTTCTCATTGAAATGTGTAGTCAGTAGGAAAAAAGAGAAAAACTCACTTTGGCCTTAGTGCCTTCGGAATGCCCATCCAGCTCCTAATGAGCATCCAACTAAAAGCTAGTGACCAAGAGGTAAAAGCACTAGAAACAGAATGACTTGACTGTTCAAAGGTATGGGAGTAGGGCCGTTCCCTTACGTATGCCCAGAAGTAAGCTTACACAGGTTCCAGGTGGGTATGCAGCAAGTAGAATCACCACACATGTTTAAAGGATGGGACTGCCACTGACTAGATGCCTTCCCATCCCTCTTCTAGTAGTAGCAAGATGTCAAGATATTCAATTATCACATTGTGATTTATTGTAAACTCACACTCCTGATGATGGAAAGTAAAATAATAAAACTTAGAGGGGGTAATTATATGTAAACTGAGGGAGATGGGACAGCAGAAATTTGCTTAAGGTATACAACTCTTTTAATTGTTAAACTCATGCAGCTGTGGTTATATCTAATTAGGAAACGAGCGTTGGAGGTTTTTAAATTATTAACTAGAATGAAAGATTCTTCTATCAAAGTCCATGTCTCTTGTTCCTAGAATATACATCTCCACAGATTGTTATGGAGAATAACTGAACAAGTTGTGGTGTATGATTGTAATGGAATATGACTGTGCTTTAAGAAATGATGAGCTCAGTGATCTTTAAAAAACAAAACACGGAAAGACTTGCACAAAATAATGAAGAGTGAAATGAACAGAACCTAAAGGACATTGTATATAGTAATGGCAACGTTGTTCAAGAATGACTGAGTAAATAAGTCATTTTGACCATTAGAAATACCCAAATTAACTACAAAGGACATGTGAAGAAAGATGCTATTTGCATCCAGAGAAAATAGAGGTATAGAATAATTTTACATACATACATATATATATATGCATCTAATGTTAGCCATCTCTAGCATGAGTGGAAGGTAAGGAAGCAAAAAAATTTACATGATAACTTTATTGTGTATTTAAAAGGAACTGCAAGTTGTACATAATAGACTGGCAACTTCATGTGCAATCATCTTTTTAATTATACTATGTTATGGAAATACTTATTGTATTCCATAAATTAAAAATAAAATAAACTTAAAAAAAGAAAAACGTAAAAGGTCAAGCACGTTTTACCCTAGTGACTTATTAAAACAACCCCTAGCAGCTATAGAAATCACAGGGTTTATATGTTTGAATTGTATTTGTATAGAGTAGAGATGAATGACTTCTGCCCCCTTAATGTGTAGTAGGCTACTTGTTCCCCTCTTAGTCCATTATTTCTTTTCCCATTATTTTTTCACTTTGAAAAAAAAGTTTTTTCCCTTCTAGCAGTACAATAGCTCATGGTTAAGGCCAAGTTTATTACAGATTGCTGATTTCCTTCTGTCACTAAACTCTAAGAACTGTATGAGACAATGTGTATCTAGAATTATCCAAAAAACTATGAGTATTTGGTTATTTAAAAAGATCTTCTATTATGAACTCCTAATCTCCCCCTCAAGTATTTATTTTAATGTCTTTATTGTGTACACATGAAAGCAGGATTTTTGTGGAGGTTTTTTTTAGATTAAAAAAACCCCAAGGGTTGTGGGGGCCTTTCAGCTGATCACATTTGTAAATGTGTTCAGAAGCGAGTAAGTATATAACAAAGAAACAAAACCAAACAGAAAGGTCTAGTTATTTTGTGCAGCCTTGAAGATCACCTAAAAAAAAATTTGATTCTCCAAAATTCCTTTTTTCCTCCCATTGGCACCAATTTAGACAAGATTTTTTTTAATATCACATTTGTTCCCTAGTCAAACCTCACCTCCTTTTACTGATCTATTTGTCATAACTATAATAAGACTTTTTATTTGTATATTACATCTTTTTTTTTTTTTTAACATTTATACAGCCATGTGTTCCCTCATCTTACATATACACCTCATTTTATTTTTAATGTTACTATAGCTTAGGTATATCATCCCAGTCCTACAAACGAGTAAACTAAGGCACAAAGTAATTAACTAGTTTATTTGCCCAAGGTCACATTAACTTGCTAACAGATGCCACCCAGTTCAATTTTCAACCCCTCACATTTTCTTTAGATCATTTTGAAGATACAATCATCTGCCTGAAGCAAACACAGTTAATAGTTCTTCCATAGAATCCTAGGTAAAACAAAAATGAAGGCAAAGAAAAGTCTGAGTAGGCTGGAGTAAATTAACCTGGTTGCTAACTCTAAGATTTGGGCCCATTCCAGTCTCTTTGCTAAGGAAACCTTAAATGGGGTTACAAAGAGTTGGACATGACTAAAACGACTGAACAACTTCACAGACACCTGTTTTTGCTTACCTGCTTCTAGTGTTTACCGGCCATTAAATTATGCTCACAGGTGAGTACCATTTGATAGGTAAGTGCTTGCTGGGCCTTTAGCTGTAATACGCTGCTGAACTGATCAGCAGCACTACCCACCTGCCTAAACTCTTTATATTACCTATGCCTAGAGCTAATCCTGATCACTTGCCCCCACCTTGCAAGTCTCTCTGGTGAGTTTTTAGTCCTGCCTACCTTTATTCTGGCGACCACTTGAGTCCTTGATATTGATACAAAATGCTCAGTATTTAATTAATTGTGCTCTCTCCCTCTAGCTTGTGTTTAATTACTTGGCTATAAATTAAATGGGGCAGCTAGGTGGCATAGTGTCTAGAGTATTGGGAAAACTCATCTTCTTGAGTTCGTCTGGCCTCCAAACTTATTATCTGGGCAAGTCGCTTAACCCTGTTTGCCTCAGTTCCTCTTCTGTAAA
Source organism: Potorous gilbertii (assembly GCA_028658325.1). NCBI lineage: Eukaryota > Metazoa > Chordata > Mammalia > Diprotodontia > Potoroidae > Potorous > Potorous gilbertii. The sequence continues at coordinate 201,596,292 of CM053771.1, read as the reverse complement.
ATGAGCTGGAGAAGGAAATGACAAACCATTCTAGTTATCTTTAAGAAAATCCCACACAGAGTCACAAGGAATTGGATGTGACTGACAAACAACTAAACAACAAGAAGTTATATTGAATCATGTAACTTATTTTTTTGTTTTATTTCAGGCTAAATACTACTAAATAATTTGAAATTTTCATCAACCAGCCAATTACTTTTTGAGTCCCTACTAAGTTATGAAGAGAGCTGGGGTAATAGAGGGGAAAAGCCCTAGTTTAAGAGTCTGGAGGCCTGACTACTGCATTTACTAGGTCTACTGTCTTGTGCAGGCTACTTGTTATCTGTGAGTGGATTTGACGTCATAAGGTAAGTCACAGCTGAGCGTTTGACACCCTCTAAATTATTCCCTGTTCTTTCTGGCATGCTTATGTTAGAGGCTGTGGGACCCTGACTTTATGATTGGGAAGCAAAGACTGACACAAATAAAATCAATAGAAGAGACACCAAACCAATATAAGCAGAGTTGAGAGCTAAAGGGATCAATACGGTCTCGGGTAGCAAGGGAAGGTTTGTGGAGGTTATTGGCCTGGAGCTGGACCTGAAATAAGGGGTAGGACCAAGGGAAGACAGGGCCATAAGACTGTGTGCATAACCCTTGTAAATCTCTCTCTTTAAGCTTCTCGTGCCTACTGAAAGGGCCCTGGACCCAATTTGTTCTGCAATTGCATGCCTTGCTTAATAAGTCACATAGCTCAACTTTGTTTTCTCAGTTTTTATGGAATTAGTCATGACAGTTGCTGAGCCAGCCAGGAGGTGGAGAGTGGCCCCTGGCCCCTAAATAAGGATGCAGAAACCTACCTCCTTAATCTCAATTGTGGAGCCAAGGTAAATCAAGAAGAAAATAAAACGCCCTAGCCATTTTTTTTTTAATGAAAAATTATGTAAAGGTGCTAGATGGTATGTGGATCTAGATTCACTTAGTTTATGAGATGTAGGAATTATAAACTTGGCATTTGTCAATCAGTCCCAGTCAGAAAAAAGAAAGTACTTTCATAAGACTCGCCCTGGATGCATGAAAAACTTGTAGGTAAAATTAAAGGCTTTGACCAATGTTTATGAAGGAAAAGAGGAATCTAAGTTGAGGGGCCAAGCACTATCCTTGCCTTTGCATAGGCTGTTTTAGGAACTTGAGTCACATGAATGTTTTTGCTGTCACAAAAAGAGCCACATTGCCCAAGAACATAGGAAAAATGTGACATTAGGAGTAAAAGTAATAGTTGGTGTAGAAATGCCCAGGGGAATTCTGCTACATGAAAGTTTGGTGGGGGGGGAGGGAGGGGAGGGAGAAGGGACCGTGGATGTCAGAGAAGACTTGTTTTCTGTGATCCAGATGTCTTTGCTTACAAATTTGTACTACACTAGTGAATCCCATTCACCCTTAAAGTTGATGATATCATTTATGATTGCCTACTAGACTTTAACTGTACCTCTATTGGGTCTCTAAACGTTGTAGGGGTCTCAGAAAAACCCCAGAGTATTCCAAAAATTGTCTCATGGCATAATATCCATTAGTCCCCTTTGGGCTGAACACTCCTTCCTCTTCGTGCCCCAAACCCCTATAAATTTGTTGGGTCAAGATTCCCTTTGTAAACTTAGGGGCTAGCATTTCCTGTTTGCTGGCAGGTACTCTGTCCTTGCAACTGCCCAAGGGATTCGTCTTTGTTCCCTGTATTGGTTCAGGATTCCCTGATTGGAATCTGGGGCTTCCATCTGCCATCCATGCTTCTCCATGGGGTGACTTCATCCTCAGACATAGGATTGTTAAAATCTGCTAGTCCCACTGCCACCAAGACTAAGGGAAGTCCCCTTTCTCCCATTCCGTCCATTCCTCAATATTCTTTGTCCAGGGAGGACATTGAAGATATCACAGCCATTACTGACTCTCTGAGAGGTCAAGGTATTATCATTCCTTGTAAACCCCCTTGCAACACAACCTATTAGTTAAGAAGCCCCAAACCAGGCCCTCATAGCATATTTAGTTTGCTTTTTCTTTGTACAAAATTTGCATCCGGTGTGCCCCACACTGCTATCATTCTCTGTTCCCTGTGAGTCTACCTGATTACTGTGATAGATCTTTGTGCATGTGTGTGTACGCATGCGTGCACTTTTAAGCAGTTCTATTCACCCAGATTCTCATATTCCTGTTTGCCTTCACCTGGAAGAACACATGGTGCATGTGGATTTGTTTACCTCAAGGGTACATAGAATGCTCTACACAGTTTTCTCAAATCCTATAGCAAGATCTAATTTCCATCATTTTCAAGGGCTGGCCTTTAATCTAAGATACTGATGACCTCCTACTGGCAGCACCCAGTGTTGAGGTTGGTCAAGACAGCACCATCACCATCTTCAGCCCTTTCAAAGGGATCACAATTTCTAAACGGAAAGTTCAGTGGTGCCTCACACAGAGTATCTTGGTTTCATTTTATTTGTGGGTACCTGTTCTGTTTCCCTTAAGCATGTGCAGGCCTTACAGAAGCTGTCTGTTCCCACAAACTATACACTATTTTCAGAGCTACCAGATGTTGTCTACAGTGGATCCCATTCTTTGGCGAGATCTCTAAACCCTTTATTTCTCTGACTAAAGACTCTTCCAAAATCCTTGTAGCTTGACCATCAACAGTTCTAGGTCCTTGTAGATCTCAAAAACATCTTTTTGTTGGCTCTTGCACTGGAACTTTCAAATTACAGTAAGCCCTTTCTCTCTTTGTACATGAGTGAAGTGGAGTGTCTGGACCAAAATATTTGGGTCTACTTTGATTTATAAATCTGCAGAGCTTGATGCTAAAGACACTGGTGCTCTACCTTCTCTGTAGGTTGTGGCTGTTGTTCTCCTTTTGGTGCAGAAGGCTTGTAATTTGGTTCTGGGAGCCCGCTTGATGGTGTAGTTATCCCCACAAAATTGAGACCTGCTTACTTCACCATGGAACTTGGACCTTTTCTGACCAGAGACTTGCCAAATATAAAGTGAAAAAAGAACATCATTCTCAAGTGATGTGCCATCCTCAGTCCTGTCACATTGTTCCCCTATTTGCCAGTCTCAGATGAGCCACTGCAGGACATGTCCTCTATGGTGGACATGACTGAAGACCCCCACAGTCACTTCTCTAACACCTCCTTGCAAAATCCTGATTATGTCTTGAAAACCAAGTCTTTTATGAAAACCAAGTCTTTTATGAAAGATGATCTTTGTTACACTGGCTCTGCTGGGATCTCTGACCATGATACCGTCTGGATAGCCTCACTGCTCTCTAAACTCAGTGCCCAGGCAGGTAGCTTATGGCCCTTTCCCAGCCATGCTACCTTGCCAACAATAAAGTACAGCAATTTATTCCTTTTTGTTGTATGCATTTGGTGTCTGTCATGGTTGTGATGCTTTGACTGCAAAGGGGTTTTTTGATTTGTTGGTAAGGTCATTGCAAATACGGAATTTATTAGAGCTCTCTCCTCAGCTTCCTACTCCCCTAGCCCTTGTCTATTGTTCTGGCCTCACTAATAGAACCCATCATTTCTCAAGAGGGAGCAGGTGGGCTGACACCACTCCATTGCCCTAGAGGGACCTGTTTGTACTCTCTCTCCTTTTGATGAAGATAATTCTTTTCAGTTTTCTTGCTAAACAGGTTGCTGGAGTCTGAGGGACTGTGGAAAGCAAAACCATTCCTTCCTCAAAGCTTTTATTGCTAGTTCGTATAGAGAGTCATTTTGGTGTTAGTAGACTCTGTTAGAAGGGTTTAGGTGGCCCCTGGTATCACCCCTACAACTGCTTTGAATGTACCTTGTGTCCCATTTGCCCAGCATTTAATCAGCATGCCTATGGGGGATGCCCTTTCTTATACCCTAGCTTTTAAATGCCTTTTGAGCGTTTTCAGATTGATTTCATTTTTATGCTTGTCTATCCCCTTTAAAGTCTGCCTAGTTATTGTTGACCAACTTATTGGATGGGTAGACGCCTTTCCTGGTTCTTGGACCACAGCTAGATTTCATTGATTTATTTATGTTTTTGCAAAGGTTCTCCTGAGATTGTCCCCTCTGGTCTGCATTGATTCTGATAGAGGCACCCACTTTACCAGTTCTCTCCTATCCCATATTTACTCTTGTCTAGGGGTGGTCCTAAAATTTCACAGACCTTACCCACCTCTACAGCTCAGGTCAGGTTGAGCATATGAATGAACTTGAAACCACAACTGTCAAGTTATTTGTGCTGAATCCTATCTAAAGTGACCTGAAGTCTTCCTCTGACTTTGTTTTATCTGTGCCGCAGACCAAGAGGAAATTACATATGTCTCCTGTTGAAATGTTTCTGGGTACTTCCCCTATCTCCCATATCCACAAGACCTTTCCCCCCAGTGCACACACCTCCGTTTGGAGGGGTAGCCTCTCTTATGTTCAGAAAGTACAAACCAGGCTTCGAGAACACCATGATGCTGGAGCAGCAGTACAGGTTGGACCTTCAGATTTTTCATTACTTACATGAATTTTACCTAGGATATAAGTCTACATCAAGAATTTCTAGCTGACCAATGGAACTCAGGCTGCTTGGGTAAGCCTGTCCCAAGTTCTAATGACCACTTCTATGTCAATCAAGAGAGGGGAAAGAGACTCTTCGATACATTGTTCCTATGTGAAACCTATTCCCTCCTTCCCCTTTACCCACCTCTTCCCCAATTCTATTTCATAATATTTTTGCTCCAGTTTGTGTCTGATTTTGTGACCTTGTCCTCCTATATTCTTTCCTCTTAGAAGGATTGGAAAAGACTTAATGCTGGCAGTAATTTTCGTGGCAGGGTAGGTCATGCTCTATATCACCTCAAATCTATTGGGTTTGCCATCATATACCCCAAGGGGACCTTGACCCATGGACAGTCTTTCCTATCATGGAGACTGAAATGATTCCTTTGTTCTAGTAGCAGTTCCAGGCAGTTGTCAGGTCTCTGGAAGGTATGGTGAACCCTCTTGACCTGTGGGTCCCTTTTCTCCTTTATATGCCAGCTACAAGCTTATACCCCCAGTGGGGGCGAAAAGCTAACCAGACAGTTCCCTAAGCTATTATCTTTGCTGAGTTAGAAAATAGTAGGTTCTTTATACAGTTTAGTAATTCCACCACAGTTGGATAAGAATTGGAATATTGCTCTACCTGGATCAAACTCTTTGCATTCCCAATATGTGTTAATTGGAAGGAAAGGATTAATGACACTTTAGGTCTGGGTGGTGCAGTGATTGTATTTTGGATTGTCCAGTTCCCCAATATCATTAACTGGGATCCTTTTCTATGAGCCGCTGAATTGGTGTTCAGCACTACCTCCAATAACAGAACCACTCCAAATCATGTTTTCCTTGGCAATCAGATATCCAATGATACCACAGCTGGTAATTTTAATAATAATCTTTAGTCTGTCAGATATCACTTTGCTAAGATGCCACTGCCAGGGTGGTCAGGCCCATTTAAGCTCTCTGTGAAATGTTCATCTCCCCCTTCTGGAGTTCTTTGGGAACTTTGTGACTCCTGGATAGTTTTCTATGTATGGTATTAAGACTTACTCCTCTTTTCCCCAAAAGTGGTTTGAGATATGTGGGATTGACTATATGGACCCACCAGTATCAGTTTTTAATTATACCATAGGACTAGTGGAGGAAAAAAATCTAGCAGAAACCTGGAGGCATGGTGGTTTAAGCACCAAAAAAGAAAAAACCTCCCCTAGAGGGATATGGTACAATCCAAAACAATATGGAAAGGAAATGAAGTTCCTCTGGTTCTGAATTCCATATAGTGGGGTCTCTGTATTAGCTGCAGCATTAAAACCTGTTCCAGGCTAGGCCCAAAGAGGCTCTTGGTAGTGACTTCTGCTGACCATAACCATGTTAAAAATCTTACAGAATTAGCTAATAGTAATCCCTGGGAGGTTAATAATCTCACAGATCAAAGCGGGTACTGGGAGAACCAGTGACTCCATTTTGTATTATCCCTGACTTTTTGTATAGCTACTGGAATTGTCTCATTTCCTGAGTTATTTGGTTTTCCTGTAAATTACATGATTTCAGGAAAGTAATTTGTTATTGTGCTGCTAACTTTTGCAGGCTGCAGGTGGATGCAACCAGTCAAAATCCCTCAGCTCTGGAAAGTTCCTAAATCTAAAAATAGTAACTGTACTTAAAACCCCTTATAAATTTCTTTTCACGGTCCTTGTGCTTACTTGAGGAGTCCTTACATTCCATTTGTTCTGCAATCGAAGGCCTTGTTAATAAATCACATAGCTTGGACTTTGTTTCCTCAGTTAATTATAAAATTACTACTGACAGTTGAAAATGCATAGAATGGGGGCTCAAGCCATATTTCTAGAACATAGATTACCTCCAAACATACCACACTGAACATGGATTAGTCAGATGTTCCAGAGTTGTGTGGGACCTAGGCTGCATTTTCTTTGAATTGTGTTGAGGTAGCATATTTTAAATGTATTTGTGCTGTGGTGCCCTTCCTTTGCAAAGTATTTCTTTGGGTATCTATACATGGCTGATCTCAGTAAACCTTCTTAATTCATCTTTCCTATTTCACTTTGGGAGTGCAGTTAAAAGATATGGGGGGGGAAAGCCAAAAGTCTTAGTTCAGAAGAACCTACCTACTTAGAGGTAATATGATTTGCTTATGAAGGAAACTGAAGTTGAGGATAGAAATACAGATTTAAAAAAAAAAATTTCCCAGGTGAATTACTGATTGCCTCATGGAAAGTGATTGCTTAGCCAGTTGAATATGGTTTAAACAATATTATCCAGAGATTCCCTGTTCCCCTTGTTAGTCTCTCTGTAGCAAAATACCCAAACACAAACTAAAATGATCTTTTTTTTTAATCTATAAAACCATTGTTAAAAAATGATTCAGAAGAATCCCAGCAAGTAAAATTTGAAACAGCAGAAAAACACTTAGTAATGAACCATGCCAACAGGTATATGTAACAACAAAAGAGAGGGTGAAGTAAATCCACCATTTTTCCAGCAGTTTCTCCAAGTGACTGTAATTTAGGCCCTCCTTACTGGATTTTCTTTATAATTTAAACTCGGAGCTGGGGAAAATAAGTCTCAAGCCACTTTAAAACATAGTCTTCTGGAAAGCCTTTGCGGCTGCTACTTTTCTGCGTCCCCTGATCTCTCTAGAGAGAGATTTAAAAATTGTGGAAGACTCTGCTCTCCAGTTCTGATCCCAGCTTTCCCAGCCTGGAAAGAAATAAAATTCTCAGACTTCTTAGGGACAAAGCAGCTAGTCTACACTGCTATGATAACTACAGTTAAACTTCTATCAGACCCTCCCCTCTACTTTATAGGACTTCTTACCTGTCAGGCTCATGACTCACTCACATCATCTGGGAATGCAGTGAAATGGTTACCAGTATGTATTTGTGGTGATTAGTATGGACTCTTCAGATTCAGGGGCAGAATTGCTTTCAACAAGGACTTAAATCAGCCTCACTCATTTTCTTCCATTATCTTTTTCAGGGGATCAGTTCTGTCTTTAGAATCCCTGACCTGACTATATTATATCTCAAAGCAAAGTTCCAGATACTTTAATTTCTAAAGCTTTCTTTCCTTCTCTGATTCCTGGCCCTAGGCTTCATATATAACAAGTCATCCAATGGCTGGAGCAACTATCTCTCCTGGTGGTTTATAAGCTGGTGTCATGTACTACTGTGTACTGAGGAAGGGAAAGATTCATACTTCCTACTAGAATTAGGTAGAGTGGCACAGTGGATAGACTGCTGGGCCTGGAGTCAGAAAGATATCTGAATTCAAATCTGGCTTACACATCTGTGTGACTTTCAAAAGTCACTTAACCATGTTTGTCTCAGTTTCTTCATCTATAAAATGAGCTGGAGAAAGAAATGGCAAACCACTCCAGTATCTTTGCCAAGAAAACCCCAAATGGGGTCACAGAGTCAGATGTGACTGAAAAACGACTGAACAAAATAGATCTCTATCATCTCTCTCTTGCCTATTTCCATGCCATCCTTCTCTTGTAGAAAACAGAACAAAAATAAATCATAAAAATATAACTATTTCCAGTGCTATTGAGAAGGGACAATAGAACAATAAAGTCTCAGTTATTTGGAATGGAATAAAGTCTTATTACATATATCCTAAATATAACTTTGAATAAATAGCATGTAATATGCAACAGTAAGCCTGTATCGGATATGATTTAACCTCTAAGAATGTAGAATGTATTTTGTAGCCATCATGAGCAGCAAATGTCATTGCACAGAAGATTTGAAGATGTGTGTCCTTGGCTCTCAAAGAGGACCATGACATCAGGAAGGAGAGATGTCATGACTTGCAAGTGAATTGGATTTAAGTGATGCAGGACTGTGCAATTAATTCACCAGCCTCACTTTCTCCTCCAGAGCCATCTGAATCCAGTAACAAGATATAGATCAGGATGATTGGAGGTGGCCCTGGTTGCAGTGGGGAAGCCTTAGCCTTTTTGAGCTAAGGTCTTTCCTAGGTCTCAGTTTGTCTGAGACAACACCCATTCAGTGATTAAGGCTAGGTAAAAATAAGGCAAAGAGTGGTTTCTTTTACCTAGTCAAAAAAATAAAATCAGTCTAGGAGGAAAAGAATCAGGGTTTCTGGCCAAAACAGAAACAATTGCTATTTATAATAACTATAGAAAATTTATAATAACTGCACTGCAAGTCTCACAGGATTTTTCTGGTATCAAATAATGATGTATGTGAAAGCAATCTACAAATTGCAAACTGGCATATATAAAGGTAAGCTATTTCTTTTTTTGAAAGAGGTCCAGTTTCCAGATAACTATATTTACTGTTATTTCTTTGTCTTATTTGAAAGACAATGTCAAACAAGTTGGAACAAAATAATAGAAAATAGGTATAAAGGAACATCAAATGAGCAGATGCTATCTTTATAAGGAGGCAGACAATAGGAGTCTTTGTAAGGGTCTTTTGTGCCAAAGAACTCTGTATGCCTCTAATCACCCGCCTGGTTAGATCTGGTCTCTGACATCTGGTCGAGTGTCCACTTTGTGTTAGCTTGGATACAGACAAAAATGAAAGTCTGCTTTCAAAGAGCTTAGCTTTTACTGAAGGGATAACATATGAGGAAACTCAAAATAAAGTAATTTCAAAAGACGAAGCATACCAATAAGTGGGGCAGCCCGGAAAGACATTGTAGGAGAAGGTGATAGTTAAACTCAGCTAGGAATTTAATGTCAAACACTCTAGTACTGTTTCTTTAAGGAATTATCTTAGAGAAGAAGAAATAAAAGATTAGGAGTTTAACCTGGACTCTTTCAAAAACGTTGCAAAGAAACTTTGAAAGGATAACTGAACCAGGCATGAGTCAGTCGATTTGAATAAAATGGAGACAGCAATTTTGACTGAGTCTGGAGGAATGATAAAAATGTGAGGTAGTCTGCTAATGAAATATGTAACTATTAAAGAATAACAAGGAAATCATTTTGGTGGGTCTTTTTTTTCTTTCCTAGTTTCCCATCTCTTTGATAATGAAATTGCCTCCTAAGTGGTCTTTCTGCCTACAACTTCCATGCAGCTCTAAAATAATCTTTCTAAAGCCCAGTTTTGACCATATCGCTTCCTTCTTCAAGAATGTAGGACAAAATACAAACTCTTTAGTTTGGCATTTGGAGACCATCATCTGGCTGAAACCTATACTTCCAGACATTCCACATTACTTTCATGTATGTAACAGCTACCTAATCAGGTGCCTTTGTACAGTGGGTAGTTGCTCATTCTTGAACAGCCCTCATTTCTACCTCCTAAATTCCTTAGCTTCCTTCAAGATTCAGTTACTATCTCATACTAGAAGTCTTTCCTTCTCTGGGTAGCTGTGCTTCTTGCAGTTGGTATATGTGAAGATGTTTTCTGCCCTAATCTAAGTGTAAGATTTTCCATTTATTCCCATTAAAGTTTAAGTTAAATTGTATTCAGTTCAGCCCAGTGTTTATGATCCCTTCCTACTCTGTGTCATCTGTAGTTCTGATAAGGATTCAGCTCTCATTGGAGAGGTTCAGAAATACATTTTGGAGAGAGAGAGTGCACAATGTCAGTTTGGGAGTATTGGTGGAGAAGGTGGTTCAGCAGTCTCCTCTTTCCAGGAGACAGACTCCAGAATTGACTTGACCCACAGTTCAGTTTCTTACGTGACTGAATTTAGGCTTCTGGAAAAAAAGTTGAATCTATTGCATGGTTCTCTGTAGTTTCATTGCTCTGGGCATTGGGTAAGAAGGTTAATTACTAAGCTTGCTTTGATATTTAAAATCTTTGGCTTATCAATTATTTACTTTATGACAAATGGTTTGCTAGATAAAGATAAGATAATTTTAATGACATCCTGTGTTTGTGTTTTTAATATGTAAGCAAGGATAGGAAAATTTGTGGCTAAGATTACCATCCCAAGTTTGGTAATCATCAGATTATCTGGGTGCTCCAAGTATTTCAGGATTTTTTCCTTGGGTGTGGGGGAGCAATTTACATTTTTAAGTTTTTCAGAGATATGAAGCCACTTAGAACTCTGACCTAGAGTAGAACCCTCAGAATCTAATTTTATTATCTCTCAGCAGACTTTAAAAAATTTTTTATTTTTGAATTTTTTTTTTGGTGCCAGAGGTCTTTGGGTTTTTTTCTCTACCAGGAGAGAGGAGGAGAGAAGTTGGGTCCTCAAGAGGTCATAGTTTGAGACAACCACAGTGACCTCTCCTGGACAGTATTAAAATGTTAAATAGTAGATGATGAAATAAAGATCTAAGTTTGAAAATCTTCCAAATTGACAATGAATCATTGATGACTATGCTTTGGGTCTCTCCACTCAGCCAGTTCCAAATCTATCTAATCATGTTGCCACCTGGCACATGTCTTTCTATTCCCCCTCAAGAAAAGCATGAAAGACTTTTATCAAATGCTTTGCTACAGGTCTTGTAGTACCTAGATTTATAGCATTAATAACGATAACAGATGACATTTTTATAGTGCTTTAAAGTTTATAAAATACTTTACATGTGTTATCTCACTTGATCCTTTACCCTCATCTTCTGACTTATTAGCCTTGTCAATGAAGGAAACTGGATGGCCTGATCTGTGTGTAAAGAAGCCTTTCGGGCCCTTGTTGAGTGCCACTTCCTTTTCTAGGTTATAGTTGCCCTTCCCTCTCCTTAACCTCTCTTAGTAGTCTGATCATTTTTCAGTCGTGTTGCAATCTTTGTGACACCATTTGGGGTTTTCTTGGCCAAGATACTGGAGTGGTTTGCCATTTCCTTCTCAAGTCCATTTTACAGATGAGGAAACTGAGGTAAACAGGGTTAAGTGACTTGCCCAGGGTCCCACAGCAAATGTGTGACAGGATTTGAATACAGATCTTCCTGACTCTAGGCCTGGCACTCTATCCATGGCACCACCTAGCTGTCATAGCCTGACATCTAATAGGCACTTAAGAAATGCTTGTTCCCCTTTTACTAATGGAAAATTGCTTGGTCCTAACTTCTTTTCCCTATTCTTTCACTTCCTTTAGACAGCTCAGTCATTTTCCTATGAACCAATTAAACACCATGTGCCAGAAGGCGCTGGAGATGCAACTTCAAAAGTGAATCAATCACTGACCTTAAGGAGCTTATATTCCACATTTATATTCACATATAAATAAAGTATGGATCATATACAAACTAAATATAAAACAATTTGAGGAAGGTACTAACAGCTGGGGAGAAAAGGAAAGGTTTCTTGAAGGAAGTGACTATTGATCAGAGACTTGAAGGAAACTAGGGGTTCCTAGAGGCAGAACTAAGAAGGAAGAATATTTCATACCTAGGAAACAAATGTGCAAAGGTCAAGAGGATATGGAATGTTATCTAATATTAATGGCTTATACATATGTGCACATGTACACACACACATATATCCCAAATGGAGGGAGGGGCAGAGGAGAAGGGGCATCAGTGCTATAATTATCACAATTTTAAAGTTGAGAAAACTGAGGCAAACAGAAGTTAAGTGACTTTCCCAATGTCACTGCGAGTATTTGAGGCTGGATTTGAACCCAGATCTCCTTGATTCCAGGGCAGTTAGGGACTCAGAGGATGGAACACTAGGCTTAAAATCAGGAAGATTCATCTTTCTGAGTCTGAATCTGGCCTCATACATTACTAGCTGTGTGACCCTGAAGTCACTTAACCCTACTTGCCTCAGTTTTCTCATCTGTAAAATGGGCTGGGCAAGGAAATAGCAAACCACTCCAGTATCTTTGTCAGGAAATCCTAAACGGGGTTGGGAAGAGTCAACCATGATTGAAATGATTTAAAAACAACAAAATTATTTCACAGTATCATAGATTTAGAACTGGAAGCGACTTTAGAAGTCCTCTAGTCTAACCTACACATTTTTCAGATTTTTTCCCCCCACTTTGACAGTATTTTATTTTTTTCCAATTATCCTGAAACATAGTTTTTAACAATCACTTTTATAAAATTTTGAGTTCCAAATTTTTTTCTCTTTCCTTCCCTTCCCTCCCCTCCCTCCACAAGATGGCAATTAATCCGATATAGGCTATCCATACAAATAATATTTCTGCATTAATCATGTTGTGAAAGAAGAATCGGAACAAAAGGGAAAAGCCAAGAAAAAACAAAAGGTGAAAATAGTATGCTTTGATCTGCATCCACACTCCACAATTCTTTTTATGGATGTGGATAGCAGTTTCTATCATGAGTGTTTTGGAATTGTCTTAGATCATTGTATTGCTGAGAAGAGCTAAATCCATCACACAATATTGCTGTTACTGTTACAATGTTCCCACTCATTTTTCAGATGATGAAAATGAGTCCTAAAGAGGTAAAGGGACTTAGCACTCAGGTTCTGATTGGTGAAAATAATACATCCCATGAAATGGTAGCATTTTTCAGATTTGTACTGCTTATTTCCACTGACTTGGCACCAATGACTGTATTTTACATAATTATAATTTTGAATAGTGGAAAGAGGATGCTGGGAAGATGGTGGAGTAGTTCAGAAAACTTTGGGCTCTCCATCTTTCCTCCACAAAAGAAAGGCAGGACATCATCTCATAGCAACAGAAATAAATGCAGGGGTAAAGCAGTTGTCATCCTAAGATAATTTGAGAAGACCCCAGGAAAGATAATCTGAAATGAAGTGCCAACACCCCCAGGCCAACTCTGTGATATCTACAAACAACACGTCCTGGGGACAGCTGGGGTTGGAAGATAGCCTCTGCAACTCTTGTCTCATGGACGGTGTAGGGGTCCTTAGGATGAACAGGAGAAAACTGAAGGACCTTCCACTGTTGAGGAACAACTGTGCTGACCAGATGTGTCCTGGGCTGTGGCTACTGGGAGAAAGAGCTAACACACACCTGGTGAGTGCAGAGTGAGGGGCAGAGACCCTGTTGGCTGTGGGCACTTGCAGGAGAGCAGAGACCCTGGTTTTGGTTCCAAGGCGGAGAAGATAGCTGTAATTTGTAGCCAGCAGAGGGACTTCAGAGAGCAAGATTATTTGGGGGATGATGTGGTGGGGGGCCCTAGGAGTGGAGAAGAGAGCTCAAAATCGGGCCCCAAGACAGATCTCAGAAAATAACAGTAGGCCTTGAGACTTGAGGCATCATTCCCCATACCTCAGGACTATAACTTGATTATACTAAGAGTTGTTAAAAACAAATAAAAAAAAATAAAAATGAGGAAGCAAAGGAGAAAAAAACCAACCACAGGTAGTTACTGTTGTGGTGGTAGTGTTTGTCCTTAGTTTTCGAAGAAAGACCATGCCATCAGATCAAAGATGACATGACTTACACTTGACTTTGTTGTGAGTGAGGGAGGGCTGTGCAAGGTCTTTAGCCTCACTTTCTCCTGAGCCATCTGGATCCAATGACCAGATGTTCATCAAGATGACTGGAGATGGCCCAGGATGGAATGGGAGATTTTGGCGCCTTTAGGCTAAAGCCTATTAGGCACTCACTTAGGGTGAGGTAATGCCCATTTGGTGAATAGGCCCGTTTAAGAAGTAGTCAAGGGATGGCCCTTTTAATGAGGCAAGAAAAATAACTAAATCAGGCTGGGAGGGAAACAGCAACAGTTACAACTGATAATCACTTTTAAACCAGGAGGGCCCAGAATGACACTCCAGAAGACCTGGGTTCATATTCAGAGGAAGATAATGGAGCAAAAAAAAAAAAAATCCACTTTTTTAATGAGAAATGTCAAATGGTCTCAAGCACACAAAAAATTCTTAGAAGAACTTTAAAAATCAAATAAGAAAACTTGAGAAAAAAATAGAAGAAAAAAATCAATCCAAAAAAGTCAACCAACTGGAAATAGAGAATCAAAAACTTAAGGAAGAAAATACTTCCTTGAAAACTAGAATGGCAAAAGGGAAACTAATGACTTTTTGAAATACCAAGAAATCATAAAACAAAATCAAAAGAATGGAAAAATAGAAGAGAAAGTGAAATATCTTATTAGAAAAACAACTGATCTGGAGAACAGATCAAGGAGAAATAATATAAGAATAGCTGGACTACCTGAAAACTATGATTAAAAAATCTTGATGCAACATTATAATAAATTATCAAGGAAAATTGCCCTGAAGTTCTAGAACAAAAAGGCAAAGTTGAAATAGAAAAAAAAAAAAATCTACCGATCACCACCTGAAGAGATCCTAGGAGGAAAACATACAGCAATATGTCAAGCTTCAAACTCCCAGGTTAAGGAGAAAATATTGGAAGAAATAAGAAAAAAGCAATTTAAATATCATGGAGCAACAGTAAGGATAACACAAGACCTATCACCTATTACGTTGGAGAACTGTAGACCTTGGAATTCTATAGTGTAGAGCAAAAGAGATAGGGTTACGATCAAGGATAACTTCCCCAGCAAAGTTAAATATAATATTGAATGAAAAAAACCTGAATACTTAATGAATTCAAAGACTTTCTCGTTTTGTTTTTTTTTTTTGTGACAAAAACCTCAGAACTGAAGGAAAGTTTGACATAGCATCCAGGAGATATATATGGTAAACATTAAAGACTGATTAGAAGGGACTCAATAAGGTCAACCTACTTCATATATGTGGAAATATTAGCAGTACTGTTATGATTTCCAGCACTATTTGAAAGAAAGGCATGGGCTGAGCTGAGTATGATGGGGTGATTCTAAAAAAAATTAAACTGTGTAGAGAGATAAAAAGGAGTAGTTATTGCATACAAATAAGGCATGAAAAGAAAAGTTAACACAGAAGAAGTTATTTGGGGGAAGGGGGCTAGTGCTGGAACCTTACTCTTATCAAGAATGGGTTAAAGAGGGAAGAAAATACATATACTTATTTATACACATATATGTGTAAAAGTCTCCTAAATTAAGAGGACAAGGGGATAGGGTGGGGATAAGGGAGGGATTCTTAAAGGTGTGGGTAGGTTGAGGAATGAGGGCAAGATAGTGGGTAGAAGTAAAGCAGAGGAGTGAGGAGGCATAGGGTAAGTAGGGAGAGAAGGATAGTGATGAAAAATGGGAAGAAGGAAAATACAAAAGTAATTGTAGTTTAGAATGTGTGGGGGACAGATTTACTCATAAAGCACAAATAGGTAGGAGATTAAAAATTTGAATTCAACAACATGTGACTTTTAGGAAACATAAAAATGAGAGATATACATAAAGATAAAATAAAGGGGGGGGAGGAGAAGAATTTCACATATTTAGTATAGAATTTAGTAAAAAAAAAAAAAAAAAAAGAGATAGTAATCATGATCTCCGACAAAGTTAAAATAGATGTAATCAAAATCGAAAAATAGAGAAACTACACTGTCAGCAATATTATTCAGTATTGCTTTAGAACATTTAAAATACCTACACAGTATAAAATACCTGAGCAAATACATGCTGAAACAGACACAAGAACTATGTGACCATAAACATAAAACACTTTTTATACAAATAAACTCAAATCTAAATAATTGAAGTAATATTTATTTTTCATTGGTAGGTAAAACCAATATAAGTTTTAAATGACAATTTTATCTAATTATTCAATGTCATCCCAATTAAATCACTAAAAATTATTTTACTGAATTAGAAAAAATAACAAAGTTCATTTGGAAGAACAAAAGATCTGGAATGTCAAAGAAACTAGAGAAAAGATGTAGGGGAAGTAGATTCAGCGATAGCTCGCCTTAAACTATATTACAAGGTAAGAGCATTGTTGAAGTGTAAAAAGTATAATTTGATTATTTTAAGTTAAAATTTTCTTGTATTGGTAAAACCTATGTAGCCAAGAATAGAAGGAATGCAGAAAATTGGGGAAAAAGTTTTTATGGACAGTTTCTCAGATAGGATAAGATTGGGTTGGAATATTGCTGTGGTGTAGGAAATGATGAATTGGTTGATTTAACATGGAAAGACTAGGACTTATGAAGGAAGATGCTATCTACCTTCAGAGAAACAGATGATAAGAGGAAGTAAGCATATTATGGTCTTACATATGTGTATATGAGTTTATGTATATGTGTAGGTTTATATATGTATGTATATTATATATAGTGTGTAGATACACATTTTAAGACATACATTTAATATGTGTATACATACATATATGTGTGTATGTGCTTATGTACGTACATGTTTATCTCCACACTTGATTGTAGCCTTCTTAAGGTGGTTGGGGATGGGGAGGGAAGGGAAAAAATAAAGTAAAAACTGCACAGCGGAGAATAAAAGAAAACCAACAAGGAAGCAAAGAAAAGCCAGGCAGCTTTGAAAACAAGATGTAGTGTTTATCATATAGGTTTTCTTGAAATAGAAATTTTTTTTTTATATTGAATCCTCTTTTATGGTGTGCTATGTACATGGCAATGATTTTTAAAAATCTTTTTTTCATTTTGTATTTAAGTTTAAAATAAAACTAATTATAAAAATTTTCAAATAGTGCAAACTCAAATAAATGTGACCTCTTCAGGGTAATTCATTATTCTCTGGGGATCTAGCTGCACCTAAATTCACACAGGTAGAAAGTGGTAGACCTGGGATTCAACCCATGTCCTGTGTTTCCAAACCCAATGCTCTTTCCACAGCCATATAGAAGATAATTGACTCACACACTTATTTCTTGCGTAATGAAATAAATCATCACAGCCCACAAAAAGAGGAGGTTTGATCCAGTGAAGACCAGAGGCTCATAGACTTAGTTTTAGAAAGTTCCTTTGAGGGCATCATGATCAACCTTTCATTTTTTACAGATATGGAAACTGAAGCTGAGAGTGGTTAAATGATTTGGCCTGATCAGTTTATTTGGCAGCTAATGAAGGTAGAAGGGGGGTCCCTTGGGATTTTTTTTTCAGGGGATTCCAGAATTGAACTTCAATCCTTTTTAGTCTCAATTTTAGAAAAAAACTCAGACCACAACACCTCTTAAAGAAGAGGAATCTTCATTCTAACAAACATGAAGGCACCATTCTGTTCCTTGTCTATCTTCCTGCTACTTTATAGTACTGACAAGCACCTAGAGTTTTGACATGGTCATCCTTCAAGGAAGAAGTATTCAATTCTTGACACTGCTGGGAAAAATAAAATTCCAAATAGCTCATATGTGGAATGAATTCAACCCTTGTTACCTACTCCCATCTCCCCAATTTCCTTTCCTTCTCAACACATAGACTGCAAAGAAGGCTAGCTTTATAAAAACCGGTGAATTGCAAAAGTAGGTGAAAAGAGGGGACTTATCAGGAAGAAAATTGAGAAAATAGGGAAACAGCTATAGATTTAAGAAAGAAAAACACGAACAAAAAACCCCAACAGCTTTCACATCCTTATAGTGTTGCTCTACCAGGCCAAATTAGGTCATATAAACCAGTTTTTCCAGATAATTTTAAAGTATTCTAGCCTCTAGTAGATCAAAAGCAACTGAAAGAACTAATAAACGACAAGCCTATTATTTAGGTGCAACTGAGTAGAAATGGTTTTGGAAAACTACTTCCTCAGGGTGGTCCATTTAAGTCAAACTTTAATTAACGTAACATGAACTTGGTCGAGTTAAAAAAAAAAAAATTCACTTTGTAACGTTTCTCAATTACCCTAACTGTGTAACATGGTCATTGCTGTTCCCAAGACTCTGGTGCCTTGAATATGACACAATAACAATAACATAAAAACAATAGTAAGATGGATTTTTATATTCTACTTTAAGGCTACATGAACTTTATATGCATGAGCTCATTTGATCTTTCCTGTAAAGGAGACCACAATTCAGTGAGGCAGGCAATGATCTTTTCCAAATCATGCTGTGGCTTTGATCCAAGTAATTGACCTTATAGTAAAAAGTTTTCAGTGTATAAGAACCTATGCTGACAAATGAGTACATCTACTGACGTGGCTAAAAATCCATTGCTTTCTGGAGAGTCTGGGAAGTATGGAAGGAAATAAAGAACTCTGAGTTCTGGGTTTGACACAGCAGGGGAGTATAAAATAGAACAGATTGGAGATGGAGAGCAGTTAAGCTGCCTAATGAAAACATGAACAAGAATAGATGTGGATCAGATTTTAAGATTCCTAGGACTAACATGGTCTTTACAGACCATGGTATGGTAGTGTTCAGAATTGGAAGGTACCTTGGAGATCAGTTAATCCAACCTTCTCATTTTGCTGATGAACAAACTAAGGTCCAGATTAGATCATGTAGCTAAAGTTGGGGGCAGAGCTAGTATTGGCACTTAGGTTTCTTGATTAGGTTTCCTAATTTTCTTTCTGTAAAATAAGCCCAGTCCTCATAGACATGTCAGCCCATGCTCCAAAGTCCACATGGGGACTGCATCAGCTGAGCCCTCTGCATGTGCTCATAAGGCCTGGTCTCATTGGCCATTCCATTCCGTTCTATCGTAATTGTTTTTTCCTGATTCAGCCCTTTTTTAAACCCAAGGCTCCATAAAAATACCTTCTCCTTCCTTTCATACTTTCTCTCCCTCTCCCTCCCCCTCCCCCCTCCCCGCCCCACTTTTGAAATCCTTTCACAAGTCTAGGTCCAGTTTCTCGAAAATCTCCTCAGCTGAACAACACCAGTGATCTGATCTACTAATATGTCTCTGAATACCACCTCATAAACTTTTGCTATAATTTATTTTTTGTGTGTTTTACATGCTTCTTTGTCTTACTCAACCAACTGAAATAATAGAATCTTAGAGATTAAAGGGGCAGGATAACAGAATCTAAGAATCCAGAAGGACCCCAGTGACCCATTGGTTCAATCCCAGTCTGCCATGCTTCATGGAAGGGGGGGGGGTTATCCAGTCTTTTTTGCTTGAAGATCTCCAGTGAGTGGGAACACTACCTCTAAGACAGCCCATTTACAGAAAACAGCTCAAAGGAGCCATCTCTTTGGTTTGGTGGTGGAAATAGCTATGATATGGTGACCCCAGGGAGAAAAATAGATCAGCAGCAGAAGGGCCAAGGAGGAAATTGGGGATCCAGTTGGATAATGAGATCTAAAGTTTGAAAGAACTTCAGTCTGAGGCCCTCAGTTTACAGATGTAGAAATTAAGTTTTATAAAACTTCAATGACTTACCCAAAGTCGTGTAGGTATTAAATAGCAAGTCTGGGTTCCAATCCAACCTGTGGACCCAAATCTAGTGCTCATTTACTCTACCAACCTCCATCTTTCACATCTTTCCCTCCTCTTTTCTCTGCCTCTTCCTTACACCAAATAGTATTTTTGCTTTGCTTTATTTTTCCTCTTTTATTCAGAGACCATAATTTTTTCTTCTCTCTTCATCTCTTGATCACACATTGTTCATTTATCAGAGAGAGGAGGGGCATAAGAAGCCTTCTAGTCTGACTCCCTAATTTTACACAAGAGGAAAGTGAAGGTCTGAAAGATTAAGTTATTTACCTATACTTGGGTATTTAGTATCAAATCCTCCATTTGATCCTGGGTCTTCTGATACCACATTTTATATATTTTCTACTCACCTTGCTGATCCTCTTCTCTTTTTCTTCTCCTTTACCTGAAATATCATCATAAGAGGTAATGTATTATCACCACCTCCTCCCAAAATAAAATAAAAAATATTCTGGATAAAAAAATATGTCCATGACCTATGCCTTCTCTTCTCAGGCGGTAAGCCCTTAATGGCAGGGCTTGGTTTGGGATTAAACTTTTTAAAAAAATTTCATTCCCATGCTCACAGTCCCTCAAAGGCTCCCTCTTCCTATGATGGCAAATCCAAATTCTGCTTGGCTTTCAAGACTCCATAATATATCCCTAACTTCCTTATTCAGTGATATGAGTACTCCTCAATTTCTACTCTCTCCTGTAAACAGGCTAATTATCTTACTTTGGCCTAGAAAAAAGTCATACTTGTTCCTACATTCACTCAGGTTGTTTCTCTCGCCTGGAATGCTCATGTTTGTCCTTTCTGACTATCCAAATCCTACTCATTCTTCAATATTCAATTCAAGTCCCACCTTCTCTATGAGGCCTTATGTCATAATTCCAATTTTCATTGATCTATATCCTCTATGGTGCTGAAACTGCCTAAGTTATATTTATCTCACAAATCAAAAATATGTAGTGGCATGGATTATTCCTTTTATTTTGTTTGTTTTATCTATCCAACTATATTGTAAGTGCTCTCAAATAGGAAATATTTTCAATTCTTTTTTATTTCTCCCAGGACTAGTGATAAACACTGAGTGTTTATCTGGCTAACGATAATGGAGAAAGGAAAACAGAATTTGGGTACCCTTAAGGAAAGATGTTTTAATCCAAATTTTATCCAAATTCAAATACAGTAGCTCCACCCAAATCACACAGAAACATTTATTGTCATCCATACAAATTGAAGGGTTGGCATCAAGATGTCTCTTTTTTGTCATTTCTCATGAGATCTTACCTTTCCTGTTTGCTATGGTTCTATCTCTCTCCTCCCCTTCTCAACTGTCTTGAAAAAACCATCTACAAGTGATGTTTCCTCTTAATCTCATCTAACCCCTCTGCAATGTGCCTTTAGACCTCATCACCCAAAGTGAAACCATTTCCTCCAAAGTTACCAATGGCCTCATCAAATTTCTTCATTCTTGACTCCTCTGCTTCAACTGGACACCTTTTAAATATCCTCTCATCTCTGGGTTTTTGTAGTCCTGTTCTCTCGTGCTTCTCCTCCTCCTGTCTGACCACTCCTTCCCAGTGCCCTTTGCAGGATCTTCCTCTGTTCCACCCTTTAGAGGTGGGGCTCTCTCTGGGTTCTGTCCAGGGCCATGTTCTCTTTTGTCTTTATACTTTTTCACTTGATCTCCTTAGTTCTTTGGCTCATCTCTGCAGATTCTCAGATTCTTATATCTAATTCTCCTTTCTCTAGGCTTTGATCTGGCAGGCATCACCAACTGCCTTTTGGATATTTGGTACTGAAAGTCCCCTGTGCAGTTCACATTCAACTGTCTAAATAGAACCCGTGATCTTTCCCCTCGAATTTGCCTCCCTCCTGAATTTCTCTGTTACCATTGTCATCACCAACTTTCTAGTCATCCAGCTTTGCAACCTTGGTGAAATTTCTTACTTTCTTACCCTACATATTTAATCAATTGCCAGATATTGTTGTTTTCATTTCCACAAAACTTCTGAGGGAAATTAAATATAGTTAATTTGTGATCTATCTTTTTTCCTCTTATTTTTGTCAAGAACCTACTCCTGAAAAGGTTACTTACTGAAGTAATGTAAGACAACTACTCCTTAACTAATTCTCACCCAAATGGGACCCTGCTTCCTGTTTACTCTATACAGAATTCCATTTGAGTTAGATCCTCCCCCAAGAAGTAGGAGCTTTGTACACGCTGCTTTCATTAAAGTTTGGAGTGGGGCAGCTAGGTGGTGCAGTGGATAGAGCACCAGTGTAGGAGTCAGATTTGAAAATTTGTTCATATGTGCTTCATCTGTTGTGTAGCAGAGTTACAGTCATAGCAATTACATTATTTTCCTCACCTCAGATACTTGACACTCATTAGCTGTGTGACCTTGGGTAAGTCACTTAACCCCACTTGCCTCATCCTGGGTCATGAGGCTGATGACCGACCTGTATAACCCTCCCTCACTCAAAACAAAGTCAAGTGCAAGTCATGTCATCATTTCTCTGATGGCATGGTCTCCTTTGGCAACAAAGGATGAACACACACACACACATACATATATACACACACACAAAGTTTGGGGTGACCTAATCTACAAAAGTGAGAACAAGTCATTGAAAACCTGATTGAGATGGTTTATATTTTTCTAGTTAAAATTTCTAGTAACTCACATTCCTTAGGAATTAGAGATGGGTGTGACTGGCCACATCTGAGGGGCAGCCCACTGCCTTCCCCACTTCCAAAGACAGGGAAGAGCTGCAATCTCTTAGCCTACTTTTTCATTAAAATGTCTACCACTTTGGATTGCCAGGGGAGGTCCCAATGATGTACTGTTAAGACAATCAGAAGGAAGATACACCTAGATGTAGAAGACTCTACCAGCTCTCACTTGGGCTGTTTGGACAAATGGAGACACATCCTTTATTAATAGATTACATATCCCTATTAATAAATGATATTATGCTCAGAGAAAGGGCCTCATTTTATTTATTGGTTCAGTTTTCCCTAAGACAAACATCTGTCCTCTCTCACAGCCACTGCCTTAGTTCAGGCTCTTATTGCCTCCTACCTGAACTATTTCAATAACCTCCTAACTGGTTTCCCTTCCTCATGTCTCTTTCCACTCCATTCTATCCTTCACATATCTGCCAAAGTGACTTTCCAAAGGCACAGGTAAAATGCCCTATAAAAATGCCCTTTTCCCTAACTCCCCCTGCCTCAGTGGCCACATTTAGGATTAAATACAAACCTCTTTGTCACTGAATGCTCTTCCTAACCTCATCTTTCCAATCTTCTTATATATATATTGCTCTCTTCTACACTATGGTTCAGTGATACTGATCTACTTGTTCCTTAGACATGATGCTCCATTTTCCATCTCTACATTTGTAGAGGCTGTTCCCCATGCTTGGAATGCTCTCCATTCTTGCCTCCACCTCTCAGAATCCCTGACTTCCTTTAAGATTCAGCTCAGATACCATATTTTTCTGGAGTTTCAAGTCTCCCCACTTGCCAATAACTTCTGCTTTAAGTTTAAGTTTTGTATATGCCTATATATGTATTGTGGTCTCTGCCTGTCCATTAGGATATAAGCTCCTTGAGACAGGAACTGTTTCTTTTCTTTTTATCTCCAGCACTTGGCAAAACCAAACTTTGGTTCCCAAAGTTATTTGACCTACTTGCCCCATTAAAAAAATTATTGTGATCCCCTGGAAATCTATTTTTTTTACCCTCCATTTTTTTTAAGTTTGTATCATTTCAAAAACATAAAATATTTTAAAAAATACATCTTAAATTTAACAATTTATTGTGAATTTATGGTTTTTTCCTACAATGAAGTTTTGAAGATGCAATATTGCATCATGTAACCATATAGTATCATATTGTAAACAAGTCATCACACACACATATTCCTGCTGATGCATGCTGGACTTCCCAACAATGACAAGCTCACCTACCAACACTTGCTTATTAAAACCTGTTGGTGGACTTGACCACTGATTTTGTGTGTTTATTTAGAAAATAATATAATTACTATGACTTTAACTCTGCTACACAACAGATGAAGCATGTGAACATATTTCAAAATTTTCTTAACTTCTCTTCTTTCCTTTTGCTTCTACTGCCCCCTTATTTTTATTCAGCACCCCCCAATTGCACCTGAGGTTACTACTGCTCCCACCCATGGTTCTAGGGGGTAGTATCTCTGGGGGTAGTATCCCCCATTTTGGGAACCTCTGATAGAACATAGTAAGCACTTTATACTCACTGATTGTACTTGAGTTGTTTTTTGTAATCACTTAGTTTTAAAACTGACATTATACACATTTTTTTCTCTTTCCCAAATCACATATCAATCAGCTGACGGATAAGATTCCCTTGACAGGGAAAGTTACCATTCCCACTGATGGGAAATCCTCTACAACATCATGCTATGTTAATTATAGTCATTACAAGCAATCCCTAAGCTGTCATTTTGTGTTTATGGAACAAAATATTTTTTCGTTTTAAGGATTGAGGAAAGAGAGGCATTCTGCCTAGCCAGCACAACCATGGGAGGAAGGCAAAAGACAAAACTACTTCCACCCCAATGCAGATGTATTTTCTGGTATAAAGGATGAAAAAAATTGCTATAGTTCAAAGATAACAATTTTCCTGGTATGACCTCAAGGTCTTTACAGAAAAATATATACATGTGTATATATGGATATATGTATACACACACACACACACACACACACATATATATATATAATATATATATATTTATAGAATTAGCATATTAATTTACCAAAGTATTCATCTGGGTAAGATGAGTCATTGCCAAATATTTTCACCTAACAGAACAATACATTTCCCTTCCCATATGCCAAATCATTTCCTCATTTTAGGCAGCCTTTCAGAAAACCAGTTCCTTTTAATCTCATCCATATTGTCACCTATGAGGAGAGGGTGGATGCTTGTTGACAAACCCTAAGCCACTGTAGGCCCCAGTGAAGTCATCTAATGGGAATACTCACCTTGGAAATGACCCTCAGGTTATAACCTGAAATTGATGTCATTCAGTTATTTCAGTCATGTTTGACTCTGTGGCCCCATTGGGGGTTTTCTTGGCAAAGACACTATAATTGCTTGTCATGTCCTTCTCCAGCTCATTTGATGAGGAAACTTAGGCAAACTGGGCTAAGTGACTTGTCCAGGGTCACACAGCTAGTAAGTTTCTGGGGCCACATTTGAACTCAGGAAGATGAGTCTTCCTGATTCCAAGCCCAGCCCTCTATCCATTGTACCACCTAGCTTCTTGAAATTAGGTTGGACCTAATAGAAATTAGGGAATGATCAGGTAGAATACATATTTTTAATGTAAATAGTATTTTATTTTTTCCAATTACACGTTAAGACAATTTTCCAACATTCATTTTTTATAAGATTTTGAGTTCTAATATTTTTCTCCCTTCCTCCCTCCTCTCCCCTCTGCCCAAGACAGCAAGCAATCAAATATAGATTATACATGTGCAGTCATGTTAAACATGTTGTGAAAGAAACAGAACAAAAGGAAAAATACCAGGTAGAATATTTAATACAAATGGAACATATAACAACAACAACTAACATTTAGGATGTGTCAGGCACTGTGCTAAGGGCTTTACTTTTGCATAACAGGGTACATATAAATCATCTCCAATTCCATAACAAATATGGACTGATCTGGTAAAAAGCTTTTCAGAAAAGTATGATATTTTGTGGTATAATTCTACGTTTCAAACATGTAAGTCAGAGACTCTGGTAAGCAAACTTCAGTGCCAGGAAAATAAGAATTTTCTAAGAGCAAAAAATGGTGGGGGTGAGGTTAGGGGTGGGGAGAGGAAGGAGGAAGGGAAATATGAAAGGAATGAAATGACATTGTTCACTGTTGGCTATGGTTACTGTGGGAGTATATTATGAAAGCTTTGATCACAAATCATTTTCTCAAAAAAGCATTCTTTAGGGAAGGGGGGGGGGGCAAGATAGCCTACCAAAAGGAACCACAGTTTCTTATACTATAAATTATCCCTTTGACTTGTCTAGTTTAATCTGAAGCTTCTTGGAAATGGATTGTATTACCACCTTTGTTTTTTCTTCCCTAACATTTTCCTTTTGTAGAATAGAGAAAATCCAAGAACTCATTTATAGCCAACACACAGCACATGTGAGTGGTTATGTGTACTCATTATCTTGTTTTACTCTACTGGCCGAAAAAGTTCTCATTCCTCTGGTTATTTTTAAATGTTTGTTTCTCATCTCTCCACATTCTTTGTCTAGAACCCAGAAAGGTTATTTACACGATAGCTTTGGCTCTGTGGGTCATTTCTTCATTGAGTTCATTCTAGAAGGGTAGATTTTTTAAAACTTTGTTTAGGGGAGGAACTGTTTTGGTAGTCTTTTAAATGATAATCTATATTCTCAATTAATATGCAGAAAGGAGTAAAAAAATATTAAATAAACAGATTGAAAGACTATAAAGGGTAGCAGCTAGGTGGCACAGTGGATAGAGTGCTGAGTGAGGAAGACCTGAATTCAAATCCAGTCTCAGACATTTAATAGTTGTGTAACTGTGGGCAAGTCCCTTAACCTTGTTTGCCTCAGTTTCCTCATCTGTAAAATGAGTTGGAGAAGGAAATGGCAAACCACTGCACTATCTTTGCCAAGAAAACCCCAAATGGGGCCTCAAAAAGTCAGAAACACCTGAAATTGATGGGGTACAAGTCCAAGCCAAGACCTTTTGGGAGGACTTTTGTCACATTTGTCTGAAGGGCCCTGGAAAGTCTGGCCTTGGAGGGGAGGGGCTCCTTGGATTCCTCTTCCATTTCTCCCAGGCCTGATACTCCCTATCTTCTGTTTAGCATTCTTTTGATATTCTTCCCTTTGATTGTATTACCTGCCACTCCCATCTATCAAGACCATCCCTGGGACCCCAGACTATCTGGCAACACCTGGATGCTTCCCTCAGTCTTTTCTGTATTTAAGTTCCATTTCACCTCCACGAAGGGGCTCAGGTTCAATCCAGCTCAGACTCCGTGTAGCTGCTCCTTAAGAGTCAACCCAGCATGGCGAAATCTTTAATAAACTTTGTCTTTCTTTGGCTTTAAGAAGGTTTGAGTTGAATTCATTCGAGCAGGACTCGGCGTGTTGGTATTTTGGGGTCCCCAGCACCTCTTAGACCTCAACAAAATGACTGAACAACAACAAAACTCCCTGAAGGCAGATATTGCTTCCTTTCTGCCCTTGGTTCTCTTGTACCTGAGACAGTGCTTTGCATGTAGCAGGAACTGAATACCTTTGGTGAGTTGGATTGAATTGAATCCCATTTCCTCATTCCCTTTATGAGAGAGCAGTAGGGGGACCCAAGTGCAGATATGAAAGTTTCCCCTAATACTGTGGACTCAGAACACATGGCCAGACAAGTAGCAAAAATGGAGGAAGCAAGACAAAGAGGCTTTTATGAGATGGTGACAGCAAAAGAAGCCAGGAATAAAGGCAGAAGCTCCGGCTGATAGATGAGTAGTTCGAAGTACCTGAGATCAGTGGAGAGAACACTTTTCAGGTAGTGAAATGGTACCTGACTAAAAATTAGGAGCTGCCAGACTGATGAATGGAAGCAAAGCTGAACGGGTCCTGGCAGAGTCTAGGAACTAGGATAAAGGCAGTGCATCTGATCTGGCCCTGGGGCCTGCTGTAGAGTAGGACAGCCAGGGTACTTATGGGAGATTCAAATTTTGATGCAAATTGTTGTGGGAACTATGATCTGAACTGCAGGGGAATCAATGAACTCAGGGATTCAGTGTGGAGGATAACAGTAGTGTTCTTAGAAATGTTTAACAATCAGCTCTCCATCCCCCTCACCTTCCAATAGAAGGAAGGCAGGACAAGTTTATTCTGCATTATAAGCATTTTCTCTATTACTTTCTTAAGTCTAGACAATCAATAAAGCAATAAATCGAGCCCTGTTTGCCGAGTTCCCAGGTGATGATGGTCACACTTAAAATTTAACTTAAAATTTTAAAATTTAATAGGCTCTCTTCAACAGAGAAGAACGAGTTCTAGCACAACACTGCTTATAACTCTTCCAACTTCTGTTCCTTAGTTGCTTTATAACAAAGTGGCTTTAAGATGGAAACCTTCAGTTGCTTGCAGGAGGAAAATGAATGACCCCAGGGGAGAAATAAAAACAAGCTAAATTTAGATATTCCCTGAGGGAATCCCTGGTAGCAGAGTGAGCAAAAGCATATGATTGTTAAGAAGTTTCCAAAATACGAGCTTGGGCCTCGGAGCCCAATCATTGGAGGCTGTGGGCTACCCAAGCTTTGGTGAAGAAGTAGAAATTGTATGTCTGAAGAAGCCCAAGGGCCTGAGTTTTCCTTTGATGCTTGGATGTAAACATCTTGAGGGTAGGGATGGTTTTGTTTTTCCTCTTAATTCTCTCTTGACTAGTCCTATGATTCATGTGCAAATTGTCCTCCATACATGTTTGTTGAATTCGACTGAATGAATTTATGCTGAATCTTAAGTAGTTGAGAATTTTAAAATTGCTCCATTACCTGGGAGACTTGTTTTCTACTATTAATGTAAGTAAATCCTTTATTTCTGTCTTTAATTTTCTCTAATGGCAGTTTTTTATCTTCTTTTGTTTTGGAGGGAGAAAGAAGAAGATGAATATGCTCCATATAAACTTAAAGGGCTAAGAAACCCCTGAGTTTTTTCCCCCATAATTAATCTAGTTTGTGAGCAACATTGCCTTATAGAGTAGTGGCACAGTGGCCTGAGGGGTCAAGAAGATCTGAGTTCAAATTTGGCCTCAGACACTTACTAACTGGGTGACCCTGGGCAAGTCACTTAACCCTGTTTGCCTCAGTTTCCTCATCTGTAAAATGAGTTGGAGAAGGAAATGGTAAATCACTCTAATATCTTTGCCAAGAACCGCCCTTCCCCCAAATGGGGTTATGAAGAGTTGGACATGATTGGAATGACTGAATGATAACATTGCCTTATAACAGCAGAAATGGAGGCAGCAAAAAGATTTATGAAAAAAAAATGAGACCCAGTTAATAAAGATGAAATAATAAAGGTCAATATAAATAATAAATGGTCAATAAAGATGAAACTAGAAGATGAAAAAGATCCCTCAAAATTTTGATAACAAACTTTTTTCCATCAATAACTGAGGAATCATTGTATTTGGACTCAACATTAGTCCTTGCTGTGTGGTACGGATGTAGAAATAACATAAAAGAAAGCAAAGATTGGAAGAGAGTGAAGGGAATATAAAAACGAAGGTATCAATAAAATTTGTTTGAAAAAATCATGGATCACTACTTTAAAAGACTATAGAAAAACACATGTCAACATGGATGCCTCCCTTCTCATCTTTACAGTCTTTATGACAGCATTTTACATATTTTGACAGCACTTTTGATGAAGATCTGAGATGAAAATGTGCAGGTTTTCACAAATGATATTCTATAGCAAACTAACGTCTTTGAAGTTACACAGCTGATGGCAAGGTATGCCAGACTCCTCTGTGTTTATTATATTGTATCCAGTGAGCCTAATCTTGTAACAACAATTAAGAAAGAAAAAAAAGAAAACAGGTTAGCAAAATCAAGTCTCACTGACCACGCGATCCCATCTCTCAAATAAGAAGGAGGGAGGTACATTTTCTCATCTCTTATCCAGGGCTAAGCTTGGTCATTATAAATGACACAATGGTTTGTTGTTTCATTGGTTTTTATGCTTGTGGTCATTGCCTACAGTATATATTGTCTTCCTAGGTCTGCTTATTGAGCCCTGCATGAGTTTGTATGCCTTTCTTTGTTCCTCTGAATTCCTTGTATTTGTCATTCTTTCTTAAAGAATGCGGTGATATTCCATTACATTTATTTACTGCCATTTTTTTAGCCATTCCTCAGGTGAGTGACAGCTTCTTTGTTTTTAATTCTGTGCTACCACCAAAAGTGCTACAATAAATATCTGAATCTTTGATCATGAGACAAATAATTATTTCTCTCTTGTATTAATAACTAATTATTGTATTAGGACCAAGGTTTTCTCCCTTACTCCACTTTCTTATCCAGAAATTAACCAGTGTGGAAAATCTTTCCAAAAGATTTACCCAGCCAGGATGGTTGAGATCTAATCATAGACAGTAAAAGAAATTCTAAGTTTGAGCTAATGGGTTCATTCATTCTTACTTATTGTGTTGCTTTTTGACAGACAGTTGATATGGAACTTGATGTCTCTTTGACCAAGACTTGTGTGATCCAAGTTATGTACCCCAAGACCCTTACTGGAATATAGCCAAGCCTCTCATTGTAATTTTCATTCTCTCATTAATTGTTAACCAGTTAAAGTTGATTGCTATACTCAGGAAGACCTCCTCTTCCAAGGGCATATAAGCTGTGAACCCACCTTCATGAACGGTCTTGGTCTGAGAGATGGCTAAATGACCATTTTTTATTAATAAAAATGCTGGCATTATTAATAAAATGATTAAATTACCTAGAAACTATCTCTCTAATTTTTTAAATGCCATAGTCATTAATTACAATTGAGGCACTAAGCAGGAAAATGTATATTAACTAATTTTTGTTGACATCACAGACAAGAGCTATTACAGAGTTCAAATGGAAGAGGGTCTCCTTACAAATGGTGAGATTCTCCAGATACTTCTATTTGCAAATGACATTTTATTGATTCTATCAGGCCCCAGAACACTGCACAGCCTTCTAAATGTGATCTGTAATCAACGAAAAAAAAATTATCCTAAATAAATACATAGGAGATACCAAATGGATAAAAATATCTATTGTCCATACTATTATATACACTTAAATTGCTAGCCCATTTGGTTATTCCTTCAGAAAACATATCTTGGATAACTGATGAGATAGAGAATAAAATGAGCAGAAAATTGAATATAAGGAGAGTGGGTATAAATGATTTTAGGAAATTTTACAATGCTTTTTAAAAATTAGATAGCATATGACAACCAAAAATAATAAAATAAAAATGAGTAGCAAGGTCTAAAATCTTATGACATTGAAAACCTTATGGACTTTAAACAAGGTAGAAACAACTGAATTAACAACACGAAAACAAAATTATCTTGTAGTGTGTCCCCCGACATGCCTAAGATTCTTCTACTATTGATGTGTCCTTTCTGTATTTATTTCTTTAAGGAAATATAGTTGTAAAAACTAAAATATCTTGAAAAAATTTAAAGGTAAAACAAAAATGTAGTAATAGTGATAATATAGTTCTGGTTTCTTCTGTTTTTGCTTGTGTTACCTTATATAGGTATTTCCATATTTCCTTGTATGCTTCATATTTATCTTGTTTTATGAGACCATAAAATTCCATTATATTAATATACCACAATTCACCCAGTCATCTTCCCTAAGTTGTTTTGAGTTGTTTTGCTATCACAAAGCATATGAATATTTTTGTACAAATAAGTCCTTTATTTCTTCTTATGATATTTTGACATGGAGTCCTAGCAAAATGTATTTCTGGGTTGAAATATGTTACATATTTATGACTCATGTTATATATTGCTTCTAAAATATCTGTACCATTCCCACTAACAATGTATTGGAATGGTTCGGTGCTGTTAATAATGACCCGAAACAAAAACCCCATCTTTCTAACACCAATGTTTTTCTAGAGATGTTATATAACTACAAATCACAGAATACAACAGTTTCTAAGTAATCAAAATAGGTCATGCAGTGCTCAATAGAGATCACGTAATGGATATAAAGAGCCCGCCACATATTAGCAATGATGGATTGTATACAAAAAGAGGCATAAAAGATATCATCAAAGAGATGTATGACTGAGAGAGGAGATAGGTTGCTCAAACATTATGAGATGACAGATGAACAGCTTGCATGCTATATTGGTATACAATATCAAAGGGCCTAGAAGGAGGGCCCTCTCACAGTGGGTTGTTGCCCTGTGGAAGTTTTCTTGGAAGACATGCATAAGAATGGAAAGGTGCTGATGAGTTGCAATTTACTCCATTGAAGGGAGTATACATATTGATGAACTATATGTAAAGATGTGGTCAAAATCACTTCACTCCATTTAGCTCTGATACATTTATTAGAAGAGAACACATCTCAGTTGTTTACCAGATGTAAAAAAGATCTAGGCTTTTCCTCAGGTGTGATAGGAAGTCTATTTAGATTGGCTGGTCATGGAGTCCTATGTAGAATCATCAAGCTAGTTGGAATTATAGATTTGAGTGTCCAACACTGAAGAGGAAAAAGTATTCCATTCAAACTCCTGGGAAGGAATTACCACTTGGGGGTGGGAGAGAAAGGACCACTGTGTCATACACACTTCCAGAGAACCTTAGAACTTTAGCAGGTGGGAGGATTGGACTTTTCATTGGTATCCTAGCAGCATCTTAGAAATGGTAACAGCTCATACAAGTGTCTCCATTGGGAGCCAAGAAGAGACTGGATGAAATGAGGAAAGCAGATTTAAAGTTTTACAAAGATCCCAGCAGAAAATCTACATCATAAGTATAGGAATTATCTTGAGGTTTCTAGCATAAAGACTTCCAACAGTATGTGTTGCTACATGTATGCTTTAATGTTGAACTTATTCTCCCCTAGACTCTGTATGTATTACTGGAAGAGTTGTCACAGAATTTTGAGGGGATGTTTTATACCGACCATTCTTTGTTTGTTCTTTACTATACCACCTCAGTAAATGCTGTTTCTAAAAACTAATTTAGTCTGGTCAGCTTATTAATATCATCTGAAAACATATGAGGGAAGCTTTCCAGTGGGAGACTTTGGATCTAAAGCATGAGAAAGACACTGCTTCCCTACTTTAGGGCTAGTCATAATACTCAGAAGGCATAAGGAGTGGCCAGAATCTGGACCCCTGATCTGTCAGTGTAAATGAGGATTTGGGGTAAGGACTTCCCCTTTTCATGTACAGCATGTATTACATCTGGATCTATTGAGGAATCTTATTTCATAAATTCAGTCTCTGAGTTGATTAGCTACACTCATAGAACAGTAAAACATTAGAACTAAAAGAGGACTTTTGAAATCAGCTAGTTCCAACCTTTCCTTTTGGAAAACTGGAAAACGGGCACAGAGTGGGAAAGAGCCTGGTTGGAACTCACACGGATCTCTCTTATGTCTAACTCGTTTTTCCTGTTAGGTATGTAATTAATTCAATATGTAACTTTTAAAGCTGTTTATCTTTGCTACGCTTCCTTCTGGCTTTCCTGTTGTTCTTTTCATTTAGAAACATGTTTCAATGCCCTTCTTTTCTTTTCTTGAAAGAAAGTAAAGACAAAAAAATCCTTATAAGAAATAAATCTGCTCAAGTTAAGCTGATCTGCATGTAAAACATGTCTTATTCTGCATTTTGGTTCCAAGCTTGGCTCTTCAGTCCCTTGGAGCGATGAGTTCTTAAGTCTTTCAAAGTTGCTTTTCTTTACAGTGTTGTTATTGTATCAATCTTGCTCAGCTTGCTGCAAGATCACATCAACCCTGAAATTCAGGCTCCTTTAGTCCTGCCTGTTACTTGGGCCACTCCCTCTCACTGGAGAAGATGGTCGTCTAAGAATTCTTCCCAGATCCTCTATTTAAAGAGGGGGCCTACAGCAGATGCCTCATAATTTCCTGCCTGGCTGCAGGACTTCATCATGCCCTCAGCCTGCTACTTTCCCTCTTGCCCCACCCTTTCCCGGTTCTTTTTATGGATTGCCTTCTCCCATTAGATTGTGAACTCTTTGAGGACAGGGATTGTCTTTTGCCTTTCTTTGTATCTCCAGTGCTTAGTATGGTGCCTGGCACATAATAGGTATTTAATAAATGTTTGTTCACTGACTCATTTCACTCTGTGTCAGTTCTTTCAAGTCTTCTGTCCTTTTCTAAAATTTTTTTTTACGATACAACAGTGTTCTATCATATTTATTTGGTGGTCATTACTCTAGTTTCTAGGATTTTTCTGTAACAAAAAGAACTGCTATAAATATTTTTGTAGATATGGGGCCTTTTCTTGTTTCCTTAATCTTTTTTTAAGGAGCATAATATAGACCTAATATTAAATTTCTTCTTAACCATGATTTGCCCCTACTTTTTCTAGCTCAAAAATTGTTCTCCTTGATAGTGGAAACTAAGCAAAATAGACTTGCATAGTTCTGCCATATCTCTGACATCTGTTAACATTCTCTCATTTGCCCCAGGTAATGGGGTCTTTCTCATTTTTCTTCTAGTTAGGAACACAGAAAAGAAAAAGTCCTAAGAAAGATGCAAAAGACACTGTGTTGGCAAATCTGTTATAAAGCTAATGGATAATTGGCCTGTCATTACAGTCACTTATTTTATGAAAAAGGTGACAAAGTGTCTAACAAAAATATTTGGATATCTTGGGAATGAAGATTGGAGAGTGGTGAGATTTATTACTTTGCCATGCTTACAATAACGACTTCGATGTGATAATTGCTCCTAATGGGAATAAAAAAAAATCACTCCAACAAATAAAACAGTTTAGGAAAAGAAATATTGTCCATAGACGCAATAGTTAGATTTTCTGTTCACTCATGAACATTAGCCTTTTGATAGTTTTTGATCAACATTTACATAAAGTTCCCTGAGTCTTGGTTTCTGATAATTCCTTCAGCTTCATGAATATTTTTATTTCTGTGTTCTATTTCTTATTTATTTACCAATACTTATGTTCATTAGATCCATCTATAAACATTAATTTGACTGGTGTTGCTCTTAAGTGTGAGCTTTTTGTCTAGTGACTAGAGAACTAAAATGTTATTGGAAGAACTGAGCCAAATAGATGGTGACATTCTTGTGATGAGTGAAAACAGAAGACAGAAGTCAGTTGCAGCTAAATGGAAAGACTCCCAGATTCTTAGAAGAGAGACAAACAAGGGAGAGGGTAGCTTTGGTTTCATTTATTTATCTAAAGCAAAACAACTAACGAACTCCACATTCTGAGGCATGGTGACCTTTAGAATGTATATTTAGAAGAACATTGTATACACAGTGATTGTAGGGGGGAAATCATGGTTAAGAAGAAATTTAATATTAGGTCTATATTCCACCCCTTTAAAAAAGATTAAAGAAAGAAGAAAAGGACCTATATCTACAAAAAATTTATAGCAGCTCTTTTTGTTATACCCCACTGATCTAATACCCTATATATAAGCAAAGGCCAGCATTGGGTTTTTCTGGGTGTTGAAAGTGTGACACAGTGTTTAAACACATTTGTGCCTACTTTTGTCTTACTGTAGGATGATATGACATTTGATTTACTTATCACATTATTAATTTATTATTACATTACCAATTATAACACTCTTGTGAGTAGTAGAAAATGTAAGGAATTTTATTCCTTCTCAGGATGGACATCAATAACAAAATATATTTCAGTGCAAAAATCAGTGGAAGGCTTGAAAAATTTCTGAAAGACAAATGAGCCAAACCAACTCCTTCTCTTTTAGGATATGCTATAAAATGAATATTTAAAAACACTTGCAACTTAATCCTAGAATTGGAGGGTATAAAATATCCTCTCACTGCTATTTAGTTGAAAGGCTGGTATAAAAAAATAAGAAGACACAAAATCCAAACATGGCTGATTAAACGTACAATGACAACCAACTAGTTGAGGGATTCTAAAGATGACTTAACTATTTATTACATCTTATCGTTCAGTTGTTTCGGTTACATTCAACTCTTTGTGACCTCCTTGGTGAAGAGACTGAAGTGGTTTACCATTTACTTCTCCAGCTCAGTTTACAGATGAGGAAACTGAGACAAATAGGGTTAAGTGACTTGCCCAGGGTCATGCAGCTCGTAACTATCTGAGTCCAGATTTGAATTCAGGAAGGTGAGTCTTTCTGACTTCAGGCCTGGTGCTTTAATCACGTGCTACCTGGCTGCCCAATTTATTCCATTGGATCACAGATTTAGAGCAAGAAATGATCTAGAGACTGTCTACTTCAATTCCCACCTTTAACATATGGGTAAATTGAGGCATATATGAGGTTAAGTGATTTTTATTTCAACTTCCCAGAAGTAGAACTGGGATTGAATCCAAATTCTCTGCATTTCATAGCATTCTTTGCATTGTACTACATTTATCTCATGTCTCTCCTTCCTGTCCCATTTTATGAATCTTTTGGCAACCTAAAGTGAGGATGAGCTTTGTGAGACATAATCTCCTTCCTTCCCCTCACTCCCCACCACATGTCCAAAAAACAAAAACAAAGTTATCTAGTACTCTAAAGTTTTCCAAAGCACTTTATAAACATCATCTGGTTTGATTGTAAAGTTTTTATGGTTGAGTTTCAATTGGACTAGAAGGGCCTAGTGGTTATAGGATTTACCACTCTGGCTGGGTCTGCCTGCCTTGCACTGCTTCATGGGTGAGTATAAAAATTACCTTTAAGGGGCCTGCTGAGCCAACAAACTAGTTATAAATAAAAAGTTTCTAGATTAGTAATGGAATGAACTTTCATTTATGTGGTTAATAATATATCAAATGTTAAATATTATTGAATCCCCTATCAGAGGGAAGACAAATGGTCTTTACTACAATCAAAAGATATAAGGAATGAGATCATTTAAAATGAATCCAAAAATGGCCATGACTGGGATAGCAGCCTTGAAATCTTGAACAACAATAGTTCAAGTAGAAATCATAACAAAAAGCGAATGTTGACATGGGGCTTTTCCAGCTGTTTGCCTGTTATTGTAGGATAGTGGAAATAAATATATATATATGGTTCACTGACCTAGAATTGGCCACCCAGCTCCAGAGTTATAGCAAACTAACAAACACCCAACTGCATGTCTAGGTTTTGATTTAATTTTATATGGTTGCCTCCCTATCTCATGGTCTTTGTTCTGCCTGCCAAACACAACATTTATTCCCTGGCCCAACTTTTACCCAATCTATGGCCCTGATTGAGCCTTAAGTGCTCTCACACGTGTTTATTTGTTCTGGAAGGTCAGGGACAAAGTAGATAAACAAAAAAGGATATCCAGGACAGAGCAGGGCACAGAGTCAAATTGTACATTTCAGATTATGCAAAAAGAAATTATCCTTGTTCAAAATGCCACATTACTAGGAAGGTGGTCAACAAGTTATATACAGGGAGCTCCTGGTTATCCTAAACAAAAGATAATAGATTTAGAGCTAGGAGGAAGCTTGGAGGTCATTTAGTCATCCTTTTTCCCTCTCACTTTACAGAGTCCTGGACTTTCCTGAATCCTCTGTGCCCCTCAAATATTAGCTGTTCTGTGTCCCATTCCTTCAAAGTCCCAAAAGGTAAAAAATTGACTAATCTGATTAATTTATGTGAAGATGTGTCACCACTTGCAGCAAGCCTATGTATATTTTAACAGGTGTCTTCAGTGCCTTAAGCCAAATGAGTGATGAAATTATTAATGGGGAAATGAATACCAACATTTATTTGACTAATATTTATTGAGCAACTATCATGTACAACACAATTTGTTAGTTGCAGTGTAGGATGCATAATTTTATTATACATACTCCCCATTTGCAAGGAGTTTATCATCTTGTAAGGGGAGATGAGACAATTATTTGTTATATGAGGTAATGTGATGAGTGTGCTCCAGGAGTGAGAGGAAGGAGGAATAACTTCCAACAGGTTTGATCAGAATCAGAGAAGAGGCATCACTTGAGAAAGGCCTTGAAGGAAGGGTCCAATTTTGGTAAAAATTTGGCAAAAATGGGAGTGGAGAGGGCACTCCAGTTATAGCAATGGACATAAATAAAGGTTATGTGAAAAAAAAGCATAATGTATGCTTGAAGTAGGGCAACTAGATGATGCAGTGGGCAGAGTGCTGGGCGTGGAGTCCAGAAGACTCATCTTCTTGAGTTCAAATTCAGCCTCAGACACTTACTAGCTGTATGACCCTGGGCAAGTCACTTACCCATGTTTGCCTCAGTTTCCTCATCTGCAAAATGAGCTGGAGAGGGACATGGCAAACCACTTCAGTATCTTTGCCAAGGAAACCCCAACTGGGGTCATGAAGAGTTGGATGCTACTCAGCAAAAGCAACAAAATATTTGAGGAGTAATGAAAAATCTTGGTCCTTCTGGAATGGAGGGGAGGTAGTTATTAGGTCAATAAGCATTTATTGACAAATAGATGCAGAAACAAAGACAGTCCTTGACTCAAAAAGTTTACTTTCTAGTAAGGGAAGATAACACATAAAAGGAGCTGAGGGCAGAAGGGAAACCTACAGAAAGAAGGAGTTAGTACTGGACAATAAGGGTTAGAAAAGTTTGCAAAGACAGAATTCCAAATCATCCCTCTTGAACTGAAGCCCACTCTCTCTGAAGGTCTATCTAGTCCTTGGAAGGATGGGCTTGGACTCAAAGGTGCTATTGCCAAGCAGTCCTCCATCAAGTTAACTCTCAGGTGTGACATATCTAAGCCTACTTCCAGATTTGCCACCTGTCTAAGAATACTGTCTATGCTTCAACAACTGGATCCCAGTTGTCCAATCCACTGTTACATAAAAAAAGGAACATGACCTGATTGGAAATATATGCTATCAGCTGTATGCTATTAGCTTCCTCACAACTGTATCCTGATTCTACTTTTTATACTTTCCTCCTCTCAACCATCCTGCCCTCTTTACCCATGCCTCCCAGTAAATAACATGGTCTATAAACTCCAACAACAATTTTTCTCTGTTGACAATATTTGAGATGAGGAGGGATTTGTGAGCAGACTGGCCATGTTTGTTATTTCTTTCTTCCCCCAATGACTCAATATCCAGGTGGATCAAGTAGCATTTCTGAGGGCATAACGAAGGATGGGCTACCCAACACAGAGAATTTCTTTCTTTTTTTTTCCTATTCAATCCCTAGTGTTCTGTGTCACATGCAGAAGTCAAGATATCACCCTTGTGATGATACTGGTCATCTTCGAGAATGAAGGATGAACAATAATCTCTGATGGTAGAGAAAGCTTAAGGGTAAGGTAGGAAACCCAACCCAAGCCTAGAGTGGAAGTAAGATGAAAATAAGGCAGAATGTGAGAGTGGGGAATAACTTGTTTTATTTAAAAAAAGAAAACAAAACATGGTAATTTTATCTAATTAGAGAGTCTTTGACATCTGATCTTTGTGTCTGAATTATCTGTAGGGAGAGACTCAATTAAAAATTATTCTGAACTAGAAGATCATTAACAAACATAAATATTTCTAATATAAAGCCAGAAAAAAGAAGTTGTATATGAAACCACAAATTTTACATATAGCCTATTTTAAAAAAATTATTAAATACAATGTGATTATACCAACATTTCTCTGCTTGTCTATGCCCCTTCTTAAAACCTCCATCTGGAAAGACTCAGTAGTGTTCATAACTGGGTATGGTAGGCTGGACCCAGATCAGGCAAGTTTTCTGACAGTTTAAATTTGATATTGGAACAAAATAAGATGCAGGTCATTCGGCATTTAGCAAAAGAGGATTCACTTAGTCATAGTAAGGGAAGGATTTTTAGCAAGGATAGGTATTGAGTTGATTCAAGTCAGCAAAACTCTCTTTGTGATCCACTACCTAAGCAGCTCAGAGCCCCACCAACACCTGGCTGGTTTTGTACTCAGGCAATGAAAAGTGACGTCAACCATTTGAGATCCTAATACCTTGAGACAGGGGTGGGGAACCTGCAGCCTTTTAGGTCCTTGGGTATGGCCTTTTGACCCAGTCCAAGTTTTACAGAACAAATCCTTTTATTAAGGGGATTTGTTCTGTGAAGTTTGGATTCAGTCAAAGGGCTACACTTGAGGACCTAGAAGGCCACATGTGACCTGGAGGCTGCAGGTTCCCTAACCCTGCTTGAGTCAACCAATTCTCACAGAAAATCTCAATGTCTTTTAGGGAAAAACTAGCTTAACCTGCATGGGGGAGGAGTAGCTACAATTAGAAGACTGGGGAAAAAAATCTTCTTATCAAACATCTTTAATAAAAGTTTAACATCCAGGATGTTTAAGGAACTGATGCAAATCTGAAATGCCAAGTCATTTCTCAATCTACAGTGGTATATGAAAAATAAATTTTTTAAAAGAAAAAATATCAACAATCACTAAACACTTGAAAAACTGTTCAGAATCTCTAATTATCAGAGAAAGATGAACCAAAGTAACTATGTGGTACAACTTGTGATGTTTAAAAAGTTTTGAGACCTAGTTTCTGAGAAATTAAACATCATGCTAGCAATAATTAATAAAAGGGGCCAATGTAACCCACTCAGTGCTTCTATGCCCTTGGAAGAGTGGGTATTCTTGAGGGGGTAATCAACTCTGATTGGTTAACAAGTAATAAGAGAATGAATATTATAATGAGAAGTGGCCCTATTCTAGTGAGGGGCTGGGGGCCATGCCTGATTTTGTCACTCATGGATGAAGACTGTCTTAAACCAGACCACCTCAAGCCTAGGGCAATCTAGCCTACTCAGTGAAACACAATGGCCCAGAATTCACCTTAGAGTAAATTCTTTTTAAGGTTCTCTAGTTGGGTGGGGCAACAACTCCAAGATTTCACCTCATTTTCCAGCCCTGCCCTCAGTAAACTAAGTTTTGATCTAATCTCCAAAAAAGAAAGGGAAAAAATCCTGGATCTCCTCAATATTAACACTTAGTGATTCAATAACTATTTCTCTCACACATCATCACCATCCCTCACAACACATCAAATTGGTTAGTTCTGTTATTTGCTGTGCTATTATTTTCCCTACTTAAAAGATGAATGAACTGAAGTAGATTTGCCCAGAGTCACCCAATTAGTAAGTATGTGGGGCTGGATTTGAATTTAGGTCTTCTGGCACCTAGCCCTCGTTGCTTTAGTATCCATTGGCCTATTGCTACTCCTTTATTCACTCCCTCTGTGTTCTTGTCTTGTCTTGTCTTTACTGTGGTCCTAAGCTCCAGTGACACCACCCATGTTACCTCCAGGTAACACGATTCTCAGAACATACAGCTTAGCCCTAGAATTTCTTGGCTTTCATTTAATAACCCAGGAATGTTCTTCAACTGACTCCACCTTCCTTCCCATTAGATTATAATCGTTTTGTAGGCGAGGACTGTCTTTTTCCTCTTTTTGTGTCCTCTGTGCTTAGCACGTTGAAGGCACTTAATAGATGTTGATCAATTGATTGCTTATGTCCAGAAACTCTGTCTTGTTTTTGTTACACAAGGATCCTCCAGCTTCTGCCCATTTTGTGTTTTGGTATTTCTTGGAACATGTCCTTTACACCTGAGTTTAGTTCAAATTATGCAAATGACTACATATCAGTTTTTTTCTGAAAAAACTGTTTGCAACCCACCTTCCAAACTGCCAAAAGCTCACTTACCTCATTGAGGGCAAGGATTGTTTTCACTTTTCTCTTTGCATTTCTAGTGCCGATTAGATAGTAGGTGCTTAACTATTACTGGATTCAATTGAATTGAATCTTTTTGCTGGGAAGTCAGTCAGATCGTTATCCTCAGGCAACTAATGACTAATAGGTCAGAGGCTCAGCCTGTTTTCAATGTGGGCTTAAACTGGGAATTTCTAGAATCTAGAAAATCTAAAAAAATATGTGATGGGGTGCTGTCATGACATGCGACCATCCCAGAGCAACAGGAAGAGGTCTGGAAGGATGGGTGGATAATCAAGGGAGGAGAGCAGTGGGAAATGCCGTAGATAATGTAGGAAGGCAGACATTGCATGCTTCAGTGGTAGGCAACACCTAGGTGCGGTAGTGGGCACTTAGTATATATAGCATCTGGCAGTAGGGCATGGTCAGTGGATAGAAGGCAGTCAGACTGGCACTCATTAGGAGATCTGATATTAGGTCCCAGGGTCCCAGGCACAGGTGTTATGTTAAGAGGAAGGTTCTAGTCCCTAAGAAGACTGGTGAGAGAAACTGGTTAGAGTGCGGGACTTAATCAAGGTACAAGCCAGAATTCAAGATAGTCAAGTCCTGGACCTGGGATGCAAGGTAGTTATAATGGACCCAATAACTACAACCAGGGTAGAGGGTCAGAAGGGAATCAGCATCAAAGCTGACTTAATGCTGAGCTGTCTGAGTGATGTTCTTTAATGTCTTTAGATATTTGACCAGGTACCAGCTCAATTTCCTCATCTGTAAAATGGGGAGAATGATAATTACCTTCCTTACCTCTCAGGGATGTTGTGTGGAAAGCCCTTTGTTAAAGTAAAGCACTAGATAAATGTGAACTCTTATAGACTGAGCAGTACTGCAAAGTCTGGAATGGGGACAAGTTTGTATTGTTGAGTCATTTTAGTCATGTCCTATTCTCCATGATCCCATTTGGGGTTTTCTTGGCAAAGACGCTAGAGTGGCTTGCCATTTCCTTCTCCAGCTCATTTTACATATGAAGAAATTGAGGCAAGCAAGGTTAAGTGACTTGCCCAGGGTCACAAGTTTGTAAGTGGAGTTTAATCACACACACATAATATAGGAATTGCCCATATTATTCCAAAGGTTTAGGCAATGTCCCATTAAAGCTCTTAACTTTAGAGAGCTTTTACATATTTCAGAATGGGCAAACTGCTCTTCAGTATATGGGGTATTTCCTAAATAAGACCCTGTCTCTTCCCTTCTTCTTCCTTCCTGGTTTGTTCATAGTACCTCATCCCTAGAGAAAGGATAAAACCAGTGGGAAAAATAAAGG
The DNA here is from genome assembly GCA_028658325.1 of Potorous gilbertii. Taxonomy (NCBI): domain Eukaryota; kingdom Metazoa; phylum Chordata; class Mammalia; order Diprotodontia; family Potoroidae; genus Potorous; species Potorous gilbertii. The sequence goes on along the minus strand of CM053771.1, from coordinate 201,553,878 downwards.
AGCCAAAGACAAAAAGCATAATCTAAAGAGTTAATAGTCCATATAATGCTGTTTGGCCTGTGAGTAAGCCAAATGGCACATGGAGATTGACTATTGATTTTCAGGAATTAAATAAGGTTGAAGGTGTTGTAAGTGACTCCCCTGGCAGCAGCATACCTAGAGATGAGGATCAGGCTCTCCCCCTGCATATATGTTTTCTGTGTTAGATATTGCTAATGGCTTCTGGGCTCTACCTATAGATTCCAGATGGCAATAGAAACACTGCCATTACTTGGTAATTGATCAGTAATATGCCAATAATACAACCTCCTAATCCCAACTGCTCTTTTATAAATTACCTCCAAGCTACATATGAGCAGATTGCATGGTGAAATAATTCATTGTAGGACCATAGATGTAGGGTTAGAAAGGACCTTGGAGACCAGCTTGTCCAACCTATTTAATTTATAGATTTATAGAAGAAGAACCTGAGAAGTAGAGTGGCTAAGTGACTTGTCCTCTATTTCAAGTGTCTGCATCTCTGTTTCCAGAGTCATCTCCAGTGGCTAATAGGCAACAATCCTTTCTGTTCCTAGCTAGAATGACCCTCAGACAACAGTGTCATTCTGACTCTGGGCCCCAGTGTTGAGTGATAGCCTCAGAAATGATGAGGCTGGACACTGGGTGAATCTTCTGCACAGAATCTCTGGACAAGAATACAAATGATGAGTTCTTCATCTGTAAAGGGGAGTGATTGGACTCACTAGGTGACTGCTAAGATTTCTTTGCATTTTAAATCTATGATTCTATGAGTCTACTAAGTAAGCTAATTAGGAAATAGTACTGGTTCTGTTGGCCCAAAGTTGATTAGTGATTGCATCAATAAATCAATCAGCACACATTGTGCTGTGTGGTAGTTCATCCATTGAGTATGCTAGGAATAAAATATGGAGCTTGTGAGAAAGTGCTAGTAAGTTTTCTAGAAATTTAAATAACAGATTGAAGGGGAAATAGGATTCAGGCCATTCCTCAAATTCTTCAAAATTGGCTGGCAGATAGTTATTGAAAGGGAGAATTACAAAAATATTAATTAATGGATGAGGAAATTGAGAGTTGGTGAGCTAAGAACTGAACTTGGCAGAACCCTCCGAGGTGATTTGTGGGGTTGGAAGTGGCAAATTCTTTGTGAATGACAAATAGGCCATATTACAACCACCTGTATTCTGAGGGAAGAACTTTAAGCAATTAAAGAAAGTGGATGAGACTTGACAAAGAGAAAGGAGTACGATATTAAGGATACACAGTGTAAGATTTGTAAGGTAAACCTATGGATGTACTATAGCAAATTTTTAACAGCCTGCTTCTCCCCTCTCCTTAAATGTGCACCTGGAATGTTTTAAGTTTAATCCGCATTGTTAACATTTTCTCCAACACTTTCTTAAGTTTAGACAAAACAAAAAGAATAAATCAAGCCCGAATTGTAGCATTGACTTATTTCCCAGGTGTAAACAATCACACTGAAGACTTAACAACTGACTCTCAAAAACAGATTCAAGCCAGCTGAGGACAAGGGTGGGGGAGGTACTAGCAACTGGGAATATCAGGAAAGATTTCATGAAGAAGAGGAACTGAGAGACTTTCTAGAAAAATGGGAAAAAGCCCTATGGCACAGGCAGTGGCTAAAGTAGGGGGTGAGTACCTCGCTGATTTCACTGGCCTCTGTCAGGGATAAGGCACAGTTAACAGGGCCACAGGAGAAGAAACTTCAGGGGGAAACAGCATATGGCCTAAATCATGATCCAAGAAAGTAAAATCAAGTCATTACCAGGTTATGAAAACCAAAGGGGCAGACTGGAGGTAGGAAAAGGAGTTAGCAAAATGGGCTCCAAAGCAGGAAAACCACCAGGGAGTCCAGGAGGACACAGGAATAGAGAAGGGGTAGACCAGCAATGTTAGCAGACAATGTGCTCGTCTTATGTAACTTCTCAGCAGAGAAAGCAACTTTCTATTTGCTGTTACCGTCCATGCTCTATCCACACTCTGATGCAATCAGGGGACACAGCTTAAAGCAGGGCAGGCCAACGTCAGTGTTGAAACATCCAGAGTATTGGATGAATTTGTACTCCTTCAGCCAGGAGACACCACTGACCTAGACCCTTTGCGAGTAAGAATAGTTATACAGGAAGCTTGCAGAGAGTTGAGCCTCAGGTGATCTACTCCTTGTCTCAGCTTCACTCTGCTCCCTACTCAGCTCTTAGAGCTCCAAGTTCTCTCTGGAAAACCTCTCTGAACAGTCTTAATATGTTGATGCCTAAGCAGGCATCGCTGGTCACTTCTCTTGTTGGTGAGTTCTTCCTAGAACCTGTATTTTGAAGAAAGGTGCTAATAAGCTATTTTTTATTTTCCAGGCTTTGCCACCATGCTTCTGAATGGGTACCTTCCTTCTCTACCCTCTTTTCAACCCCCCCCTTTAAAAAATAATTTAAAAAATTAATTTTATTTGTCTTATTACATTTTAAGTTCTGAACTTCCTCTCTACTCCACACTAGAGGCCACCATTTGATGCAAATCTATAAATATGTGTAAATATGTGTATATTGATATATGTAATATGTAAGTACAATATAATATATTTATGTATTATATATAATAAAAATAAAGCAACATAAATATATGCTGCTATATGTAAAATCACTATGCATATTTCTATTTTTCGGTTCTTTCTTTGGAGGTGGACAGCATTTTCCTTCATAGATCCTTTATAATTGATTTGAGTATTCATAATACTCAAAATATCTTGGTTGTTCACTATTATTCTTCAAACAATATTTGTTGCTATATACAATGTTCTCTTGGATCTGCTAATTTCACTTTCCATTATTTCACGCAAGTCTTTCTATGTTTTTCTAAAATCAAACAGCTCATCATTTCTTACAACACAGTAGTATTCCATCATAATCATATACACAACTTGTTCAGCTATTCCCTGATTGACGGGCATTCTCTCAATTTCCAGTTCTTTGTCACGACAAAGAAAACTGCTATAAATATTTTAGATCATATAGATTGTTTTCCTATTTCCCAGATCACCTTGGGAAGTAGACCTAATAGTGGTATTGCTGGGTCAAAGGCATAATTTCAAGTTGCTCTCCAAAATGGTTGGATCACTTCAGTTCCAACAACAGTGTATTACTGTCCCAATTTTTTCACATCTCCTCCAACATTTGTTATTTGTCCTTTCTATCCTTTTTAGCAACCTGAGAAGTGTGAGATGATATGTCAGAGTTGTTTTAATTTGCATTTCTCTAATCAGTAGTGATTTAGAACTATTTTTTCATATTAAAAAAAATCCCCTTTAATAGGTTATATTATTCCACATTAGAATGCAAGTTCCTTGTTCTGTCTTTTCGCTTTGAAATGTATCCTTGACCAAAGCACTGTGCAGCTTGGCACATTAAATATAATGCTTAATAAATGCTTATTGATTGACTGACTGACTTGAGGATGTTAGAGTGATACTTGACCCAGTGTCAAAATGATTAGTTGGGGTTCTGTGTACAGATATTTCTGTGGTTCCAGTGAGAAACCTTCCTACCATAGCATTAATATAAATGTGATTTAAAATCATGAAACAATCTAGATCACAGTAAGTCACACAAAATTTTACCTTTTGAGAGGCTGAAGGTTTTCTACAGTAATGACTAGACCTGTGTTCATCAAATTATTTTAAGTCACATGATTACCTTTGAAACTGCTGAATGCTATAAACCGTCCTGGCACTTGGTAAGTTGGAGATAGTTTTACTTTTTTGCTCTGATGACATACATTATTTGAATTTCCTTAGTTTTGCTGACTGTGATTAATCATTTCTCATATGGTAACAATATTAATAATAATATAAATAGCTTATGGAGAGAAATATCAAAAGAACATTTTAACTGAAATGTGGAAAAATGAGCTGAATTTTGTTTATGGATAATTTCTTCCAAAATGTTTAGTATATATGCCAATTGTTAAAAAACCTCAAGATTAAAAGTTAAATAGAACAATCCACTACTAAATTTGAATCAGACTTTCTAGGATGGTCTTATGGGACTTTTTCAGAGTGAAGTAGGAGAAAACCTTAGAAGGCAGATGTCTAGTATAGATAGAAGAAGCATCTTTTAGAACCAATAATTCTTTTGTCAGAGTTCCATGTCAGAAGTTCAAAGTAGATTGACTTCAGTTTTATAACCAGGATACAGGAATATTTGGAGGAAATTTTTGTCTTTGAGATCCCACATTATGGATTTTGTAATCTGTCATTTCTTTTTTTTATTTATTTTATTTATTAAGATAATGTAGAAAATAAAGAAGCTGGTTTCATGAGAAATTAATGAGAAGATTTTAAAATTTGTCTTTTTTTCCCTCTAGTCCATCCTCCACATAGCTGCCAAAGTAATATTCCTGAACAATAGATCTGACCTTGTCAACTTCTCTGCTTGATAGATTCTTGTGTCTTTTCCTTCCAAGACACAATACAAACTCATCTTTTCGGCATTTAAAGCAAGCCACAACCTGGCTCAAAGCAACTTTTCTAAAGTTATGTACTGTCATCTTTACATTCTTCTTGAGGCAAACTTCTTGATTCAAATTTGATCTAAACTGGCCTTCCTGCTGTTATTCACACCCAAGCATTTCATCTCCTGTCTGTGATTTTTTTCAGGTTATACACCATGCTTAAGTGATGAATGAAAAACCTGAGAAATAGATTTTCAGGGTAATTAATAATCAATTAATCAGGATAGCTGACAATAAATAAAGTGATAGTCAGTGATTTCTCTTGGTGACCAAAGACAAATCCGTGGAGTGCCTGGAAACCTTAAATATTTTTTTTGAAAGGGAATGCCCCTGACAAATGAAAATGGATCCTGATTGGTGGACATTTAATGAGGAGATGGGCTAGAAGTCTTCAGATTCTCTTGCTGAGAATGTGGTTTGATCATGAGACTCAGCTACCTCCAGTAATCTGGAAAGGGGAATCCATCTTCATAAAGACCACTGTGGTTGCTTTTCTCCTTCATGACCTATATCATGCCACTGAATCCCGATAGTTCTGGGGGAGAAAATGAGACTGGTGACTTTGCACAGTCCTCCCTCTCTTAAATCCAGTTCACCTGCATGTCATGGCATCATGTCCCTGATGTCATGGTCCTCTTTGAGAACGAAGGACAAGCAACACCCTGAATTCTAATGGAAGGGCACAAGGACAGGAGTTCTTTCCTCTGGGATAAGAATTCACCCAAACTGAATTGTGTTTACACTTTAAAAACAGAACTTAGGTCTCCTAGTTGGGTGGGGTCCTGCCCAAGATTGAAGAGTATATTTCTTGAGAGCTAGGACAATCTCATTAATCATGTCCTTTGGAGATTGACTTTTTATGGGGGCTGGACCTTAAAAGAAAAGCCTAGATCCCAATTTAATAATTGGTTATTACTATAAAAGTAGAATCATTTCCCTCACTAAAAATCAGAATAATTAGCATTTAAATAGTGTTTTGGGGTTTGCAGAGTGCTTTATATGTTTACTCATTTGATCCTGGCAATAACCTTGTGAAGTGGGTGCTGCTGTTATCGTCCTTATTTAACAGATGAGGAAAGTGAGGCAGGCAGAGGCTGACTTGCTCACAGTCACACAGCTAGTGTCTGAGTCTAGGTTTGAACTGAAGTCTCCTTACTCCAGTCCTATGCTCTCTCCACTGAGTCGTGATGCATTCCCTCTTTGCTTCCAACTTTTAGAATCTCTAGTTTCCTTTGCAACTAGCTCGTTACCTCCTGATGCCCCACCTACTAGTTAGTGCCTGGTCCCTGAAATTAGCTTATTGTTTATTTTGTATTTAAATATATATGCCTGTGTTGGAAGGGATCCTTGAAGTTATATAGTCCAATTTCTTCATTTACAAATGAAGAATCTGAGATCCAGCGAGGTTAAGTAACCAAATCATTGCCATACAGCAGGTATTTATTAAGAAGTTACTATGTACCAGGTAAAGGCAGCTAGGTGGCAAGTAAACAGAGGACTGGCCCTGGAGTCAGGAAGACTCATCTTCCTGCATTCAAATCTGGCCTCAGACATTTACTAACTGTATGTCTATAGGCAAGACATTTAACCCTCTTTGCTTCAGCTTCCCCATCTGTAAAAGAGTAAGAGAAGGAAATGGCAAACGACTCCAGTATCCTTGCCAAGGAAACCCCAAAAAGGGGTCTCAAAGAGTTGGACCATGACTGATATGACTAAACAATGATGACACAATGTACCAGGTACTGTGATAGCCTCTGGAGATACAAATACAAAAAAGAAACGGTTTCTGTCCTGAAAGAGCTTGGGGGAAATAATATGTACTGGATTTGGGGTCAGAGAACTTCATTTGGAATCCTGATCTCACAACTTATTACCTTATTATATGATCATGGGCAACGTGAGTCACCTCTCTGGCTGTTTCATTGCTTATAAAAAGCAGGTTGGACTGACTATGTGACCTCTGAAATATCTTCCAGTTCTCTGTCTGTGGTGCTGAAATCCTCCCTTACTCAGGGCTGTGATGGTGCATATAATCAGTATACTTGGCCCAATCTAGAGGTACTATTCTTTCCTCCCCTTACAGGGCTTACTGTAGTCTCCTTTCAAGTACAATGTTAACAGGTTAATAAAACCTTCTTTCATCGTAACTATGTTTAATTTCAGTTCAGTTCTCTTGGTTCCAGATGGGCTGAATATATTCAATTCAATCTCAAAGACATTTATTATTATAAGATTTAGATGAATATCATAGGCTTTAGAGTTAGAAGAGATCAGAGACTATCTAGTCCAGTCTTCTCATTTTACAGATGAGAGGGACACAGGCATTAAGGCTAGAGAAGTGGCCTTTTGTAGCATATCAAAAGAAAGAGGAAAGACAAGGTAGGTAATTTGACTTAAATATAGCCTTATTTATATTAGATATTCACTTGAAAGCCTGTCTGGGATGTCCGGTATTGTGAGCTTCTATGTGCACAAAGCCTAGCTAATTGAGCAGCCTAGCTTTACGTCATAAGAAAAGTCAAGAAGCCCTTTATCAATAAATAGAGTCTTCCTAAACAGCTCCCAGTGACTGAGTCCAAAGCAAAAGGAGCAGGTGTTGAAAATAGACATGTTATAGCTAATGATAAAATGAGATCTAGCTATGATAACTTTTGTTGTTCAGTCATTTTCGGTTGTGGCTGACTCTTTGCGACCCCCTTTAGGGTTTTCTTGACAAAGATACTGGTGTGTATCCTTTCCAAACTTATTTTACAGATGAGGAAACTAAGGCAAACAGGGTTAAATGATTTCCTTTCCAAACTTATTTTACAGATGAGGAAACTAAGGCAAACAGGGTTAAATGATTTATCCAGGGCTACACAGCTAGTATCTGAGAACTACTTATCTATAAGAAGTACTAAGATGAACAATTGAAACCTTGCTTCCAGTAAGTATGGTGGGCAAGGGGGATTTGTTCACCTAGGAAATGCAGAGAATGTATTATGCTTGTTTGTGCTAAAGGGCAAAAAATCAGGTCTGGGCAAAGTGCAGGTTTATCTTCTTCCTATGGGAGAAGGGAAAATAGTAATAGTTAATATTTACTGCGTGCCAGGCACCAAACTAAGGACTTTACAAGTGTTATCTTGCTTGATCTTTACAATGACCTTGGGAGATAGGTGCTATTATTATTCATTTTACAGATAAAGAAACTGAGTCAGACAGCATCTAAATGACCTTTTCAGGATCACATAGCTAGTACGTGTCTGAGGTAAGATTTGGACTCAGACCTTCCTGATTCCAGGCCCACCGTGATACTCCTGGGACTGAAGGAATGACTCTTGGTGAGACAATGATTGCTTCTTAGTGCTTGATCCCCCAAATAGTTGCTATATAACCACATACCATTAAAACCAGCAAATTTTGCCCAATTGAGAAGTACAATATTATTTAATCATATGGCCTCTAGGTTAGTTCTGTCACCAATCATTGTCTGAGTTCAAGACCTCTGTCTCTCAGTTTCCTCATCCATAAAATAAGGGGTTTGAATTAGATTATTTCTAAGTTAGATTTAATCCCTAGTGACTACCTATAGGGATGCTATAAAGGGGGTTTCTTCTAAGATAGGAGGTGAGCTTGAAGCCCCTTCCTTCTTTGAGTTTCTGGGAAACTGAGGCTCAGAGATGTTAGATGACTCACTTAAAGTCACAGCCAACAGAATGATTCGAACCCAGATCCTCAGACTCTGACTCCAAACCCAAGTGCCCTTTCTGCTGTTCTCTCCTGCCTCCACATCTTCAAATCTGTCTCAACCTTTGGGATATGATATTGTTTTGTCCCTCTAGCTCTGAGCCTAAGTCTTTGATTTTAAGAATATTATCAACAAGAGTAGTTTTGTGATTCCCTTAGAAATCTCTATATCCCTAAGGCTAAGAGACAGTTTTCAATATTGTCATTAGACAGAAACTACTCGGAAGTTGACCCGTGGGGAAAAGATGAATGAAATTGTTGGGAAGGAAAAGAAATTAGTTATTAATGGTTATTCATGCTCATGTCTTTTATTTTTAAGGAGTTGTCACTGATATAGACTTGGAAAATGGAATTTAATAAATATTAACCAATAGTAATTCATTATTCACTGAGTTGTGTACAAAGTATTATGAAAAACAGTCTTTCTTTAAGATGAAACTCCTCCTCCTGCACCCACGCCAAACACTGCAGATATTTTGATATTTGATGTTTTTATATATATATGTATATATACATATCTGATATTTGATATATTTTAGATATTTTGGCAAAGTGTTACTGTTCCTACTTTCTGTGTGACCTTGGAAAAGTCACTTGACCTCTCCAGGTCTCTGTTTCTTTCTTTGTAAGAGAGGGTGGTGGTAGATAACATGACTTCTAAAGTCCTTTTTAGCTTTAAACATGTGATCCTATGATTTCAGTATTTCCTACTCCTCTTTTATATTGAGAATACATTAATTTTATTGTTTTTAAAAGTTATAATGCCATTTGATGGAACTGTGATTTTTATTAGTGTGGTTTTCTCACCAGTACTCTCAGGACAAAGAGTGTGTGTGTGTGTGTGTGTGTGTGTGTGTATGAATGACACAGATGAAAATATTTTAAGGTAATTTAAGATATATTACAAAGAGCAAAAACATAGCCCACCTGCTTGCATATAAATTCCCAAAGACAGATTTTTTGCCATCGCTTGGGGTTTGTTGGCCTAGTAGGGTGAGGAATTATAGAACAAGAAGCATTACAGGAAAATATACTGCGTCTGTTCCCTGAATCCCATTTGGGGAACCATAATGCACATTTTAGACGACCGTAAATGTTTTGTTGAGAATCCTCTCACAATCTGTCCTGGTGCCATTATTCCATCCTATAAAGGCTGAGAAACAGTCATTCCAATGAGCACGCATCCAGAGATGAAAACAAAGATCACTTAGTCCTCCATAAAGATAAGGTTTGAAAGCACTGAAAGCCTATGCCTCTGCTTTTGATATCCATAGTGTCTTAGGCACAGGTGTCCAGGGGCCCAGGCTCTAATGAACACACTTTTGATCTTAAGCACCCTCAGCTTGCAAAGTAACATTACAGGATGCCGGGGCTTGTGTTTGCTCTTTCTTCAGTTCTGAAGCCTAGCTCATCAAGAAATGTTTCCTAGCATAGCAGCTAATGTCTATAAAGAACCAAATCTGGAGTAGAAAGCTTGTGGAGTAAGGGACAGGGAAGGTAACAAGGAAGCGTATCTGTTGTAGCTGTAGGAGGTAGCTAGGATTGTAGTAACTGGCCTGAGGAAGGGACTGAGAAAAGAGGAATTTTCCCAGGCCTAGGGAAGAGTGTTTATGGAGTTTGAGCGGGCAGCAAGAAGATCTAGCGATAGCTGGCAGGGCCACGTAAGAGAGAGTTTACGCTTTCCTAAAATTCCACCATCGCCACCACAACAGCTATCGCCATTGTTGCCACTACAATGTATACCACCACTACTAAACTACTACTGCAAGTACTATTACTATTTAGGGATAGGTCAGCCACTGTGCTGGGATACAAAGAGATCTAGAGATGAGAACCGTTAGACAAGTTAGGACACATTCTAGATAAATATCAGCTAATCAGTCTCAAAAGAGGCCAGTCATATTCTCTGCTAGGAACCTGTAAAACTGATTGTCAACATGAGCTTTTTAAAATTTCATCTCTCAGATAAATTCATACCACTTGTTCTTGTTGATGTTTGGACCAGAATCTACCAGCAGGCAATGCATACATCGGTAAGTATGTATGTTTGTGCGTGTTCTTTGAGAAATGAAGGTCCTCCCTTAAACTAAGACAACATTACCCTATAGCCGGATGAATGTAGTAGAGGACATCCTACCTTCAGAATGACTGCCAGGCTAAGGTTACTCTTTTAGCATGGGGACAGCTGCATGACAATGATGATGATAAACAACTCATGTTTATGAAAGGAATTAAACTTCATTTAACGTTTTCCTCACCGTGACCCTGGGAGGATGTAGTGTGCAAGTATTATCCCCATTTCACAGAGGAAGAAATAGAGGTTTAGGGACTTACCCATGGCCCGCACAGTTGATTGTATATAATGCTTATCAGAGTTGGCTTCTATTATAGCAAGAGCTCTCCCAGGCAAAGTTATTAGCTCTGCACATTCCTGGAGGACTACCCCAATTACCAAAACAGGGCCTTCTCTCCCTCACCTCTAAAATGTATCTTAATTGTGCCCTTCATTTATTATTTTTCTTTTAATAATATTTTATTTTCCTCCATTTACGTGTAAAAACAATTTTTAAGATTTTTAAAAAAAATTTGAATTCCCCTCCTTGCCTTCCTCAGATGGTAACAGTCTGATACAGGTTATACGCATGCAGTCATATAAACCATATTAGTAATTTTGTGGAAGAAAATTCAAACCAGAAAGAAAGAAAAAGAGAAAGAAAGTGAAAAATTATATGCTTTGGTTTGCATTCAGATGCTATCAGTTCTTTCTCTGGAGGCAGATAGCATTTTTCATCACGTGTCCTTTGGTGCCTTTCATTTATATAACAAGGATTTATCCCAGCAAATTTAGTGACTCTGCACTTCTAACATTTCCAGTTTTCTCCTCCTTATTTTCCTTGGACTTCAACAAAATTGGAAAACATCTTTACACCCATACTGCCATTTACACTCAACTGATACACCTGCGTCACATCAATTCCTGTTGAATTCACTTGTTGGAGTTTCCTATTGCTAATATGAAAGTGAAGACCACAGGAGGGTGGAAAGTCCTTAGGGTCCCACTTAAATCCCCAATACACGGTCTGCATTTATGCTGAAAATCAAAATCAAGCTGAGTCTTACTTGTTGCCCCACAGGAAGTTTTTTCCCCTTCATGAATTTGTCTTAGGAGCACACAAAAAAAGAAAGAAAGAAAGACAAACATATACTGCCCTAGACAAAATCCCCTCCTAACCCTGTCCACAGAGGCTCTGGTGGTCCAGCAATTGATATATCAGAAACTGGAGCCACTGGACTCTGGCTGAGCTGATTAAATATTCTTTCATAAAATCTTGAGGTGTCTACTGCTTTAGGTAGATCTTTTTCTGGGATAGAAGTTTAACCTTGAGTTGCTGCTGCTTGAGCCCTATAGTTACTGTACCATTTACTCTTCTATCTGCAAGCATTTAGTTTGTACTGGGCACAGTCCTTTTGAGAGGGAGTTAGGCTTTCTGTTATCACATTCTTCAGCCTGTTATGTTCCTACCTCAGTACCCTGGGAACAGTTTTATTTATTCTTTAACAGGTTGGGGGAGAGTAAAAAGTATCCAATGTACAATATGAATCAGATATAGGGTAGGTAATTTGTTTCTCACAGGCTGTTTGTTTTTCATTTTCAAAGAGAACCATGACATCAGGGAAGTGATGGCATGACTTGTAGTTGGTTTTGAGTAAGGGAGGACTGTGCAAGGTCACCAGCCTCACTTTCTCCTCCAGGGTCTGGATTCAGCGATCAGATATTCATCAAGATGACTGGAGATGGTCCAGGATACAATGGGAGACCCTGACCCTTTTAGGCCAAGGACTTTTAAGGTACTGACTTAGAGTGAGGCAATGCTCATTCAGAGATGCTAAACAAAGACAAAAAGCAGTATTCAGTAGCTTGCAACTACTGTTATAATCTGTGGGGAGGCTAATACCCAAATCTCATTTGAATGTAAAGAAGTTTTCTGGATTGCTAGTTTGGCATTTTACATTTCACTCTGGCTCTGCACCATCTAAACAATTTCCAATATTTATCTGTTGGTAAAAAATGAGGCTTGGGCTGATCCTCTGGCTGTTGTCTGTCCTTAGAGTGGTTACAGGGAGCTGCTTTCCTAGAGTCATGCAGCTACAACCTAATCAGACTTCAAGATTTCACAGTGTTATCTTCAAGCCTATACATGTACATCTTTGAAGAGGAATTTATTTGCCTAAGATTAAGAAAGAACTAACATCAAAGAGGCACCACAAACCAAGGCTCAGGCTACCCTAGTTAAGACTTATGTTTTAGATGCCATATACTTTTGGGTGTGTGGAGGTGGAGTTGGGGAAGAAAACAGGGCAAACTGACCCTTCTCCATTTCTTTGGAAAGTATCTTCTAATAGTCTTGACTCAATTCATGGCTATAAAGAAAGAGAAAGATTGAAAGGGTGGTCACTTCTTTTTACATATCTCTTTTGTCATTAGCTCTTCCACCCCTACAGGATTTTTCATCATCTCAGAGTCACACAAGACTGGAAGCAGACCAGGAAAAGCAAGTCTGAGTATGCTCTATGAGATTGTCCTCATAGGCCAAGTCAGTTTTACTGCAGAAGCAGTGAAATTTTGCTATATGCTCATCTGCTCTTTTAAATTTTCTCTTTCTGCTATATGGGCACTATGGTTCCTTTCTATTGCCTAGAATCTCTCTGTTACTTACTTTTAATTGAATTACAAGTATACATTGTCCTGCCAGCTCCCTTTAATGCTGTTTAGTTTCTGCCTTTGGTCTTTCGTTTCAATTTTGTCTCCAACGACTCCTGGATACACTGAAACTAAGTTTCTCCTCTATTTTCTCATAGACAAGGTATGAATTCTTATCCTGGTTGTATTGCACTGGAATGATGTTAGTTTGATGAGGGTTATTGTTACTTCAGGCAATATACAGTTCAAAAGACTGAATTGACTCTTGAGTTTAGACTTTAGACATGAATATAGATACAGATGGAAGGCTGTACATGGACCTGAACAGAGACCTAAGCTCTGAAGGGAAAGAGGTGAACAATAGGGGCTTGTGGAGGAGAGAATGGGTGAGTGAGAGAGAGAGAGAGAGAGACAGAGACAGAGAGCAACAGAGAGAGACAGAGACACACACACACACACACACACACACACACACACACACACACAGAGATATGAAGAGAGATATTTAGATGCCTAGTCTCAATCCAAACTCTAGAGAGACAACCTCATGCTGCACCATCTGCTTCATGAGGCTTTGGCACAGTAGGAAGGAGGTGAGTCTAGTGACTTGGTGGCTCTGCAGTTTGGGACCCACTTGCAACCTTCTTTTTAAAAAAATTTGATGTGTATTTTTAAAAATTAATTAATTAATTTGTTTTCAGTTTTCTACAATCACTTCCATGTATCTTAGATTTTTTGTCCCCCTCCTTCCTCCTCGAGATAGTGTGCAAACTTACATAGGTTCTACACATACATTCTTATTAAATGCATTTTCACCTTTTTCATGCACTTGCAACTTTCTTTCAAACTCTTTCTGTGGGGCTGCCTTGCTTGTTCTGAATAGAGTCCCCAGCTTTTGTTGGGATCAGGCTGGCTATCTCCCTCCTCTTTCTCATCCCCAGGAAGACCATGTTCCTTTCTAAGTGCTTCAAGTCATCTATGGTAATGTCAGGAAAAACTTTACTTTTCATTCATTCATTTTGCCTTCTTGTTTTCCCTGGTGCATCCTGTAGCTCATGGTTCTGGAACTCTAGTTGGTATGGACAAGGAAGGCTTAAAAAGTTAAAATTTTAGAGTTTTGGTAGATATACCTTGGGTTGCTAGTCCTTAAATTCCTCTCTTCCCATGAGGCCAAAATAGGGGCTGGAGGAGTACAGTCCAGTTGAAAAGATGCTTCTTAACCAAGAAGACAAAAGTATTTTTATATTTTGGAGTAAGGGAAAAAGTTTGATTAAAAAAGGAACCTTTTGCAAAATTTTTATTTTTTAAAGTAAAATTTAGTTGATAATTTATTTTTAAAAACTTTAACAATTTTTATTTTCAGTTCCAAATTCTCTTTCTCCTTTTATCCCCTCTTCCATCCATTGAGAAGACAAGAAATATGATACCCATTATACATATAAAGTCAATATATCTCAACATTAGCTATGTTATGGAAAAAAAAAAGAAAAATTAGTTGCAAATATGAAGAAAACTAGATGAGAGATGTTAATGCTTTAGTATATTTGGCTTGATGAATACAAATAATGGTTTTTATGATTTAGTATTTAATAAATGTTATCCTTTTAAAAACCATTAAAAGAAAACATCCTGATTGTATATTCTAATTGATTAAGCTATGTATACTTATGCAGATTCTAATTATTAAGAGCAGGCCCCCACTAGTCATATTGAGGGGCCAGGTGCCAATTGACATATGGCTTACATGAGTCTCTTGTAATCTGACTGCCTTTGTTGCAAATTAATCTCTTCCTTTTTGATTTATAATTTGATTATATATATAATATATTATATGTAATATGTAATTATGATTTATAATGAATGATAACCTTCTGTTGATTGACCAGAAGCCTTAGAGTATAGATTATGTATCCTTTTGGCCTGTTTCTCAAATACTTCTAATCAAATCTCCCTTCTTCATAGGGAAGTTCTTAGCAACTAAAGCTCTTAACAGCTTTCTTGTCTTTTGCAGAAATCATTGACAACAATAAAACCCTCAAAACAATAACAGCAAAAAGTCCAAATTTTGCCTAAGCCAAATGCTGGATGTACATATTCTATCTTCAAAGGCTTTAAGTTTTAACACCTTAGTACATGAGTAGGAACAGATTGCTTTACTAGCTCATGTTCCTTGTAGAGAAGTCCTTTCCCCTCAAGAAGTGTTTTCTCCAAAGTCCTGCTAAACACTGGCCTCAAGTGACCACTGCACTGCGCTCTGCGTTCTTGGATCGTCAGTTTTCTAATCCTGGTGACATAATAGATCACAATACAGTAGAGGGTGTTATCTAAAGATGGAAAAGTAGAGAGCTTCATTTTTCCTTAGGGCAAATATCAATGAAAAATTTCTACAATCCTCATGGGAAAGATTACGTTTGATTCCACTTACCTGAATACTTCCAGATGTTCTGGCACATGTCACATCTTGACATGACATAACATGACTTGACACATTTCTCTGTCCCTTGTATTATGTTTCAACATCCCCTCACCTTTTATTTTAAATCTCATAGATGGGATCATCTCCACCATTATTTTCATCATAAAACATAACATAATTCTTATCTGTAATTATGATTCTTTGTGATTACCTATTTTTCTCTTCTGAGTTTCTTCATTTCAGCTGCTATTTTTCAGGACTTGCTATAAATTTTAGTGACCTCCTTTTCTCTGGTCAACACTATCGTGGCCAGCATTGCAATCATATTCTTGTGAAACTTGCAACTCTACCTGGATCCTAGTGCAACCCTAGAACAATCCTAATGGAAGGGGAAGAATAATAAATTAGAATTATGATCTTGAGGAGCCAAATCCCTCTTACACCCCTAAAATCACTCCCTGTCTTTCAAAAGACTAAAGTAGTGAAGTAATAAGTGGGAAAAGTGACTGTGTTAAGAACAACCTCTAAGGTCTCTGCCATGTAGGTTGAGTTAAAAAGCTGGGAAGTCATCTTCTGCATTTGGTTAATATAAGGGACTAGAGCTCATTTTATTGATCCACCTTCCTGATTGCCTAAGGCATAGAAAAGCAGTCCACAAGCAGCTGGTGCCCCTCAGACTTGACAGATGTTCCACAACTATATGAATACAAATATCTTTCTGACCAGATGCATTTCCATGTGGAAACAAAATGGACTATATGCAACTAAACCAGTATCTTTGCTTAATATCGTTTCTATGTGGCAAGTTCAGGAAGCGTCCTTTTGGTTAAGTGTTAGTGGTGTGAGAATGTCTCATGTTCTTATAATCCTGAACCTGAACCACTTGCTAAGCCTTTCTTAGGCCTAACCCAGAACGCTGAATTTCCTCCCCCTTTTTTTAAAAAAAAAATTTTCCCTTAATTGAACAAACATGAAACAAAATCAACATTTCCACATACAAAATAGGACAGAAAAAGAGGATTGCACATGAAGGCAGGAATCTGCCTTTTATATGCATGTACAGCTTATTTTTTAAAGTAGGTAACAAAGTCAACATGTTATTTGTGAAACTGTCCTTGTCTGTGTTTCCTGCTGGCCTCCCTTTTGTTTTAGTCTGTGCATCTAAAAAGTCCTTCAATGATATTTTTCTTTCTTCCTGATAAATAGCCTCCTTGATAGCCTCCTTCTCCTTCCTAATTATTCCTCATCCCCAGTTAAAAGAAAACCTCAAATGTCATATTAAATATGCATAGTTAAAACAAATTCCCACTTTCAATACATCTGGAAATACATATTGCTTCCATACCTTGGTCGGGAAATATATATTGCATTCCATATCTTGGTTCAAGCATGTTTCATCCTTGGTCCTCTGAAATTGAGTTCTTAAGTTTTTCTTAGAAACTGAAATTTCAAAAGTTGCATCAAACCCAGAGCTTGGGATCCAAGAATTGTGGATAGTGTTTGAAAGTTCAAAGAAATCATTAAAGGAGATTTTTTTTTTCCTTTCCATCACTCCAGAAATACTATTATAATCATTCCTGAGATGTTAACTTAGAGTTCTTCAGTAAAAGAGTTCTAATAGGCTAATTGGCTCTTAGGTGTGGCCTTTAAAATGTGGAAAACAAAAGTTGTCTAATTAAAAAAGCTTGCAGATACTTAACTTTGAGTATTCTTTAGATAAAGATGGAAGATCACCTGACTTCTCATTGAATCAATGTATCACAGATATGAACTAGATGAGAATAAGATTTAGACATTTACATGGGTTCAATCAATTAATCAGGAAGACTGAAACTAGCATATTTACTTTGTGGGCCACCCAATTAAAATGGAGCATAAAGGCCTTCTTGATCATTTGAAATGGCTTCTGTTGGCATGCCAATGAGAATTAATCTTCAGCATAGTTACCATGATTTGGCAGTTGAAAGGGATACTCTCAGTTGTGGTCCCAGGAAACTTGAATTTACCCCTCCTTGTCTGCTGAAAGAAGGAAGGGAAATTGGTGAACCTGGTACTCCTTGTTGCTGACCATAATCTGGTAGGCATAAGGCAGTGATGGAACTGGCAGATTCCAGTGAGTGAACATATGTCTGATAAATATGTTTGTGAAGGCTTTCCCTAGCTCCTACTCTTGAGATATAAAAGCTGGGAACACTCCCTCCTGTTACTCTTTTCTAATTCCAGTACGCAAATGATGCTCAATTGTCTTTGGCAATTAAAGTATTTTATTTTTGTGATACTATACCAATATTCTTTTGGCTACATATGGTAATAAATAGTTGATGATGGCCAAATATAAATCGAGAGCCTTTTTCTTAAAAAAACTTTGTACTTTGCTTTGTAGTTAATTGAATATAATATTAGGAAAAAAAATCTATTATATGATCCTTTTGGGACAACTTAGGCTAGTCCTGGTGGCACAGTGTCCAGTCCTAGAATCAGGAAGACTCATTTTCCTGAGTTCAAATCCAGCCTCAGATACTTATTAACTGTTTGACCCTGGTCAAGTCACTAACCCTGTTTGCTTCAGTTTCCTCATCTATACAATGGGCTGTAGAAGGGAATGGCAAACTATTCCAGTATCTGTCAATATATCTGGATATATAATATGATATGATATGATACAATATATATATAATAATACATATATATGTATATATCTAGTATATCCAATATCTTTGTGACCAAATGGGGTCAAGAAGAGTCGGACATGACTAGAATGACTGATCAAACAAGCTAGCCCTGCTTTAGGATTGTCTTGGTGTGTACTCAAACCAGCTCAACTATTCGAAGTTCTTTAAAAGTGACAGTATAATTCTGGCTGTCAACTTTAGCTTGGTTAGATGTAATAGGGGAATAGCTTCCAAAAGTTAGAATTGATTGATATATTTTTTTTGTAGATTCTATGCAAGAAAAATACTCTGTAATAATAAGAACAAATCCATTACATGTTAACATAAATGATAAATGAAAAATAGATTTGTTTTTCCTCTAAACAAAACAAAATTAGTGACAATGTTTTTGCAAATTTCTTTAATGTCTGGTTTAATAGAAGACAGTTGGATTCTCCTGTCTTTTGTTGCAAGTCATTTTGATTGAAGTATATGAAAAAAATCAGGCCTCATGCCAATATTTAGTTGAAAAAGAGAGGGATATTTTGAATAGTCTAATAACACTTTAGTATTATTATGCAAATAGTTTGAACTCATAGATTCCCTGAAAGGATCTCAAGGACTATCAAGCATTCACAGATCATAGTTTGAGGACCATAAATATGATAGAACCTCATGATGATGTTTCACAGAAACAATCACAGGATTAGCAATTCAGAGGTAGAAAAGACCTTAGAAGCATCTGGTCCAACTGCCTCATTTTACAGATGAGAGAATCTCAAGAGAGGATGTTCACACAAGTTTTAAGTAATAGAGTTAGGTTTTGAGTCCAGGTCCTCTGACTGGGTCAGCAAGGTGTTGAAGTGGAACGAGCCCTGGTTTGGAGAAGGAAGACTCATTTTCCTGAGTTCCACTCCAGCTTCATACACTTACTAGCTGCATGGCCCTGGGCAAGTCACTTAACCCTGTTTGTCTCAGATTGTCATGTATATCATCTGTAAAATGGGCTGGAGAAAGAAACGGAAAAGCACTCCAGTATTTTTGCTACAAATAAATGACCTAAGATATTTGCCCTGTAAACAGAAGGTAGTCCTATCCCTCAGTGCCAGCATTCTAAAGACGTTCTATTAAATTTATTTACATCAATATATCTGTGATCTAAAAGTGAGTACTGAGTATCTGAATAAATTAAAGCATGCTTTACTTTCATGGATGAGAATGCTGGACAGCAGTGTCAAATTCAAGTAGAAATGAATCCTTGAGGGCCACATGTTGACTTAGAGAACCACAAATTAATATTATCTATGTTTTGTTACATTTTAATTTGTTTTATTAAACATTTCCCAATTATGTACATTTAAATCTGATTCTGACTGTACTAGGGAGTTTTGCCTGCTCGAGTCTGGCATTTCTGCTGTACAGCATAGTCAAAACATGGTTCTAGTTGTTACTTAAAGGGCTAGGCCACACAGAGAATTGGTTATGCCCTACTTATTTTAGTCACATCTTTAAACACAGGAAAGTTCGATCCCATCATCTTTCAAATAGGAAGGATGACAGCACATAGAGATGCCAAGTAATAGACTGTGTTATGGGCTTAATACACTCATTTACTCTCATTGTAAAAAAAATATAATGAAACTGGGGAAAACTATTTATGGAACCTGAGGAGGACATATTTTGCTGGTTTCAGTTTGTGTACGAAGTTTTGAGCATAGCTCTTCACATAAATACTGAAATGCCTAGCATAAAGAACGCAGCCTGGGGCATATCTCATAAAACTTACAGTACAATTAAATGAACAATTTCCACTGGAAATAAAATGGCATGTTGGGTGGAATATGAATTAAACTACGCAAAAGCACAAAAGCAGAGCCCTGCGGCTCAGAGTCATGGGCTGAGGTCGGGTGAAGGACCCCTGGTCTCAAGGGTATCCAATGCTGCCTCTTCTAGGTTAAGGCCAGTTAGCAAAAAAAGATAACTGTAGTCTGCATCAAAAAAAAAAGGCAGGTCATTCCAGATTTTGATTAATGTAGTCTCCCCATCATCATCCCCATCCCCCACTTGAAAAGCCTAGTGAAATAAAAACAAATAACAAGGATCTAAGTCTAATATTTAATCCCACTGTGGCCATTACAAGTGTCTCCAGTCCACCCGCGTTGACATAATTTTTGCCTAAGTAACCTGTTTACCTCCCAAGTGGTCAATTCTAGCTCAGGGTCATCAGGCATAGTTAGTGAAGAATTAGTTAACAAAGGTTTGTTCAATCAGGAAGCAACAAAGTCATGAAAACATTCACTGCTTTGCTCGGTGGAGCACGCTGTGTCCCAGCTCAGGCAGGATCCAGGGAGATTAAATGATAATTCACTAACTTGCCCTAGGGGAAAACAAGGATCAGGGAAGCTTTTAGACTGCAAAGCCCTGGAAACAGATAGAATTATCTTCTGTTTCAATTTGTGTGTTTAGTGCACAGAGCTCGTCTCTGTGAGTACATTCTTATCTCGTTTGGAATTGAGCTAGCCCTCCCAAGGTACGGAACAGAAGAAAGAAGGATTTTCTTCCCAGAATTAGGGGGATGGGTCAGGAAACGAAATCTTCACATTTTTTTTTCTCTGTTAAGGCTGAAAGATGGAAAGTGGAGAATGTTAAGAAATAAATGGGAAATATTGACCGCATGGTTAGAATGAGTTGCACTGTCTGCCTAAAAGAAGTAAAATGTAGTTATTGTGTTGGGTTATTTTATTTCATTTTGGTTTTGGCCCATTCCCTCTTTCCTTGCAAAAATGATTCAGTTGGTTATATGGATTTTCCTTGGAAAGAGCTATTCTTTTCATATTCAAAAGAACATTTCCTGGGGAAGTTTATGTTTCTGGCTGGCGTGATCAGAGCTGCTCGATTCTGGGCGAAATCTCGGCATATCTGCTTTACATGCCAAGAGTTTCTTTTGTGGACAAATCCTCCTGCTTCCTGAGCGTTTGCCAGGGGGAGCCTGTTTGCAGGAAGCGATGTGTCCTTAGCTGCTCAGGCAGGCTCCTCCCTGTAGAAGCTTTGGGGATGGAAGATTCGAGAAGGGCAGTGCTCAGCCTGTGCTAAGAGCAGGCAGGGAGGGGCCAAATCTGAGATGGAGAACCTGGTCTCTCCCAGTATTTGTGTCCATGGATGAGAAGAGAAAGTGTTAGCTGGTAGAGAGAGAGAGAGAGGGAGAGAAGGAGAGGGAGAGGGAGGGAGGGAGGGAGGGGGAGAGGAAGAGAGAGGGGGGGAGGGAGGGGGGGGAGGATGAGAAAGGGCCAGGCTGGGAGCATTAGCAGCTGCAGCAGTAAAGCAGCTTTGTGTGAGTGACCCTGCTATGTCCTATGTGTGTCTCCTAGACTAACGGCATAACGAAAAGGCGGCTTAACCTGTCCTAATATGAAATTCTTTGCTTTTTCATACAGAAAAGGGGTGGTTTGTAGAGAAAACAATGCCCTCCAATCTTCCCCCTTGTAAATGAATTAAAAATAACTCTTTTTACTAGGCATTACTCTTTTAAAGATAATAGCTCAGAGATATGCATGAGAATGTTCATTTTCTTTTCATTGCTATCTTTTTCACTTTAGCTGTACATCTACAATCCAAAATATTTCTCGTTTTCCTTTTTAAAAGCGTCTTCCTTAATTAGCAAAATATGTGCCACTCTCGCAGGGCATTTTTGGAGCTATGCTGCCAGCTAGTGGCAGGAGAGGGTCCTCACTCACATCCCACACTCCCTTCTTTGGGATGGTTGAAAGGGATAAGGTTGGTTCTCCCCCTTGCCATTTTGTTCTTGTGATCACAATGGGAGATCACTGCAGTGTGACCGAAAAGGGACAGAGTGATAGGCAAAAAGTGAGGGAAAGGAGGAAGGCAAGAGGAAGGAAAGACCAGACAGATGCCATCCTTTTTCAAAAGGACTTAAACAGAAATCGTTTACATGAAATTTTCCTGGCATTATTGATGGAGAAATGGCTGCCCCAGTGAATTTTCAGCCTTGTTTTTTGTTTTTTTTTTTCATCTGTAGATATAACTGACTATATGTTCTGGAGCCTTCCTACCAATACTGCACTAAGGAAATGCAGTAAGTCTAACTTTGCTCATTTTTTAGCAGCAAATATTTCTACTGTAGACATGCCTCAGCCTCCACTGTCATTGATTCAGCTGTGCACTCTAAGATGAATAACTCTCAAATGACTAATAAAGCAGAAACCTCTTCAGTGGATATTTGTAATTGGACACTGTAAAAAAAAAAGAACATCATTTGATAAATAGTCAAGGCAAAATGTGGTTAATTTTGGAGGTAGATTTGGGGCCTGGGGCCAAATCAACATACAACCAAATATATGTAATTGATGATGATTTGCAAGAAAATTGAAAACATACAGTATTTATTTTAAGAACAAAGAGTCATCGACAGGCCATCTTTTCTGCTTTAATTAAGCCATAACTGATCTTAGTGGGGTTGCGGAGAGCCCTTGAATACTAATAAATAAAACCAGCATCTGAGGCATTTCTTTCATTAAATACTGGGAGCTGTTTATAACTCTATTACTTACTGCTAAAATCAATTATTATTGTTAATACCATGTTAGAAATTTATAACAAAAAGCAAACTGAAGGTTGTAAAGAAAACTTTTCTTTTTAAATGTCACACATATTGATGAAGGTCTGCTACGGTGAGTCAGGATGACCTGCATCGAAACTTCTTGTAATAATATTGTGTGAAGGCGGATCTAATTTTAGTGGAGGTTACAGGACGGAAGAAGAATTGTCACAATTCTACTATCAGTCTAATTTGTTTTGTTTTCCTATTGGAAGTACATTTGAAATATGTGTAGAATAATATTAGTAGATAAAAAAAATCGCTAGTGATCTTGTCTATGTGGAATGCATTCCTTTGATGTACTATTCTTGAGTATCCTTTAAAAATAAAGAGACACAACTAAATACTGTATATATTCATTTAAAAAAATCTATGTATTCTTGCTCAATATATTTACATTTTTCCATTGATTTAGTGACTTGATGGCTTTTGGTCTTTTAAGATCACCTATGAGAGTATTGTACCCTTTAAATCATAACGCACCAGTTAAATATCTATTTTATCCTAAGTTCTTCTAGAAGAAAATCTATAAAAGTTACCAACTTTTACTTAGTTTTGTTTTGTAAAAATTAGAATTTTTTTTAAAAATTGTCAGACAGATGTCTCCATTTTTATAATGCATACTGTGGTGAACTTTTTTTTCTTTTTCCCTTGTGAGACAAAATTCAAGTTAAATTAGTTGAATATAATTCTTAGGATAATACCTGCAAAAGATTTTTTTAAAGAAAGAAAAATATCATTTGAAGAGATCTTTTGTGAATGACAAAGGATTAGTGTTCTCAAATATACTGAAATGATAGTTGATGGTAAGAGTTGGCCTCTTGTAAAAATTTGAGTATTTAAACCAAGGAGATATATTCCATATTTATCTCAAAAGTGATACATTATAATTTGTACATATTTTAAAATGTTGAGGGTGTCAAATATTTTGTAAATTAGGCATAGCCATTATAGTCATTTCAAAAATTGTAGTATAATTTCTAGTTGCTTAAAATATTTTGAAGCTCATTATGATTTTCACATGATGGCTCATATAGTGCCTGTTAAATGGGCTGAAATGTGGATCTACTAGATTATGAAGATTGTTTATTATCTTTACAAGAAAGGTTTCAAGATTTAGTACTTTATAGCCTAATTCTGAATCCTCTCTTGATGTGACAAAATTCTAAATGAAATCTGTCTCCCAAATGAATGGACTGTAACATTATGTAAAATTAAAAAGAAATTCTTGAATTTGAATATATTCTTTCTCTTTCTCCTAAAGCCCTTTGGGATTTCTCAAGGAGTTTTAGAATGGTGATTTTGGCAAGTAGGCAAAAATAAACTAGTATTCATGGAAAAGTACTACAGATTTCAATTCTTCTATTAATTTGAAGCATACTATGTAAAGTTTATGAGTCACTCTTTACTCTTCTTGGGAAACAATCATAATACCTTAAAAACAAAATTTTAAAAAGCAAAACTGGGAGTTGGGTCGGTAAAGATGTATTTCAAATGGCATATTTACTAATAGTCGGATGCTTAGTAAATTTGATTACATGGTGCTTAAATACAACCTCTTTTGCTGAGAGAGCAGTTGCTGGAGTTCTCCACAGACCCCTCTATCAGAATGACGTGGTATGGAAGTTTGACACACCTGTCACCAGAGTGCTACAGATGGTTCAACTCATTAGCCTACGGAACTCTAACCGAACATCATGAGGAGACCTGGGATCTCACTTGGACTAAATGTTAAGTTTGCCTCCTATTCAATGTCAATATATTCCTTAAAAAAAGAAAGGCAAACAAACCCCTCTAAACCCACCCCAAAATAAAACCAACCCTTAGCTTGTTTGTTCTTCTGGACCTTGGGTTGAATTTAAATGTAGCCCTGACAAAGATTAGCCATTGATGGAGGTGCCTTTCTGAATTCTGACAAAGAGCTTTACACAGTTGACAACTTTACCAAAATTAAAAGGTAACTCCAGTCTTGGAAAAATATCTCTGTCTAGATGCAATGGTACAACCATTTTTGAAATTCTAGAAGCCTATTCAAGCAGTTTTTGGAACTCCAGGAGATAGATTTTGCTGCCTTCACCCTCGCATACAAGCTTGCTTATTGTATTAAATACATTGACAATCCTATTTCTCCTTTCCCTCCTTGCCCACTGATTTCCTGGCATGCAAATACTTTAATTTTATTTTGTTTACTGTTTGTGAATCAGCCTCACAATCAGGGTAACAAGCCCTAGCCACCTGAGAGGTTAGTTAAGTTTGGCAGTAGAGACAGCAGGGGGAGCTCATACTGTTTTAGGCTGTAGTTTCCTACGCTGCTTAGAATATAGATAATGACTAAATGCTGCATTATTGCAATTTTAAGTCACCCAAGGTCAGCACATGTTCTTAAATTGCATGGCCCTGTTAGGATCCCAGGAAAATTGAGAAATGAGGACTTGTCAGGGAGGGATTCATTTCATTTCATTCTTTTAACTCAAAGGTGATTACTCTTCTAATTTGAGTTCTATGTCTCGGAAAAATTGAATTGGCCACAACTCCTCATAATCCCTGTGCTAACTTAGTAATGTGTTCAATGTTAAACACCCAGATACCTAAATTCAAAACAATGAGATTTGGTGTAGCTTTGAGGATATAGCTAGTGAGAAAATTCCTTTGGTATCAATAAGGGTTTAATATTATCTCTTGTCTTGTTTTAAATTTTGTGGTTAATTAAACTGAAATTCCAAGTAGCATGTTATTCTCTTGTTCTGTTTCTGACAGTTATAGAGGTATCAATGGGTATATAATATCATCTGAAGATTCAGGGAAGACAAAAAGTCTGTTTTCTTTTGAAGGAAAATACTAAAACAAACCTGATATTAACATTTGAGATTTGGGCAGACTATTCTAGTGTATAGAAGACCAGACTGAAATCTAGGAGGCCTTTCTGAATCCACTGATGACATCCAGTGAAGGACCGAATATTCTGCTTGGTTTTGTATTTTTAGGCAATAAGTGTTAAATGACTTGCTCTGGGTCACACTGCTAGTAAATGTCTGAGGTCAAATTTGAACTCAAATCTTCCTTACTCCAGGGCTGACTGGTGCTCTATCCACTGTGCCACCTAGCTGCCCCAAAACATCTTATTTTAATTCTTGTCGATGAGGAGGCAGTGTGCTACAGTGGAAATAATCCTGGGTCTCTGAATCAGAGGACTTGGGTTCAAATCCTGTCTCTTCTATTTAGGACTTTGGGCTAATTACTTAATCTCCCTACATCTCCGTTCCTTTATCTGTAGGCAATAGGATTTGTTTTGTTGTAAAACCAGGGAGTTGAACGGCTGGCTTCTGAGATTCCTTTCAGTTTTAGATCTATGTTGTAATTGTGTGCATTAATGATGATGTAAAACAGTTGGCAGATTTCAGGAATAAGGTGTCTATAATATTATTTCTGCCCACAAATTGGTTTTAGAGCAGGTAGGTGGTGCAATGGATAGAATGCTGGGTCTGCAGTCAGGAAAACTTGTCTTCCTGAGTTCAAATCTGGCCTCAGACACTTACTGTCTGTGTGACCCTGAGCAAATTACTCAACTGTTTGCCTCAGTTTACTCATCTGTGAAATGAGCTGGAGAAGGCAATGACTCTGCCAAGAAAGCCTCAAATGGGTGTCAAAGAGTTGGACACTATGAAACAACTGAACAACGACACATCAAATCCTTTGTTTTGTGTGTTATTCTTTTTAATTTCATAAGGAAATTCTATGTAGTGAAGCCCTCTCTTTGTTTTATTTCTACTCCTTTCCTTGTACCTGTTTTACCTGGAATGACTTTCCCTACCATCTACACCTATCAAAACCCTTTACACTTTTCAAGTCCCCACTCCATTGCTTCTTCTCTCCGGGGTCTTTTTTGAGCTTCCAACTAGAAGTGAGCACTCCCTCCTGTTCTCACCTTGCACTTTGTTTACATAGAAGCTCTTCATGTCATTTACTACTTGTACCCTTTCTTACTTTTGTTTATCTCATTTTTCCTACCAAAGACTGTGTCTTATTCATGTTTGTAATTCCTATGTAGTATCTTGCTCATAATGGCAAGGTCATGATTTTTAAGAACAGGATAGAGAAATTAAGGTTTAAAAATATCTATGTTTAGGAGGAATTTTATAGATTTTTTTCCATCTTTTTTTCCTCTAATAACAAGATTCTTCCAGTGATATTGTAAGGTTGTGAGTCCAGAAGTACCATAATCTCCAAAAAATTGAAGATGAAGATTATCCAAAGAATAGTGGTGAGGTTCTCAGTGAGCTTGAATAGGCGAAACTCCTTACAAATATTATTGGGAAGAAGTGGTATGAAAGACATCATCAGAGAAACATAGGGCCAGATAAAAGGATAGATTGTTTATCTAGTAAGGGCAAGGAGGTGGCCTTCAGCAAGCCCGGGAGTCCCCTTGTGGCAGATTTACTGGGGGACTTAGACAAGACAAATCATATCACATGGAAGGGAAAGGCATGGAGAGGGTGCTCTGTGTTGTTGGAAGGGGTGCACATATCAGAGAATTCACAGATCCACTGGAGTAATTGTCTTAGAAGGAAACCCTGTGGAGTATGCGGAATTAACTACGTTTGTGATTCCGCGAATAGTATTAACGATACCTTGTGTATAAGGACTACCTTTTATTTGCTCTTTGATTTGCGAGTCAGACAATTTTAATAATATGGAATGGCAAGAATTTTGATGGATGAAAACATTACTGATTTTGAAAGCATGTGAAAGTTCAGATTTGTAAATAAAACTAGCTGTAGGCAGACTGGAAGCTATTTCAGTCGTCTTAGAAGCATATTGGTTTTCTTGGAGTTGCTCTGAATATAATTTTGTAGGAATCATACTATAAATAAACATTCTAATTAAGAAAATATTTATTTGGTTACTGAAAAGGATCTGTTATCTTCTCAGGGAAGATTTTCTCTATTTTCTCACTATTTTATTTTCTGTTTTCTCACTGAGGCAGGTCTCAATCCCACCATGACATCCTATTTTATGTGTTTCTCATCCATGTCCTTTTTGTAAACAGAGAGCCCACTCTATACTTTCTTCTGGTTCTTAGAATATCTCAAGGATACCAAAATAATGTTAATGATTGACAATAACTAGCGTTTATATGGTATTTTAAAGTTCACAACGCAGCTTGCAAATGTTTCATTTGGTCTTCATAACAACCCTGTGAACGAGGTACTGTTATTAGTGTCATTTTATAAATGAGGAAAGTATGACTGAGGAAAGGTAAATGACTTGTCCAGGGTCACACAGCTAATGAGGTGGGATTTGAAATGAAGATCTCCTTGACTACAAGCTCAGGGCTCCATCTGCGGCACCACCTAGCTCAAGCTCTTAGGCAATATATCTATTGTCTTTCATACTTACTATATAACTGGTTCACTCCTACCTGTAATTGATATCTCTTATGAAAATAACGATTGCTGGTATGTAGCACTTTCAAGTTTGCTTACTTCTTTACATATGTTGTCATAGTTGAGTTTCACAACCACCCTGAGAGGTATAATAGATTTTATAGGCATTATTATTTGCACTTTATAGAAAAAGAAACTGGGGCTTAGAGATTTCAAGTGATTTTATTGTGGTCACAGAGCTCATTAAGCTTAAGAGGGATGATTTGAACTTAGGTCTTTCAAATCCAGCGCCCTACTGATCATATTTCAGGTGCAAGTCAAGATTGGAAATATGCTGTGGTCTGATCACACCCAGGGTGTGTTTTTCCATTTTCCAGTTGGAAGACCTACAATTTTAATTTTTCTGGGAAGATGGTATTCTAAATTTCCTCAATTATACAGTATCTTGGAGTAATGTTGATATTAAAATGATAGTGTTTGGGACATAACAAGAATCTTAGACTTATTGAAAGAATGCTGAAATCTAATTGCTAAAATCATATATTGTTAAATCTTGAACTATAGATGTCAAACTTTTTTTTAGAATAAATGAGTGTGGCAGGCCAGTGGTCTTTTTAAAAAGTCTTAGAACACAAGGAGGAAAAACCTAACAACTGCTTGATTCATAGTATTTTAGATTTAGACCTGGAAGGGAGCTTAGAGGAAATCTAGTTCAACTTTTTCATTTTTATAGATAAGGAAATGGAGGCCAAGAGAAGTTAAGTGACTTTGTCAAGGTCATATGGATGAACAAAATAACATAGCCACTGCCTCTAATGCCAGAGCCAAGACTTATTATATTGTACCATTCTGATCTTATACAAAGTTCTGGGGGGAAAAGGCCCTTTGACACCAAGGAGTTTAGCCAGAGTAGTTTAGTTCAGATCTTTTTTAATGTAGTACATATATTTATCATATTTTGAGTTCCCTATTCGTTAAATTCAAGCACCTCAGCACCATCTCTGGCTTGTAGGATAGGAATTGTCGGCCTTGACTTCAGATTTCATGTCAGTAAATGCTTCTGTGTAGCTTTATTTAAATGGATGGGCTTCTTTTGATTCTATACTTAGCATTATCACACTTTTTTGCTCAGTTCAGACAGGCTAGGTTGATTATCATTAAAGTATTATTTATTTCTATTTTATTAAGCCCCTTTTTACATTCATGTTACAGGTTAATTTATACTTTTATTTCATGCACTACTTGGCTTTACTGATTAATATGCCCCATGGCATTCAATAAAGCCAGGCAGTGGAGGAAATAAGAGTGGTATTAATTTCTAACATTGCTATAAATTTGCCTTAATAAAACTAGCTCAATAGCACTACAGTAGTAATACGATGGATGCCTCCAAATTGTCAGCAAAGATGCCACTGAACAACAAGGTTTTTTGTTCCTCCTCTTTGAATTTAACATTGCCAAGTACCTTTTTCTTGGAGTATGGAACAGAAACCAACCATGGCTATAATATTTTCTTTTTTGCTCTTTCAAAAGTAATCTACACAGCTCCCTATCTAACTTAATCTAGCAGTCCTTATCAAGTTTCTCATGCAAGTGAATACAGGTTCATAGGTCTGTGCAAGAAGTCAAGTTTTATTAATGTATGGATTTAATAAAGATTAAAATTACATCTCCAATACAGACACAATCTTTTTTTTTTTAGGGTTCCAAAGTCCATTGCCTTCAGAGAGATTACTACTGTGAAATTTGTAAATATGAAATTAATGGAGAAAATGCATGTTTTCCTATGGTAAGTCAACGGTATTAAGAGTTGACTGAGAACTCTTCAGCTGAGAAAGTGACATCATGACTTGGGCCTTGTAGCTCATATCTTTCCTCTTAGCCCTCAGGATACATTTGTCCAAATAAATTTAGCAAGAAGATTTTCAGGAAAACTGGAAGAGTTAAAGCTCATCGATCCTTTGAATTTCTGGTGGAAGAAAGCAAATATCTGATTTTTTTTTCTTTTTATCTCCTTTGCTAAGCAACTAAGCCTACTTATTAATGCAAGTTGGAAGAGAAGACATTTTAGTTTGGTGATGCAATAACTTGACAAACATTTAATCCGATTTTATATACACACAGGAAGTTCTGTGAAGTCTTGAGGTCTTATGTAAGGAGTCCAAGTCCTGGTCTTTCCCTGGCAGGTTCAGCCAACAGAGTGTTTGGGAACCTCAGAGAGCCAGGATCGACTGGTTCCAGCTCCTTAAAAACTCTAAGCAAGGATTAGAGACTCATTCTTCCCCCGCCAGTCCTTGGGGTAAGTACTTTTGTTATCCCATGACAAGAGACATGTTAAGGCAAAGCAATGTAACTTCAAAAACCCTGTTATGTTATCAAAAGGGCTCAGTTTTTTTAACATTCCCTCCAAAGAAAAGAAGGTGACAGATTTCTTCTTGTGATTCATACATTACTCAGAGATTTCTGGCTTCCTGGAATTCTTAGTGCTCTCTCAGCCCTAACTTTCAGACAAAAGTACAAGTGTAGCTAATTTATCCTGAGCAGTTCCATTTTTTTGAAAGTGAATAGACACCTTTACCTGGCCAACTAAAAAAAAAAGTCACAAACCAAAACAACACCTTGCACTTTACATGTCACAGGTTCACAATTATAGATGCAATAAAAAGTAACATCGATAAAATCCAAAAAAATAATTGTGACTAGACTTTGCAATTGAGATTATCATGGGAAATTCAGCTGAGTAGATTCCTGAGCTCTTCTGTGGGTACTTTTCACTTACATACATCATTCACAGAGGCTATGTCCAAGATGGGTGCCAAACAAAATTAAGGAATGTTTCCTTTTGTTTCTTTCTTTCCTCCCTCAACTTCCCAACCTCACTTCTCACTCTCTCCTTCCAATTTTTGCAGTAGTTCTTTAGTCTTCCTATTTCCTGATTTCCTATAGTTTTTTATTCTCCTGAAGGAAGTGATCTGATAAGTATATTTCACTAAAATATTAATGACTTACCTCTGGAAAGATACCCCACCCAACCCCCTTCAAAAAACCAAACAAACAACTTTGTGTTTTCCAAGAGGATTATAGAGACAGGACAAACAGCACAAAAGAATGACTTATGAATGACAGAATTGGAGAAATCAGTAATGGAAATGCTTTAGTGTGGGAAAATATTTTAGGGGTCATACTTTCCAAGTTCTTTAAATCCCTACAAACCAAATCATATAGAGAATAGATAGCAATTCTGCCCATGTAAAAAAGTTTTGTCAAGTCTGCTGTGTAGTGGGTCATCTTGCCATTCACACTAGATGGGCTGGTGGATTTTTAACTCTGATTGAATTGATCTAATGGAATATATTTTTGATTCAGACAAAGTGAATTCAGGTCTGCTAACACTTTTGAATTGTTGAGACCAAATTTTCATTTGCTTCGGTTTGTGGAGGCCTCATTTTTAGGTGACTGCTGAGCCTTTTTTGGAAACTTTGGGCTTCACAAGTCACAGAAAAAAATCAGAGAGACAAAAGTCCTAATATTACCATTTACAAGTTAAAACTATTTCTTTCTAGCTCATAAAATGAGAAAACCTAAGGATTTTAAGTTTTTTATTCTTTAGCCCTCCTTTCCCCCTCTCCCCCCAAAAAATAGGCATAAAGGGACTTCAGGGGAAAAATGATCTACCCAGGGTCTTTGAAAGTGTTAAAAGCACATAGGAATGCAAACACAAGGAAAAAAAAATCTAGGAAACCTGAAGCTGTATGAGCCCCACAAAGTTACTTTTCCAGAGAGAAAACCCTTTAAAGCTTCCAAGAAGGTCCCTTGCATGCTTTGGCCTGAACTTTTTATAAATGGAAACTTAGGGCAGGATGACAATCAGACAGTAATTTAATTGTGAGCAACAGAGGCAGTGAGCAGAGCACTGGATTTGGAAGGAAAGGAGCAAGTGCTTTTTATGTTTATTTGTGCCAGGCACTATGTAGAAATCGTCATAAATATTCTCTTATTTTATCTTCACAACCATTCTGGAAGGTGTTCCCATTTTACAGTTGAGGAAACTGAGGCATTCAGAGATTTTTTTTAGTGACCAGGCTTTCACAGTTACTAATTATCTGAGGTTGAGTTTGGACTCAGACCTTCCAAATTCTGGGCCCAGTGCTCTATCCACTGCAAAACTTCTGCCCCTATCATACACTGTCATTTAACCTCACTTTTCTCATCTGTGAAAGAGGAGTTAGACTAGTTGATCTTCAAGATCCCTTCGAGCTTCTGATTTAATTGACCAGATTTATGCTGTATATTCAGGTGAAGCAATAATTTATTGTCGGTGAAGTTTGGATATTAGTTAAGCTAGCTGAAGGATTCAAAGAATTTTTATCATTGTGACCTAAATATATACTTTCTTTTGGAGGTGAAGTGGTCATAAACCTTCTTTAGAAAACCCACTACTATTCTTTGTATGAAGGAGAAAATAATCTAGCTTACTCTCTGTTAAATAAGTCATTACAAAAGGGATTTATTCTCATCAGTCTATGATCAGTTAAAACTTCTATAGTTCCATAGATTTAGAAAATTTTCCAAATGAAATGGAAAAAATCAGGTTGAATTGGTGAGAGGTGTCATACATTGAACTAAAGTTATTTTTATATACTGGGAAAATAAAATATTTTTTTTAGTATTTCCCCTATCCTTTTTTTTTAATCATTTTTTTTCAGATTCTTTCAATTAATTAGAGTACTTACAGAGAAGCAAGTCATATGTAAATGACATGGTCAAAGATGAAAGGGGAGTTTAGGAGACTGAACAGTAGTAGTATCTTGGGAAACATTTTCACTTTTGAAAGGATCACAAAACTCAGCCTTATCAGTGTGTGAAAACATTGACACTATAAAAATGTATGACTATTTTCTTCTAGTATTATTTGTAGAAGGTCCATAGAATGTGGTTTATATTTACAGCTGATCATATGAAGAAGTAGTCGACATGGGTTTGCAGATACATGTATAGAAATAAAAGTCTGTGTATCTGTAAAAAGCAAATAATGCATTTTATTTGGTCAAGGTATAACATAATAATGACGAAAAATGTAAGATTGAGATATTTCAAAACTCATTTCTTAATGATGCGTATTAAGCTTCAGAAATGAGCGAAAGAGATAATACTAAATCACATACATGTATAGCATTGTATCTTCATAAGTGGGGCACCTGGGTGGTGAAGTGGATAGGGCGCTAGGCCTCGAGTCAGGCCTGAGTTCAAATGTGGACTCAGATACCTACTAGCTGTGTGACCCTGGACTAGTCACTTAATCCTGTTGGAGAAGAAAATGGCCAGCCTCTTCAGTATCTTTGCCAAGAAAGGTCATGAAGAGGTAGACATGACTCAAATGACTGAGCTACATATATGTGTCTCCCTCCTTCAAGCATCTACCTTAAAGAATTACTACTCTTTGAAAAATAAGTATATTACTTGCTTTATGAAGGCAAATACAGCACTCTGTAGTATGACTTATGCTGTCCTTTGTGCCATTATTAATACATTTCCTGTTTAAGGAAATGGCTTTTTCTTGTACATGATAACTGAAACTTCAAACTAAATTCTATTACCTTTTATAACATCTTATCTGACCATGGCCTCCCTGAATATGGGCACTAAATAAAGTGTGGAAAATGCTTGTCACCATAACTCAGTTATCATTTGCTCCTGACTAATTAGACATTTTCCCTGGTGAGTTTAAGTGGCTCATATTTGACTTTGGACTGGAACTTTAGGAAAAAAAGTGTTTTTGGTAGGGGGGAGGTTGGGAAAGGGAAAGTAAACCTTAAGAAGAAAGAAAAAAAAAACCCTTTACTTTTTTTAAATTTTGAATTGATACAAGTTAAAATGATCTTCTTTCTACAAATATACAAATATTATTATTTTAAAAATATAAACAGATAATATAGCTATAAATATGAATTAAAAGTCAGCACCATATCACAATTCTTACTCTCGGATGAATAAGAATCAGGTTACTATCTTCGAGCAGTACTCTGTTCTACCCAAGTATTTTTCTATCATTTTTCTTTGATCATTTCTATATTAAAAAAATTTAATGATATCTTTTATTTTTATATAACTTTCATGTCCAAACATATTCCTCCTCTTACTCAGAAAGAAACACTTTTTAATTAAGAATGAAAAGTAATTTCAGCCAGACCATTGAACATAGGCTGTGTGACAGTATTTACAGCTCCATACCCATAGTCCCTCACGTTTAAAAAGTGTATTATCTTTGCTTCCTTTTAAAAAATCACTTACTTAAATCCACCATTACAATCATTTTAGTTATAAAATTAAGCATAGAAAATATAAACAACAAAGGTAACAATATTATTGGGTTGTTGGTTCACTTAAATTACATATTAAAGAAATATTTTATGCATAAGTATTTCATGTGTGATTTTGGGGAAATTTTAAAATATACTTTATATGAAAAAAAAGTCCCTGCGGCAGAATTTGTTCCAATCTTGACCGTAACAATCTATGTTTAGAGGCTGCTAGGTGGCGCCATAGTGCACAGAGTGATAGACTGGGAGTCTGGAAGACCTGAGTAAAAATCCAGGTTTTAGCCAGTTACTAGCTACGTTACCCTGAGCAAGTCAGTTCTGTTTGCCTCGGTTTCCTTATCTATACAATGGGAATAATTATAGTACCTACCTTCCAGGGTTGTTGTAAGGAGAAATTAAGAGTATTTTTTTTAAAGGCTGAGTGACCTCTAAAGTTCTGTCCAGCTCTAATATTTTATGAGCATATTATTCTGTATGCATATATTCATGACATGCATCATTAGGGTTTTTATACTTTTATTTCATTACTGTGGAAGTCTCTGCTAGGCTGACTATTCATAGCTAGTAAGTATTAGAAGCAAGACTTGAACCCAAGCCTCCAGGCTCTAGGAGCAAGTCCAGCTTTCCATCTAGTATGTAACACTGTAGCATCCTGTTGCCAGTCATGACGAACTATATCATGATCCAATTATCTGTACCTAGTAATTAGGTACTAGGTATATTAGAGGTAGGATTTTGAACCCAGGTCTTTGTGATTCCAAGCCAGCACTCTATCCATCATGATCAAAATCATTCTCTGAAAAACAAAGCCTGTATTCATTGCATATTGAGAAAGGTTACATAGTTAAAGTATTTTGGGATAGTTAAGTTTAAAAAAAAAAAAGTACTGCCCAAATAGAGTAGCGAGGTGGCACAGTGGATAGAGCCCCAGATCTGGAGCCAGGAATTTTTAAGTTCAAAAGTAATTTCAGACCCGTACTAGCTGTGTGACTCTGAGCAAGTCACTTAAACTCTGTTTGCCTCAGTTTCCTCATCTGTAAAATGAGAGATAATAGCACTCACTTCCCAGGGATGTTGTGAGAATCAGATGAGATAATTGTTGTAAAGCACTTAGCACAGTGGCTGTTACGTGGTATAAACGCTATATGAGTGCTAGCTAACATGATTAGCCTGTACTATAGAAATATTAGCCATTATTATTAAAATGGAAAGGTGTCAGAAAAAGAAAGAACAAATACTATATAAGTGTGAATAAATTAAAAGTCATTATTTTTTCTTTTGATGATGTGAATGATTATGAAAGATCACTCTGATTTACAATAGAGATGATGGCTAGCAAAAATTACCAGCATCTGCTTTAGGCATAATAATCCAATAGTTTATTTTTGGTGCTGAAAACCCTCATCATTCTCATCTCTCATCCTCATTCCTCTTTCCTAGTAAGTTTTGGATTTAGCATCAAAGGACCTGGATTCAAATCTAAGGGTTTATAGAAGTGTGATGTTAGATAAATGAATCACTCTGGGTCTCACTTTTCCCATCTGTAAAATGAGAGAGTTGTATTAGGTGATCTCTAAGATCCCTTCAAGGTCTGAAGCTACATTACTAGTATGTCTTCTTTGTCTCTCTGTTTATTCCTAACCTCAGGCTTCCAGAATCTTTGCCCTTTGTCTTTTGAATAGATCTGATGAATTCATTTGCGCAAAAGCCTAAGTGAAGGGTTAGGCTTAATATGCAACTTCTCATTATTGCATTTTAATAGGAAATAAACTTATTATTTCACTTTGGACAAAGAATTGAAGCTGTAATTGTGGAATTTCAAACATTAGCTGATCTAGAAAGGTTGTGTGGTTTTTCAGACAGAAATGTCTGCATCCCTGAAATCACCTGTTCTGTTTATTTGCAATATCAATCTTAAATGAAGAGCTTTCCTTAAAAATTAAGAAGTGTTAAGTGGAACAAGTCAATGATGAAAACAATTCCTACCAAATCTCCTATTTCCCTTAGTTCTTCCACTCTATTGTTCAAAAGTTTTGCTAAATAAAGAAGGCTTGTAGCTTCTCATCCATAAGACTTTTTTGTCAACAAAGTAGTTTCTTTTCCTTCCTCTGTCCACACCTTTAATCTTCTGAATACTCTTTTGTTTATAGTTCATTCTTTGAAGAAGAAAATATTGCCAACTTGAATACTTTTGGCACTGTTTAAAAATAACTGATTAGTTTTGTATAACATAAATCTTATTGATTTATTCCAGTTTTAGAATTCTATTTTTTTGAGTAAAGCAAAACACAAAAATATCATAAAATTATTTAATTTGATTTCATTAATATATTAATTAATAATATATAAAATACACATATATTTATTATAATATAATATATAATTATTATCAATAATAATAAATATCTTGGCATTTGGGAAAAAAGATTAAGAAACCATGAGAGTTTATTTTTTAAAAATTTATTTTAAATTTGACATAGTAGTGACAAAGTCACTTGGTTTGTTGGTGCCCTTTTCTGAACTTCTTTTTGTTTTTTTCTGTGTGCTTTCAAAATGCTTAATTAAATTTCATTGTTGTTCATTCACATCTGATTCTTTATGACCCCATTGGGGGTTTTCTTGGCAGAGATGCTGGAGGGGTTTGCCATTTCCTTTTTCCAGCTCATTTTACAGATGAGGAAACTGAGGCAAACAGGGGTAAGTGACTTGCCTAGGATCACACAGCTAGTAAATGTCTGAGGCTCTGATTGAACTCAAGTCTTCCCCACTCTAGGCAGTACTCTATTCACTGTGCTACTTAGTTGCTTGACACAGTTTATAAATAATGGCTTAGTTAAATCTCACCCCTTCCCTTTTGCATCTCTGCCACTACATAGTAACTTGCCTCTCCTCCTTCAGAAGTTCTCCCCTGTAAAAGACTATGATGATCAAGCAAAATAGTTCTATAAGTGTGTCATTCTGCACCTTTAGTCCATCACTTCTCTGCTAAAAGCCAGGTGGAATGCTTTGTCATGTTTTTTGGATATTTGATTGGGCCTAGACTAATCAGAGTTCTGAAATCATTCAAAGCTGTCTTCTTCCTTTACATTTTTGTATTCATTGTGTAAACTGTTTTCCTGGTTCTCCTCATTTCACTCTACATTGAAATGATTTCTTATAATATTTACTCTAATTTACACTATCAAAACACATAGACAGCATCTTTAAATGGACATCTTTAGCAACACTGACATAAAGATCTAAAGTCAAATTCAACAAACATTTATAAAGCTCTTACTGTGTGCAACACACTGAACGTAGTAGCCTACATAGGAAGAAATATAGAAAAGATCGTTACAAAAATGCAAGAAAAAAGCAAGAAACTATCTAATGGAAACAGAGTTAAGGAATGATCAATACAGGGGAGATTAGGCAAGGAAAGAGATGTACCTTGAGATGGATTGCAAAGACTGAGATGAACATACTGATGTCTAAGAGACAAGTGACATTAGTTATATATATGTGACACAGCAAAAGAGAAGATAAAACATCCTCCCTTTGGGGGATGATAAGGTTTGATAGGTACAAGAGTTGGGGATAGGAAGAGGGGTACAGAAGAAAAGAAAGAGACGAATCATTTGGAGTGTTATGTAAACAGTTTTTTTGAGTACTACAGGTTAAGAGACTTGATTAAGGTATATTCATGAGCTAATAGAAAAAAGTAACACTATTCCTGCTTACTGACTGATTGTGAAGTTGATTAAATGTATGTGTATAACTGAATGCCAGTTTGCATTGTCACAGGATATTTTAGTAAAAATTAATATTTTCTTTTTACTGATAAAAGGCCGAATGGCAAATGAGTCTTTTTACATTTTACATTTGTATTGAAATAATTGATTCTTGAAATCCAACGGCAGAGAATTTAATTAAGTGACTTCTTTTCTTTTTTTTTCTTTTTTCTTTTTTTTTTTACTGACTACCCAATAGTTATTTTAAAGACGTTGAAATCAAAGGCAAAATTAATTGCGGGCTTTTAGTCTTCTGTCTCTAAAATTTTTGGTTTAAGGAATACTTGCTAACATCATGCATAGACTCTTTAAGCTCATTTACATGTCTAAACTCATTTGACCCTCACAATTCTATTTAAATTCTATTTAAATCTATTAAAATGAGATTAAATCCTAGAAATGTACATCATCCTACGATCCTGCTTTATCTTTGGCCCTTATCTTGCCAAACTCAGCACTCTCTTTTTCCATCCATTCTTCCCGGACTGCCCCCCTTCCCCCACCCCCGAAAAATACAAGAATTTTCCAGGTCCAGAGGATCCACTAGGTGGTGCCCGTACCCATTGTTCTGTGTACCCAGGAATGAGGCCTGAGCACTTCTCTCTGGACAGCTACTTACTGACTTTGCTGAAAGATCAGAACCAAAAAAACAAACAAAAAGAAATAAAATAAATTGCAAGAGGGATTGAATATGAATAGTCACCTTAGGATGTTCTCCAAAAATGCAATAAATCTGATCTTACTTGAAATAATTATTGTAATAAGGTCGCTGGGCAGGGGCTAATGATGGTATTTGGGTTTACAATGGAAGCGCGCAGTACAGCTCAGCCCGAGCAGCTCCATCTCCCAGCCAAGCGCGAGCCCAGGCGGGTCCCCTGGTCTCCCGCATCCCCGCAGCGGGCAAAGCTGCCTGCGGCTGGGAACGTGGGCACTTGAACGAGCTTTAAGCAACGCCCCTGTCTTTGATGGGAAAGGGGAAAGAGGCACCAGGGAGGGAACAGAAAGGGAAGAGATCATTTTGATACTACGCTTTCACCCAGTCACAATTCTCTTTTTCGTTGACCCTGGAACATTTTGAATACTGCCTAACGGACATGGCCGGATCTAGATATAAATTGTAGGAAATGAAAGTAAGGGTTTTTGTTTTTCTTTTGAATGGAACTAGACATTTTCCTATATTTTCTTTTATAGGAAGTAGAGGATTGTTTATTTAATTTTTTAGAAGTAATTTTACATAGCTTTTTTTTTTAAAAAGGCAGTTCTGTTCCTTCCATTTGAAAAGAGGACTTTATATAATATTTTCTTGGTTTTCTGCAGTTTGGGATTTATCCAATCAATTTTACTTCTTATACAGTTTTTAAAAAAATTACATTGTTATGAGAGGAACTGGGGACAAAAACGGAGGAAATTCAGTAACAAATGAAAATCAGTTCTATATTAGGCGTTATAATAGTATAAAAGCAGGTACCTTTTGCCCTTCAGTCAGTACAGGGACAAAAATAAGATCTGCCCCTTCGTGATGCTTAAACAAATTTGACCTACTTTGGCCCAACAAACAAAAGGTTTATTTGAAGCCCCCTGAAGATTATTGGACTCTGGAGAGTATTTTTCTGTGCGGTTCGGGTTGGGGGCTGCGCTCCCACCAAATGAACTAAACATCTGCTTGTTGATCCGGGTAAACTGTTTCCATTCATGGATTCAGTGTTTGTGGGCACCTTTGTTGCAGAGTTTTCTTGTATTTAAATATACGGTGGAAGAAAATCGTATTTTTAAAAAAATTTCTTCCTTTATCCCTTCTCATTCTACCTTCACATAGTAATAATATCAGAGATGAGTGTGAATGACTAAAACCTACCAGGCTATGGTTTCCTGTACTTGCAACCCTTTTAATTAGGACATTGAGATCATCATGATATTACTGGAATATAGAAATCTGATGACAGCCCCAGAACTGTTTGAGAAGGATGCTTTTTGTGACTTTAAAGAATAAATTTCACAGTTTTTTTCCCCTGTGGATTCCATTAGATAGGAGAGGACTAGCTGAAGCCATATTCTATTTTAGAATTGATCTCAGTATAGTGGACTTAGCTTGTGATTGCTTATTATTTTGAAGGGGGAAAATGTCCAAAATCAGTATGTTCCTTTTGTCCAGCAGCAAGACTTTTCAAAAATGAAGTTATTTTTCTACGCTTCACTATGTTCTTTCAACTTACAGTTGAGGAAAAGCCAATTTCTGGCATATGTTACTAGGAAAAAAATCTTGGAATGACAGAAGGGATGGTTGAGAAACAGATTAAGGCAAATAGTATAAATCTCTAGGAGCAATACACTTTTCACCTCTGGGTGCCACTGTTCAACTGTTTCTTGCTTTTTATGACTCTTTGAAAGCCCAACACTTCCCATAGAACTATTCTTGAAAGAATCTGTTAAAGAGACATTTCCTCTATTTCTGCCCCTCTGCTATATACGCCCCCCACCTTTTTTGCACACGGATGTAAATCTAGCATGGTTGTGATTTGCCACTTTAATTAGTAAAGTGATGACCAGATATATTGAGCACTGATTGTACGGACAGGTTAAAAGTCAGACTTCATTCTCCCTTGGATATAAATCCTGCATTTATCATTTTTTACTATAAACCTAAATATTGCACACATTTAACCAGGTCAATAAATAAAACCATACAGGGATTTTGTTTTAATTTGCAACTATTTATCTCTCTTGGTTTAATTCTATGCTAGAACTTTCAAAAAATTTCTGGTAGAAATCACTTTTACAAAGAGGGGAAATGAGGTGAGGAAACTGGGGATTTAAAAGATAATTTAGAGATCTTCACTAACAGATTTTATTTTTGATTAATTTTTAAAAATCTTAACTGCTTCAGTATTTTAAGCTTTTAAAAGCAATAATATATATGTTTCTTGAGGTATTTAATCTTAGAGTGTGATGGTTTTAACAGAGATAAAAATATTAACAATGTCTGTAGTTCACCAAAATGTATGAGTAACCTTTTACTTCTAACTATGCTATAAATTAATATGTTGTGCCAACAGTTTGTCTCTGATTATTTACGTTTTAAACCTTGAAGTATATCTCAAAATCCAGAGGCTGGGGAGGCTCTACTGGCAAAGTTAATTTTGCTTTATAAATCTAAAAAATCTCTGCTGACTGTCATACTCCCCTTTTAACTATTCTCAAAGCAAAACTATCTGTTTATTTTTATAGTACAAAATTAATTTTTCCTTCTATTTGTTTCCTTCAAACTGAGTCATGCTAAGTCTCAGGGAGTGGTACCTCTCTCAATGGGTCAATAATAATTTGTATTGGGGTAAATCAAACAACTATTGGGAATTATAGATTACCCTCTACTGTTGTTACAGATTTGACTTTAAACATTTTTACTAGGGTCTTCATAGACATCAGTGTCACATGATGAAGTTGGCATGTCCATACAGCAAGACATTTACTAGCCTTGCCTGGATTAGAAGCTACTACTAATATTTATGAGGGAGATATCTTGATTCAAAAGAGTACTGGATTTGGAAGCAGAAGGCCTGGGTTTGAATCCTAACACAGATCTTGGGCAACTCACTTAATCTCCTTGGGGTTCAATTCCCTTTTTTTTTTTTAAAAAAAAAAAGAGAATATTGTACCAGATGATTTTCATGGTCCCTTCCAGTTTTAAATGTATGACTGTACTTATTGCTTTGAAGGTAGGTAGCTGTGTCTGTGAATAATTGGAAGGATTATATTTTTTATAATTCAGACATTAAGCTGGAAGTAAGCATTTGGGGACTTTCCATCTGCACTTACAGACTATTTCACCATAAGCAGTGATGACTTGGAACCTCTAATTCTCCCTTTATATAATATTGGATCAACCACTTTGGTCAAGAAGTGGTTTAGTTGGTAAAAAACTAGTAGTTTAACTAGCTTATTTTTTCCGTCAGCTGTTTGATTGAATAATTTGGTTTTTAATGTGGTAAGGTTTGGAGTCCATCTCCACTGAATGGTTTGCTCTATCTAT
This sequence comes from Potorous gilbertii, assembly GCA_028658325.1. Classification (NCBI taxonomy): domain Eukaryota; kingdom Metazoa; phylum Chordata; class Mammalia; order Diprotodontia; family Potoroidae; genus Potorous; species Potorous gilbertii. The sequence goes on along the minus strand of CM053771.1, from coordinate 201,511,728 downwards.
AGTAAGGTAATTTCTAAAGTCACTATTAATTGCAGCTACATTTAAAAAAATTCCTTTTTGGTACTTCTTATATTGGTATTGTACAGTAGATTTTTGTTTTAAAGGTGCTCCTTTGCCTAGAAAGTATTAGAAGGATCATAATTATGCCATAAATTTATAGTCTTGGGGCAGTTTGTGGTAGAGAAGCCCCAAGCCCTCCTCCGCTATCAATTTTCACATTAAAGGGCCCTTGCTTTGTATCATTAGGATATCTTATTGGAAGGATTTTTTTTTCCTTTTGGGAAAAAAATACTTGCTGAGTGATGGGGTGGAGTGATAGTTGTGGTGGTGGTAGCAGAGGCATTGTGTGAAAGTTATTAAATGCTATAGATTCCACAAGAGGCAAAGGGGAAGCAAAGTCTATTATACAGAAAATGTTTTTTTAGAAGACAGTAGCTATGCAATGTCAAAGCATCCAATAGAAAAGTGAAAACTGCTGTTGATTCCTTGATTGTTTTTTTCTATGTAACATCCAACAACTGAGCTGACTGATCTCACACATTCTTTGACTTCAACTGAACTTCTAGATGGACTTGTTGCTTCCTTATCTTAGACCTAGAGAGTCATACTAGCAGATGACCATTCTCATCATAACATAGCATATTTCTTACGTTTCTCTAATGTGGGTAAGAAATCATGTTATTGTGATATGGATGAATTGTAGGCCATATTCAAATTATATACAGTAGCAGGACCAATGAGCAGCTGGGTGGCACAGTGGATAAAAGTGCTGGAGCTGCAGTCAGGAAGACCTCAGTTCAAATCCAGCCTCAAACACTTACTATGTGACTCTGGACAAGTCACTTAACCCTGTTTACCTCAGTTTCCTCATCTGTAAAATGAACCAGAGAAGGAAATGGCAAACCACTCCAATATCTTTGCCAAGAAAACTCCAAATGGGTCAGGAAGACTCAAACAAGACTGAAGCAACTGAACAACAATGATCAATGACTAGGCATTCAAATAATTTGGGTGCCACCTAGTTGGATATCTTAATGGCTTTGACATAGAAGTTAGCTTCAAAGGCACTAAAAGACTCCCTTTATTGCAAAGAAGAGAAGAGAATGGATTTTAAAGATATAGCTCTGTGGAGACAAGTAGAGAGTAGCCAGTGCATTTGTATCCATCTGTTAAAGCAATCACTTTATTGCATTATTATGAAAATATGGTCTTATGGGAGAAGACTTGTCTCCACTGTCATGTGAATAGTGCTTCTGTTTTATGGCTCTCTGTTTTACATTACTTGGGTCATTATTTATTTATTTATTTTGGAGGGTATTCTGCAGTACCATATAATGACAGCCAGGATAGGGCTGTTACCCTGTGGAACTCAGTGAATAATTATTGATTAATAGTGTAGGTATCACCTTTAAGTAGACACAGTTCTAGTTCATTTCAAATCCTTTTTCTTCAGACTGTAGAATACAGACACTTTTGTAATATTTCATCTCCTACCATGATAAAGTACTCCAAAAGTAGACTGTGTTACAGGCTTTTATTGTCCACACATGCGTGGACACTCTTTAGGTAATACTTGCTCAGTAACAGGCTCTTTCTATCAGGGTATGAGTAAAAGCTTCAAATGAAACAACCCATTAAAACATGAACTTCCCAGAGAAGTTATGCATTTTTTTTCATGTTTGTAAAGCATTGGAAAATCCCAAGCAATTGAGAGATTTTTTTTAAAAAAAATTAACTTTATCCTGGGAACATGCAGTCCAGGTTTTTGGAATGGGAAATATAATAAAAGGTCTGGTCAAATGTGAAGCTGGTAAGGCACTAAAGTGCGTAAGTGGAAACTTTGAGGAAACTGGCAATGAGAACCTGGAAATCAAACGGTCATTTAGGCTTTACTCCACCACCCTTTGTATGTGTGAGTACAAAGGAGGGACCTGGCATGACTGTGAGTCAGAACCCTCCTCTCAGGAACTGAGGGGACAGAGATTCCCAGCATCTGTTTCCTTAACTATCACCCAGAGGATACTGGTGGTAAATCACAGGGAATAAAAATAGAATCAGAAGTCAACCTACAAACAAATGGGATGGTGTAGATATTTGATAGTGATTTGGGCTCTAGATCAGACTCTTAAGTTTTTTTATTAGCTAACTGGATAGATGAAAAAATCATTTCTAAAACCTCAATGAAATCTAACATTGATATTTTTAAAAGAATATTGGGCAAAACATGGGTCTATGGTGAAGAAAAATTTCCTGAATTTGTTTTCTTGATATTAAATTGAAATAAAACTCATTTTTTTGGAGTGAAATCACAAAATTGATTTCATTTTGATTAGACTTAAATGTAAATTCCTATCAAGCCAGATTCACAACCCATAATGACATGGATGAGAATTTTGCTTCAGACCTTAGGCAGACTATGGAAAATTGTATTTAAAGATGAAAAAAATCAAATCACTTATTGAGGTACTGACATTATGAGCCAGTAGTCTCATAAGATCTCTTTACTTCTTCCTTCCAGGAAATTTCTAAATAGAGAAATTGAGCAAACTTAAAATTTTTAAGAGTCTTTTACATGTATAGACACATTTCTTACATCTGACTGGCACTGTAGTAGTTCAATATTAACTTATACCTTCAGACTTTCAACAAAAACAGTGACTTTAATAGATGAGATTAGCAAGTGGTGAAAAGTTCACAGCATTTAATGGAATTGATCTACTAAATTAGCATTGACAACTTTTAGTGGCTATCTTAAATATACATTATTATCAGGACAGAATTAGTCCAATTAAGCCTATACATTTGGAAGATGCCCATTTTGACCTTGTTTTACTCATTGTGAAAAGTGAAAAAATTTCTGGGTTTATTTAATTTTGGTGCTAAATCAATAGGTTTGGATGACTCTTCGACATTTTTCTCCCCCTGAAGGAAGCTAACATTTCCTATGAGTAGTACTTATGGCCCCAAAGCCTCCTTGAGGATGATAAATGGGTTTATTAGAACAGTTACACATTGCTGACAAAAAAACATAATGTTCAAAGGATAGAACAATGTAATATTTAATAAATACACCAGAGAAATGAACTAATGATGAGTGAAGATTTCTCAGCATAGGTTATAGCAAACTTACATATTATCATGTATGCTGAATACTATTTTGGAATATAGACCGGAAACATACTGGACTTGAGCTTTGGGTATTCAGGTTCATTGTAAAATTAGAACTGGAATTTTTTTTCCCTTTTAAGAAATTCACAAAGACGATGAATTTAGGATGCTCCAGAAATTATTTATGATCCATCATACATTAAACAGACTCTTCTATAATTTTCCCCAAAATAATAAAAATACTTTGGAAATAAGCTTGCATGTCCAGATTAATAGAAGCAAAGTTTCCAAATGGCAGCTGATTACTAAGATTTACGATGGCATCATAGAATCTTAGGTCTGGAAGGGAAGCTGATTTTATGCAGGACCATATGTAGCCTATCACAGAGAGGTGATGATCCATTCTATTTTAAAATACCTCCCAAGAAAGTTATTCCACTATTTCCTTTGGTATCCCATTGCATTGTTTAAGAGTGTACTTAAAATAAACTGTCCCCCAAACTTTTTTGAATTTAACCTTACTCTTTTATGCTATAATTTAAACTCATTTCCTCTTGTGAAAGTGTACTTTTACTAAATCTGCACAGATTTAAGGATAATATTAACTTGTCTTCTTTTCTATTGAAATGTTGAATAATCTAGTTCCTTGTCTTTGTCCTATTTTAAAACCCCAATAACTGTCTTTGTGGTTTTCTCAACCTACTAGATATTCTTTATGTTCATCTTTAGCTATGGATCCTTAAACTGAACATGTCATGAAGAGTTTATATGATGGAAACATGATCTCCCAGCAGCCAGGTGTTAATAGTCTTACATTGTCATCCCACTATTAGATTCAAAGTATTATTACAGTGACCTAAGTAAATCCAGGAAATGTAATTTATGAGAAAGCATAGTCAAGAATTACACTGGATGAGAAGGTAAAAGTGGTCTTTGATCTATACCACTGATCATAGATTCAGACCTGGAAGATACCTTAGAAATTCTCATGTTCAACCTACTCATTTTATAGTTGATGGAACAGAGGCTCAGAGAAGTGAAGGGGCTTACTTAGTGTCACACAGCTCCCAGATCCGGCATTCTAGCTTTCTATCCTACATCACTGAGACCACAGTTCCATTAAGTCATGGGAGCAATTGAGTCAACTCATATTCGTATGATTATTTACACTATTTTAGTGATACTTAATATTTATATAATATTTTAAGGTTTATGAAAGATTTTGCAGATGTTTTCTCATTTGATCTTTTCCCAGATTTTTTGTTGTTGTAGTTACATATAGTCAGTTACCACCATACATTTTTATATTTTGCATTTTTCTCCATATATACTACCAAACACCTTTTCCTTAATGAAATTCATTTATTTTGTTTGCTCAGTTGAAAAATTTTCCAGAGTTTGTTTTGAATTTCGTTTCCCAAGGTGCTAATTTCTGTTCTGATTCTTTTTTCCCTCTAAGGTGCTGATTTCTCTTCCTGGTACCCTTGTCTACTGCCCAGTTTAATGTTACAAAACACCACTTGTTGCAACCCATCTGGTTGACAAAGATCCATTCATAACCATTCTCCTGCCATTTTTGTACATGGCTACATAATTGTCATCTGGTCTTGACCTTATTTTCCCAGCGTGTCATATGGGACAGAATCAAAAGCTTTGTGAGAGTAAAGATAGATTGACTGCATTAACTATCTCCCCACGATCCTCAGAGTTTGTCACTCTGTCATTAAAAAAAGAGAAATTTTTTGCATATAACTGCAGCAGAACAGTCTTTTTAATAAGACCATCCAGTTTACTAATGCCCATAGAATCATTCAAAAATACCTGAACAGAACAGGGAATTGGCCATAATTGGTTCTTTCATAGGTTTCAGGTAACCTCACCTGTTTTCCTTGAAGTCTTCAAAATGGCAACCATGATGACTTTGTCCCTGTTCTTTTAAAATTGGATAGAAATCATCAGGACATTTGGCTGCTATGAAAAACAAAAATAAATCCAATTTTAGGAAGACTGTATTCAGGATATATACATTCGAATAGGAATGTCCCTTAGAGTTAAGCACTAATTGTGACATGACATGTCCTGTCACTCTAGGGTAAGGTTTAAGTTAACTTCTTTTTATCATCAAAAGTTAGTAGTGTGCATCTCCCTTCCACTCGAGATATTTCTTCCCAACATTCATTTGGGTTTCTGCAGCATATGAGGTGGTCTAAGTGTTTAAAAAAATTTTTTTTTATTAAACCAGGGCATGCTCCCCTGATTGATGGTAATAGAATTACTTTCTATTTCAAATTGATTCTGTAAGACTTGTTTGGCCTTGGTTGGTCTTTTGTGGCATGAAAAATGGACGTCTTTATTGGATCTAGTCATATTAGCTGAAGAAATGGGAACCTAAATGTTCAGAAGATTTCCTGGAAGAAGTTAACACCTACATGTATTTTTGTGATGTTTCATAGAAGTGCTTCGACAGGAGCCTGTCTTTTCTTTCCAGTGCTCTTCCTCTGTTTCTACGTCTGACAAAGAGGGAGAGCAGGTATCTCACAAGGATTGGTTACAGGAATAACTAATAGAGATGACAGTAAATCAACCATAAATAACTATGTAGATGCTAAATAACAACACAGCACTGCCTTTTTGGCATAGTACTTACAGATCCTGCAAGAACATAAGCTTGTGTGAGGTTCCTTTGATGTTCTTTTATTAAAGAGACTTATTTGACTCAGTTGCTTCCCCTCTGATAACTGAGGTTTTTTTTCCTGTTCTTTGACAGCATCAAAGCTGTCAAAAGTGAAAAATATTGTTGGTCATCTGGCTAGTTTGTCTATACACCACCAAACATCTGGCTAATTGAACTCTTCATTTATTTATTTTAATTAAATTTTTAAATTAAATTTTAGTTAAAAACTAAAATTTTAAACTTTTTGCTTAGATATCAGGGCGGTAAGTAGCCATAGCTTTTATGGCCTTTATGGCTGTTCCTGTCATTGTTCTGGGCTTTTAGTTAAACGCTAAAGAAATCAAATTGAAGGAGGAAAAATTCACTTAGAAGTAGCATAGAGAGTGAAACTTTAAAAAGTTGGGGAGGAGAGTAATTTTGCACTTTTTTATGTTTGTAAGTGTTTTCAGAATTAGGACAATAACTTTTATACATTTCGAGCCTCCCAGGACAGCATTAACCAGACTCGTCCTCTAACTGTGCATGTGTATATTTAATCGTTTGCAAGAAGGACTGACACAGGACTACATTTTGGAAGTGGGGAGCAAAAAAAATCTCCTGTTTCTTTTGCTTTAAATAAATCATTGCTAATTGAGGATTGTGGGATTTTGCAACTGGGAGCTGGAGGGTAAGAAGAGATCGTTATTTTTATTTTAAATAAATCAATTTTGTTAATCAGAGATCCAGTGCTATTTTGAAACTGAGAAAAGAGAAAGGGAGAGCATTATTTAGTTCTTTCAAGTAGCAGTCAAAATTTTTAAGTAAATTTGGAAATTTAGAGAATTTCCTCTTAAATATCCTCATGAAAATGAAAGTGGCTCAAAATATAGTGCCTGCGTAGATAACAGCTCATTTGACTTGATTCAATTAAGATAACTGTATTAAATTAGAAATAAAGTTACCATACAAAATTCTGGGCTCTCAGATAGCCAGTGTGAATATTAGGGGAAAGAGATCAGTTAAAAGTCATGTTCTCTAGCCTAGGTGCAATATTTACTCATCCCAAAATGTGATATAAAGATCTAAGCACAAGATGCTCTTGGAAAAGAACTGTCAGACTGTCAGGGAAGCATATGAAGAAGGAGGGTTCACTGGGTTCTGACAAGAATAGTGGGGAGGAATTAAGGTTTTGGATACAGAATACTGGTAAATCTCGGCTCTTACAAAATAGCATTTTGGGATTTTTGGTGCACATGAGGAGCAGACGAGTCTTCTGTTTTATTGGTCTCATTGGGAAGCCCTACCTACAGTAAACTGGAGTGAACTTGTATTTATCTACTTTAGAAGGAGGATAAGTTAACCTTGCTTGAATCAGTGACCTGATAGCCCTAGGGAGTATAATGAGTTGTCACCTATTGCCTATGTACCAACTGACTTTTTTTTTTTAGTTCTAGAAAATTCCAATTATAGTGTATAACATGAAATGTATTTGCTTTATGTATAGTCTCATTCTGTGATGTGATCCCTGAGACTATCCTGGAATATCATTAATGCTGTGAATTTTAGTTTTTTAAAGCTAATTCTTGTCACATCAGAGCATTTTTATTCCCTCCTGACTTCTTTAACTGGTCTCACCTGTGTGTGTACAACCAACACATCTCCCCACTGTGAATCTATTTATCCTTACTAACCACAAGGGAAAAAGAAGGAAATGTTATCAATCAGTATTTGAAGTAGATGGCTATGTGGATAAAATGGAGTTCCTCTTATTCCGAGTCTGGTCATATAGCTGTCGGAACCAAAGAGAGTTATGTTAACAACAGCACCGGGATGATACTTATAGATCAACTTTCTGACATCTGGTTTCAGGCTCAACCTATTGTACCCTCAGGTGTTTTCTACACTAGTGAAAATAAAATATTCTTTGCAAAGTCCTGGAAGAACATAGCATGTTTTTTATATGAGTATATTAGTGAATTATCTGGAAAATACTTTACTGTGCCACTGTAGAATCACTTATCTGAAGTTTTGGGAAATAACATTCTACCCTGTGTAGAAATGAGTTCAACTTAGTAACAGAATTCATTGAAAATATTCCCTGATCACCATTCGTTAGCCTTTTTAGTTTCAGTTCCTCTCCTGAGTCACTGTTCTTGTGGGGCTGTGGAAAGGAGATGGAATGACCAGGATTGAAAGCAGGGGTATGCTGGGCTCATTTGAGAGAGCTGATTGTTAAATTTTTGGTGTGAGCATGGACACCTTGGAAACTGGTAAATGCTACAAATCAGAACTTGATTTGTTGTTTTGGTGATTATCTTGACTTAATAAAGCTATGGAGGAAATGTTAATAATAGTTACGGTCTCCCTACTACCCCAGTCAACTGTTAAACATTTATTAGCACACCTCTAGTTGAAAGGTACCAAATTATTTCACACAGACATACACATTTTATTTTCTGAAGCTACTGTTAGTTGGCATTAAAGGTCAACTCTGTCGCCAGCTTGGCAGAAGAGCAGTCAGGAATCTGCAGTGTAGGCATTTCTCTCTATAAGTATTAATTGAGTGAGATAAGATTGACTGTTTGAGCTGGTTTTAGAGGTATGCCTCAATTTACAACTTCAACTGGTACTTTTTGGCTGTCTGGAAAATTGGTATCAGTTTGCAAAAAGGAATATTTGTAGAGGGCCAATTTTGCAAATCCATTGTTTCATGGTGCCGATAAAGAAACTCCCTAGAGATTGCAAGTCAAGCAACCAACATTTATTCTCTGCTTCCTATGTGCCAAACACTGTACTAAGCTTTGGGGGTAGAAAGAAAGGTAAAAACATAGTCCTATCCTTAAAGGGCTCCTATTCTAATGGAGATGGTAGCAATAATACTCCTGGAAAAGACCCAGATGGTAAGGCTATGTATGACTACACTTCTTTCAACCAGATTCTTTTAACTGGGATCCAAGAGTGGATTGTTGTAAACACTCAGAAGGTCACTGAGAAGTTTTGTGGGAAGAGAGTGCACAGACCAGGAGGAGTGGACTGGCTCATCACATGTCAATTCCACAGCTGGCATAGTGAGAGGTGGTCTTGGTGCAACCCTAGATTTCTTTTTTTTGAAGGGTAGTAGAAGACTATTTAAGGATTCAGACACTTGTGCTTATTGGGATCCATGATATAAGTAAAAAAATGAATGAATAAAAAAGCGTGTACTTACTTGCTATGTGCCTAGCACCATGCTAAATTCTGGGGATAAAAACACAAAAGTGAAGAGAGGTTATATTCTACTAACATGTATGTGGGATGGTGTCCAGGGAAGGATACTTTGTTGGGAGAGTTAGACATGAATCCATTTACTGCCCCAGAGTCTCTGTGTGAGGAGAAGAAGCTTAATCGCTTCCTCCTGTGTAGCTCTTGCTGGATTAGTTAGGGTCTGGACACAGACATGAGTTAAGAGCCCAGGATAGAAGCAAACAGAGGAACAATTAGGAATACAAGTCCGCTTTCCAGGCTGAGGTCAGAAATGAAGAGGTCAGAACTAGAGATAAAGCAGAAGCAGCGATAAAAAAAAATGCTCAGAAGGACCCTTGTCATGAAATGAGTGGAGGGTAGATAAGGTCTGGAATAAAATACCAATTGTACGAATATAAAACACTCTAGGCAAGTCGCCATCTTAGAGGAGGGTCAAGAGGATCCTGAATTGGCTGACAGTCTGTCCTAAATATGATCTGATTCAAATAAGCCCAGTAAACCCAGCAGGCCAATCTCCTTGGTAGACCCTGATATTCTCATAATTAACCACTTTGAATACCCCATAGACATCATATTTTCATCATTCATTCCTACCTTTCTTTAGCTGTGATCAAAAGTAGAACAATAGAATGCTATGGCTAGAAAGGACCCAAGAGATCATCTAGTCCATTTAATAGTTTAAACTGAGTCCCAGACGGGTAAAGTGATTTGCCCAAGGTCACACTGTGAGTTGGTTGAGGGCTAGAACCTAGATCTCCACCCCTGTGATCCTTTGATCTTTTCACTGCATGATTGGGTTATGCCTTTTTAAAATCTGCTGATTTTTAACAATCCAAAGATCCTCGTCAAGGAAGAAATAATGGGAAAGATAATGGATATTTCCTCCTCTAAGGTGAAGGAAGGAAAGTGGAGGGGAAAATATATAAGTAAATTTGATGGTTTAAATTCACTTAATTAAAAAAATATGGAACGCAGCGCCTTTAGGGTGTAGGATGAAGGGTCTTAGGAAATCAAAGAAATAACGATTGGGAATCATGGTTCTAAATTAGTCTTTTAATAGCTTGCTCTAGTGAAGCTTCCAAGTTTGCCTTATTTTGGTCTGTATTATTCTCATGGCTCAGTTACCTGGAGTTATCACTCTTGGTGGTCTACATTCAAATGTTCTCAAACAATGAGCCTTGGAGATGACTCATCTTGCTCCCATTTAAAAATAATATGTGGATTGGCAGGCATCCCAGGTGTGTTAAAATATCACAACAATAATAGTAACTAAATTGTAATAAAAGGCTTTTTTTCTTTGTCACTGAAGAGCACGCTATTGCTTTTATTTCCTAGAGTGTGGTTAAACCTAAGAACAATAGCCTAGAAACAGTATTCCTTCAGTGATGAGACAGATTGGTATCACTTGCTGAACACAAATGCTCCTACCCTCCCCAACCCCCATTTTTAAAAGAGCTACAGTTGAGTAACTGCAGATAAGAGTATTTATTTTTTATGACTTTCTTAGTGTAGGGAATTTCTAGTATGGAAGCTCCCTCCACAAATGTAAATGGGGTTCTCATCCACAACCCATAATCTTCAAAAATTATCTAGAGCTGCAGTCTCCAATTTTTTTTGTTTTTTGTTTTTTTTGGCTAGTTCATTCTATGCCCTTCCAATATGTATATTTAAGTTGTTAAAGCTTAAAACTGTACTGAGATGGTTGGAACACTACACTTTTACCTATTTCTACATTATGTACAAAGTTTATCACTATATCAACATATTGTCTTGTATACATTATAAATATATACATTTCTGTATACATCATAAAACTTAGCCAAGAAATAGCAATTTTTAAAAAGGAATGAGATGATCATTCTGGAGCTAATGGGTGGTCAGACCTATGCTCTAGGAAATCACCTTGGCAGCTCTGTCAAATGGGGCGAGATCTGAGTCTTCAGCAACAGCTTGAGCACTATGTTCAGGCAAGAGGTGATAAGAGGCTGAACTGGAGTGTTAGGGTGTTAGGGTTAGTAGAGTTGGAATTTTCCCAATGGCATTGGTACAGCTTCTAGCAGTATCAGTTCATTTAGGTCAGGGCTTTCTTAACCTTTTTTATGTCAGTTTGGGGAAACCTAGGGACCCCTTCTAAAGATGATGTTTTTAATGCATAAATGAAATAGATTAGATTACAAAGCAAACCAATTATGTCAAAATATAGTTATCAAAATATTAAAAGATTCAAGTTCACAAATCCCCTGAAATCTTTTTACAGACCAAGTTGTGTTAACATGGACCCCAAGTTGAAACCCCATGGTTTAGGTTTTAAGAGCCCTGAGAGGCCCTCGCTGGGGAGAGGTTTGGGCATTTGCACAGCACAGGAGGGCAGCGTTGAGGAATTAGGATACCGAGGTGTGGTTGTGTTGGAGACAAACTCAGACTAAACTTAAGAACTCCATATGAATGCCCTAGGTTTAGTGATTCAGCAATCTCACTGAAATTTACTTGAGTCCTATGTGAATTAGTTCACATAGCAAACTGACAAAGACAACACAGATGTCTCTATACTTGAACACAAAATGGAAAAAAAATAGTCCATTGCATAAAAAAGTGTCGATATTCTCTGTAGTGTTTCAGGTAGAGGATGTCATGTGAGTATTGTAAAGATGGATTCTTGGATGATTGAAAAAAAGGGGCAAAGGAATCTAGTAGGCATGTTGCTCTTTTTTCTTCATTGTTTACATCTAGTTCTAGTTCTTTGTAGGATTTGCTTCTTATTTGGGCTAAAAATCATTGTAGTCCTTCTAATATTTTTTATTAAAAAAGGAAAATATATTCTGCATATTTATTGCTTTTGGTAGATTTTTTAATTTCTTAAAGAGATAATTTTGTGATCATAGTGGTTTAATTTAATATACCAACATGTGTCAAGAAAAGCACGGTGTTTTTGTGGTAGCAAATCTTACACTGCACACATTAATATTTTTGATCCAATTTGCCAAACTGGGCCTCTGGGAGTAAAACTCTTAGGGGAGCAAACATGTTCTGGAAGCTTGGGTTCTGTTTTCTACTATCATTAACAAAATGATATGATTGAAACTTTCTAAGTTTCTAATAACTGGAAAAAATTGGCACCTACCATTAGTAGTTACTTTGCTGATGCAAAAATGAAGAAAGTAGAAGCAAGGAAGCTATATATACAACAATGTAAACTGAAAGATTAATAGCAATTATCAAAACTGAATATGAGAAAATTTTAATGGTCATGCTTGGCCTCAAAGAAGAGACATGAGGAGGCATCTTACCCCCATTCCCCCTTTTTTGCAGATATGTGAGTTTTATATATACATTGTATATATATGTATATGTGTATATATACATATATATACAATGTATATACACACACACACATATATATATATATACATTATATATACATTTTGTCTTTTTTTTTTGATAGATTGGTTAAGCTCTTCTGAACACCTCCTTTTTGCTTCTTTATTGTAAGGTATTATACCTCTCTCTCCCACCCCAATGATGTGGAGGAGGGAGTACATTGGGAAATATAGTTAACGTTTAAACAAAAATTATAAAATAAAAATTTACTTGTAAAAACAAAAATAGTTACTTTGCTACTTGGAAAAATTGTTCTATCTCTTTAGGTACCCCCTCTACCAGTAAAGGTTTCAACACAACCCATGCCCTCTTTGTCTTGTGTGGTCCTTATCAGTGTTTTCCCATAAATGCTTCATGGAGGATCTAACCTTTATCACATGACAATGAAAATTAATAGGAGTTAATGTTTTATTAAATGATAATTGAATGTCCTGAGATACTCTATAGCTTATGAAGATTGGCCTACTGCCTTGACCTATGGTTTTTGAAATCATTGGCTAAATGGGGACTTACTAATAAATATGGTCTTATAACTTTGATGAAATTCTTGAATTTTAAATGCGAATTTCAGGAGCCCAAAATGGGCATAACAGCAGAAAGATTGATATGAAATAAAAGAGGATTCTAAAAGAGTTTGAGATGAAAAAGAGAAATTGTGGTTCTCCAAATTAAAGATACACCTCACCTTAAATGACCTTAATGCTAAAGAAAGAATCACTTTCAAATGATAATAACATCCAACAACGTCAAAAAAATTTTCCAATAGAGCATGTGCATAAACAGGAAAATTTTTTTTTTTGGTTGAAAGCTAATCTCTTGACATCACCACATTTCCATCCAAGTACAAAGCTGCTCCCTTGCTCTATTGCCCACTAACATTCCCAAGCTCCCTTTTACTTTAGCCTAAGTCCTGGCATCAACTACTAAATATGCTAATTACTTCTCCAGACCATGACCATGGTTCTGATGCTATAGAACAAATTTTCAAAGGCTTGAGTTCAAAACAACCAGGTAATTGGTGTCATCCTGTGACTAGTATCCCCTTTTCCTGAGGTCTTTGGACTAATGGCCCCATTGTTATTGTTGGAGTAGCATAAAACCAGTGGCGCCATGACGCAAAGCATGATCTTTGGTAGAAATGCCTTGCGCATTTATTCCCTCCAGGGAGCCAAAGGGCAGAAAAGCAATATTCCATATTGTGACCAGGACTTTTTACACCCAACTTAACTTTGTTCAGGTGAAAAATACTTGGTCAAAAATACATGGGAAAATTTTCACGTGAATGAGTAGTTTGAAATTTGGAAGAAAAGTCAATAACATATTTTTGAAAATGAGCTCATTTGTTGTAAAGACATGTTTCTAACTCCAGTATCCTCTCCATCATTTATTACTAAACAGAAGAGAGTTGAAAAAGTGGAATTTATAAATAGAAGAGACAGTTTCACAATTTCTTCCGACCCAGACCAATTCTTTGATGCGGGAAGTTGATGTCATACAGCCATGTGTTAAAAATATATCCTACATTTTCATATAGCAACTTTCATTCAGCAAAAACAAGCCTTTAAGTACAATATAGACAGTAGGCCTTCTCTTAACCTCTGCTTGATGCTGGAGGCAGATCTAGCAAAGACTGAGAGTAGTGTTCTGTTCTTCATGTGAATTGAGACCAGTTTGTCCATCCCTGAACTATGGACAGCTGTGGCTTAGAGTTTCAACAGCTGTTTCTCATCAACACGATGATACTACAGTTTTTAGTGAAAAGAAGTGCAGGCAAATGTCTCCAAATAAACCTTAGGAAAGGAGAAAAAACACTGGTTACAATATCTGAAATAGGATGTTAGACTGGTTTCATGGGATCAGGTCATTGGTTCTCTGCCTTGTCTTAAAGATGACACTTTTACTTACCTGTCCTTTACATAGGCTCTCAGGAATTACTGATTTCTAAGCTGAAGTACCCAACACAAGGACTTCTTGTTACTCTATTTCGCCCTTTCCTGGAAGTTACCATTCACTTTCTAATTAACCTTGACAACATTTCAGTAATGTAAATGGATGGAAAATAGCTGCAGTAAGCTTGGACAGAGATGAGGTACTTTGCAGAAAAGAAAGGAAATATATAGATAGGAGAAAAAACAAAAAAATCAAACATTTCCCTCACTTTAGAATCTTACCTAGAGCTCCTGAAGGTTTTTGCTGTCGCCGAAAGTGTCAGCAAATATTTAAAGAACATCAACAATATGAGAAATGGATTTATTATCTAATCCAAAAGGCCATGGTAGAAAAACAATTGAGGGCTTCAGTGACTTAAAAAAAAAAAAAGGTTTTAGATCACCCATTTTCTTATAGCAGCCACAGTTCAAAGACCTAGTGGTGACTGGAGTAGCAAAGGTAGTTGAAGCAAAACCAGGGTGTTGGCCACTTGTACAATGTACAGGTTGTACAATGCCTTTCACAAAGCAGGCAATTAATAAATGTTTGTTGAATGTATTGGAAAGAGCATTAGCTTTGGACTCAGATATCTGGATTTGCAGTCAGATAACAAGGGTTCAAATCCTGGCTCTTTTATTTATTCTTTATTTTTTTATCTATGTGTCCTTAGGAAAAGCACTTACCCTCTCTGTTTAGAAGGTACCTTCTTACCCTCACTTATCCTATCTTCGTCTGTAAAATGAGGGTGTTGGATTAACTCTGAATCTGTGATTCTGTTGTGTGACCTTGGGTAGGTCACGTCACTTGCTTGAGCCTCAATTATTTGATTAGTAAGATGAGAGGGTTGGATAAACTCTAATGTCTTTTCTAACTTTAGGTCTGATGACAAAGAAGATGATAATGGTTGATGGCCACATTCCACTTCTGTGTAACACTGCTATCCTGGATTCACATTTAGCTCTCTGGCCATCTCTCTCCATACCTGCATGCACACAGAATGCCAGAAAGGAACCAGCAAGGCTAGATCCATGTAAATCTTACTCATTAACAAATGGAATTGAGGAGCAGAAATTTCATGCCATTCTATATTCCTTTTTTTCTTGATACTGATGCTAAAATTCCCATTCATATTATTTAGGACTCACCTTGGCCAAAATCATGTACTAATATCATTTACTCCCTGCATTTCATCCTTCTGTCCAATATCCTGATGTCCTTATCTGACCCACCATTTGAGGTAGGCCCCAGCCATGCTGCATTTTATTCTGTAATTCCCAGCGATTTTCTTTTCTTGCTTTTAGAGGAAATCTAAAATGACTTGCCTAGGGTCACACAGGTACTGTTTGAGGCTGAATTTGAACTCAGGTCCTTCTTACTGTGGGGCCAGTGCTCTACCCACTGCACCATCTAGCTACCAGACATTTTCCTGATAGCCTTCTCCTTGTCCCTTAGAACCATAATCAAATCACCCACTGCCTATTCCTATGCTGGCTGTGTTCATCTGTTCCCCTGTGGATCCCTGTAACTTTCCAGACTAAGGGACCCATCCCTAGTCATCATTCTTCTATATGAGTTGTCTCCCCCTCATTAGAGTAGAAACTCCTTGAGGGCAGGGATTATCTTTGGTTTTGGATTAAAAAAAATTCCACTAATATTTTTCAGCACTTAATACATGCTTTTTCATTCATTTACTCATTCATTGCTGAAAGATATGTAGTCCAGACGTTTTATTTTTGAGATAAGGAGGCCCAGAAGGGTTAGCTAAGTAACTTGCCCAAGGTCCTTCAGCTCCTAAGTGCAGAGATGGGTTCTTTGCTTCCAAATATAGTGTTCTTTCCATCTTTCTACCTTTGCACCATTCCACATTCCCCCCTCCCACCTCAATTTACTCCCCTTTATTTTCAATAATATTGACAAGCTTGTTAGATCAGGGCTCTTTATCTCTTCTCAACTTATTTGTCAAATGTATTCATACTTATTAGGGACTTACTACTTCAGGAATCTTTGCATTTTCAAAGAAGACAACCATTACACAAATCTTTGATTTTAATGGTGATTTTTTTGTTATGAAATTATAAACTTATGCCTTTATAGTTATTTTCTTAGGTTCAGTGCCCCTTTGTTAATTTCTTCATTAAATTATTTGGGAAGGAGGTGAGGATGAAATGTGGAGTGGTGTCCGTATGACTTTACATGGTGCTTCTCTTAGAAAACAGACCCTCAAGAATTGTGCTTTCAACTTGATTGAAAGGCAGTCAACTTCTCCTGCTCCCCAGGGATTTGGGATATCAGGGTTAATTGTGCAGATCTATAAGGTATCTTTTGACAAGGGAGAGACTTCATAACTGATTTCACATTGTTTTTTAATCAATGACAAGTTGGGATAGGGAACCTGTGTGTATATGTGTGTGATGAGGGCGAGGTGAGTGTGAAAGGAATAAAAGGCCATCTCTGACAATAGGGAGAGGAGAATTGGACAGAAAATTGTTAAAACCCTGTGGCTGGATGTGGGTGGTGGAGACTCGATTGAGAGAGGATTGGAAAAGGGTCTTGTTTCTGGTTGGAAATGACCAACAATTTTGTTGGCCTTTGTAACAATTTACCCAGATTCTATAGCCTTGTAATTTTTCTTCAAACTTCTTTATTGAATCACTTAGTAGAGTTTTATTTTGACCCATTCTCCACTCAATAGATAAGAGACAAAAGTGTCCTATGTAGTTAATGAATTTGAGAAAACTAGTAGAGTTTGGGGGAAGCAACGGGTGGCAATTGTGGGAAAGGGTCCCTCTGCCTCCACTTCTTAAATTTGAGTGGGAGGTTTACAATTCTCCCAAAGTAAAGGAAAGAGACTCAGAAACCAGATCTGTGCTTGGCTTGGCAATCCTGATTCCTTACTATTTCTTGGACATTTTCTTTACCCACCCAAATTAATAGCTATTTAGGGAATGAATTTCAATAGAAAACTGCCAACAGGTATGTTAGACCCTTTGCTGCTGCCTAATCCACGTCAACCTAAAAGGAGAGTTAAATAATTAATTACACTCTCCTAGTTCTATAATATTTCAAGTTTTTGTGCTAATTAGTGGAAATGAAGGACTAGAAATACAGTAACATGAATGTAACCCACAAGTTCTCACATAACACCTTTCCTATGTCACAGAATAAACTGCTCACCACATTTGCCTGTGATCTTTTTCTTTGCCAGATATAATGTGACCACACCCCAGGTATGGGAAGGAAAGGATGGAGGAAGGAAAAAGAGGTAATGAATTCACAAGTTCATGCTAAATGAGGCCCTCATGAAGGTGTGACTGCTGCCAATGATTCCTCAAGCTTATTTTGCCACTTGTGGTCTCCAGTTCTCATCACCTTGGCAACATCATCATTCCACTACACAAGGCTGACAGGAAACCTGGTGTTATGTACAAAAAGAACTCTAGGCCAAATTGTCAAACTGATTCAGGCCTGCTGTGCCACTTTGAGCCAGCAGTCTTATTCCTCTGGGCCTCAGTTTTCTTTCTATGTAAAATAACTTAACAGCATTTGTTCTATCTACTTGAACTTTAAAGTCTGCAATATATTTTATATATATATATGTATGTATATGTGTATATACATACATATATCCTGATATGTATCCACATACATGTATGTAAGTGTGTATTTATGATGAGCTACATAACAGCCTGGTAAATTAGAATTTCCTGATATTGTGGTCCTCATTTTGTAGATGAAGAAAGTAAAGCTTGAAGTTCAGCTGATTTGCTGGTGCTTATATACCTAGAAGATGTCAGAAGTGGGATCTGACTATACGTCTTTCTGTTTCCAAATCCACTGTATTCAAGAACTGTTATAAAGAAAGAACTTTGTCAATTGGAGCCCTTATTATGCTGTGGACACAGTATCATCCCTTCTCCCAGAACTCTTCCCTGAACCTTAAAGACTATGAGATTTTGTGGGATGGTTCTGGGAGAAGATATCTACCAATTCTGGGTTCTGAACATATATACTAGTTTCTGTACCCTTTCTTTAGGTCTATAACCCTGCCAGTGTACTGGACACTAGCCTTGTTGTCTCCATGAGTTGAGGATATTCTGGATAATGTACTTTTCCTACCCATCCACAGTGGTTGTGGGTGAGGATTTGGAGGGTGTATTTCAAAGTCAAAGTGAGTCTGTAATAACAAAGATTTAAGGGAGTCTGGGATGGCTATATGGTGGGAAAGATAACCCTAGTCCATACGACTTACCCAGCTGAGTGATGAAGGGCCCGCAATCCTTATAGCCAGTCTCTGGAATGGTCTGCTGGTGCTGAAGTTACGGAATGGCAGTCATACTTAATTCTTTACTCTCAAAAGCTCCTTGGAACACTAATAGTAGCCAGTTCCCTGTTCAAATACCACCTCAGCTACTTCTGAGGGATATTAAGAGATAACCTAGTCAGCTTTCAAAATTTCAAGATAGTAACTGGTTGTGGGAACAGTTGTGCATGGGGTTAGAAAAGTAGAATGATATACTCACTGAAAAGAGTATTATATTTAGAGTGAGAAAATCTGGCATAAAAGCCTAATTTTATTAACTTTAAGACCTTTCACAAGTCACTTATTGCTCTTAGGCCTCAGTTTCCTAACATATTCAATGAAGAGGTTGGACCAGATGACCCTGAACTTTAATACAGCGGTACATCTATGATTCCTAGTATAGGAAGACCTAAGATGGAAATCATAGTCTATATATCAGTTATATTTTTGAATAGACAAATGGACTAAGTTACTATAATAAAATTCTTGCTTAGAAAGTAGGATGATCCAGTGATCCTTATGATCAGAGAAGTGGAGATACTGTTCCTAGGTGTTTTTCACATCTTCTATTTGCCTATCAGATAAGAGGTGATATACTGAGGATCTGTTAACCTTTACCTACAAAGTCAAGGCTATAGCTTCCTAGAAATGCAAAAAGAATTGGTGACCCATATGTGAGAAAAGTTATAGAGATGATAAGTTTCATTCAGGATAATGTGTGGTAAAAGATCCAATGCAGGACAGAAATGAGCCAGATATCTTGGTTAGGGTATCTCCTACTATTAATATGGCACTATACTCTTGGGATTGTGGCAGGTCTATGGCACTCTCTGTCGTTACTGCTTCAAAGGGATCAAAGAAATTTGGAAAGGGTTGCAATAAGCCTGCTGACATCTCAGTTGAGTACTTGGCCCACGTATCAATTTCACATATTGCCAGATGGTATTGTATAGTCACAGTAACCAAAAGTTTTGGGCAGTTTGTATGTAAGGTCTGGCTTACCGCTGAGCCATCATGGCAAAAATAGAATCCACTGATCCTTGCCAGGAAGGATGTATGGATAGAAGAACATGGTACCCATGTGAAATTTATCTTAAGAGCTGAAAGGAAATTTATATGACATCTAGTCTAATCCTTTCTTTTAATAGATGAGAAAACTGAGACCTTAAGTAATTTGTCCATGGTTACTTAAAGAGTAAGGAGCAGACTCAGGATTTGTAACAAAGACTATTGATACCAAATCCAGTCCCCCTGCTCCCATACTACCTATTGTGGCCACTTGGAGAGTTGACAATTGAGCCTTCCTATAAATTTCCTGCATCTGCTGCTGGAAGGTGAACTCTAATACATTTTGACTATGAAATTTATGAAATGAAAATTCCTCTGTAGAAGAAATGGCCAGGTGATGGATGCCTTGGGTGTTCAGATAAAGGTTTTCAATGTAACACATCTACCTGAAGGTTTTGATATCCAGGGATGTAGTTGGTGGTGAAGTTAAACATGCCTTATATAAAGAGGCAGTTTGGTGGTACAATGGATAGAATTCTGGACCTCTAGTCAGGAAACTCTGAGTTCAACACAGCTTCAGACACTTTTACTAGCTGTGTGACCATGGGTAAGTCACTTAACCTCTTTCTGCCTCAATTTTCTTATCTGTAAAACTGGGAATATTAATAGTAGTGCCTCTTGTCCAGGATTCTTTTGAGGATAAAATGAGATAATATTTATAAAGCACTTTGAAAACCTTAAAGCACTATAAAAGTAATAGTTATGACCATCAGCTATTATGATAATGAGAAATAATAGCCTGTAGACTAGGCAATTATTGATCTGTCAAGAGATCTGAAAGTACTCTAGGTTTTTATGGTTGGCATGGATAATGATTGGGAATTACCATTCCTTCAGATGGTACCTGCTCCCTTCAGAAATGACTAGAGCGCCTCCTCCTTTATAGTTATTAGAGTTCTTTTCTGTCAACCTAGACTGAGGAATGGAGAATGAATGCGAAGCATGAAACAGGACAGTGTGGTCTGTGAGGGGAAGGGTTCCATAGTAACACTGGATGCTTTCTTCTTCATGCTAAACTGTGTCTATGGAATGACCAATTAAATATTTATTGGATCTTTAAATGTACCAACTTTGCTGAGGAAGCAAGGTATCCCAAGGAAGAGAATGGAGGCAGCATGTGGCAGGGAAGTCAATTCACCACCACCATCTTCCCTGAGAACCTGATGGAGACAGCCAGGACCCTGAACCCAAGAGCCTTAGGAATAGCAGTGTTCCCCAAGCCATCAGACCTGCTTCCAGCTCAGACCCCACAGTCATGATTCAGGGCAGAAACAGTTTTAGAGAGGGGGGAGGCCTTGCTTCATCACCACCAGCAACAACTTGTGAACCAACTGCTCTCAACTGGCAGATAGACACAGGCAACCCCTCCAGACCACCAGTCCTGCTTCTAGCCCAGTCCTTCCAGGCATTATCTGGGAAAGCAATTCCTCTGAATAAGGGTTACCGACTATCCTCACCAACTGTCAACTAACTGCCATGCATAGGGCAAGATAGCTGACTTAGCTGAAGCAACAGGACACCCTCAGGGAGAGATAGGTGGCAGTATATGTTGGGCAAGCCAAATTGCCATTGTCACCTTGACCACCATCTCTCCTCAAACCTTGATGGAGACAACCCAAGACCCAGAACCTAAGAGCCTTGGGAATAGCAATACTTCTAGTACTGTGGTTTAAGTCACTGAAGTGTTCCCTGTAGAGATGCAGCCTGGAAAATGCTCCTGAAGGTCCTGCACTCAAAGAAAAGAAAGTACTTGTCACCAAAGTCCTTGGCATCACCAAATTGGCAGATGTTGGAAATGGTATTCATTCATTATTTAAAGACTTTATTTATTTATTCAGTTTTAGCTTTCAGCATTCACTTTTATAAAATTTTGAGTTCCAAATTTTTCTTCCTCCCACTCCCCAAGAGAGCATGAATCAGATATAGGCTATATATGTGCCATCATATTAAACATATTTCCACATTAGTTATGTTGTGAAAGAAGAATCAGAACAAAAGGGAAAAAAAACAAGAGAAAGACAAAAAAAAGAAAAAGAAGATAAAATAGTATGCTTCAATCTGCATTCAGACTCCATAGTTCTTTCTCTGGATGTGGATAGCATTTTCCATCATGAATCTTTTGGAATTGTCTTAGGTCATTGTATTACTGAAAAGAGCTAAGTCGAGGGAGGAGCCAAGATGGTAGAGTAGAAAGACACACATAGCTAGCTCCCGAACCCACAGCCTATAAAATACCTGTAAGGAGGAACTCCTGACAAGTTCTGGAGCAGCAGAAGCCACAGAACGACAGAGTGGAGATTTCTGTTCCAGAGAGACCAGAAAAACCAACACTGGGGGTCCATCGCGCACCAGATCAGAGTGGAGCCCAGTCCTGCCCTGGCCACGTGGCCCCTGGAGGAGTGGATCCGGGCAGGCTTCTGGGATGGAATCTCCAGCAGCTGCACAGTTCCCTCCACCCACGGGCACAAAGGTCAGTGAGAGGGCCTGGCTGAGAGGGGAGTGGGGTGTCTCCATAACTTGGGCCCCCTTGGGAGGCAGCAGCTGACAGGGGCTCCCAAAGCAGGCAGGAGCTTGGATCCATTGTTGAAGGTCTCCACATAAATCCGCTTCGGGAACTGAGCCCTGTGCTGCGGCCCTGCCCCCACCTGAGCACCTGAATTTAATCTCACCTGAATAGCAGCCCTGCCCCCTGTGAAAGCCCTGAGGCTGGGAAGCAGCATTTGAATCTCAGATCCCAAGCACTAGATGGGCAGATCTGGAGGTGAGGTGGGTGTGGAAAGGAATCTCAGAAGTCAAGTAACTGGCTGGAAAAATGCCCAGAAAAGGGAAAAAAAAAAGTAAGGCCATAGAAGGAAAAGAGCTAAGTCTGTCAAGGTTGGGCATCATATGATGTTGCTATTACTGTGTGCAGTGTTCTCCTGGTTCTGCTCACTTGACTCAGCATCAGTTCATGTAAGTCTCTCCAGGTTTTTCTGAAATCCACCTGCTCATCATTTCTTATAGAACAGTAGTATTCCATTACATTCATATAATACAACTTATTCAGTCATTGCCCAATTGATGGGCTTCCTCTCAATTTCCAATTCCTTGCCACCACAAAAAAAAACTGCTATAAATATTTATATACATGGGGGTCCTTTCCCCTTTTTAATGATCTCTTTGGGATACAGACCTAGTAGTGCTATTGCTGGATCAAAGGGTATGCACAATTTTATAGCCCTTTGGGTATTGTTTCTAATTGCTCTCCAAAATGATTGCATCATTCACAACTCCACTAAATGCATTCATTACCATCTACTTTGCTGCTGTGTCCTAAAGACCATGGGATCTTTTCCCACATGAACTACAATCAAGTTATATTGAAACTTTCCATATGTTTTCTCTTCCCCAATAGCACAGTGCTTTGAACATAGTACCTAATAAATGTTCATTCATTCTTTAATTCATGTGCCAAGTACTGCTAAGCACTGGGCATACAAAATGACATAGTCCCTGCCCTCAAAGAGCTTACATTTTAATTGAGGAGATAGATAACAGTATGACTGGATTGCCAAGTGTGAGAAGGAGAGTAATGTGTAAGAAGAATGGAAAGAGGGAAGGGCCAAAATTGTAAAGATTTAAATGTCAAAGAGGAGTTTCTATAGCAGAGACATTAAGGAGAATTTATTAAGTTATTGAGATCTGAATCTTAGGGAAATCATTTTGGCAGCTGTATGGAGGACTGGAGCTGGGAAAGGCTTGAGGTAGAGATCCCAATGTGAAGGCAATTGTAACAGTCCAAGCAAGTGGTGATGAAGACATGAACTCAGGGGGTGGTTCTGCGAATATAGAGATGGGGGCACATGTGAAATATGATGGAGATAAGTGGCAAAATCTGCTATATATTAGGCATGGAGGGTGAATGAGGGTGAAATGTTGAGAATAACACCAAGATTTCAGATCTGAATGAAAGGAGAGTGATGCCTTTGACAGTAATAAGGGAAGTTTAGAAGAGGGATATATTAGGGGAAGGGTAGAAGATCCTAAGTTCTATTTTAGATATGTTGATTTTGGGATGCCTCGAGGGTAGCTTCATGGTGCAGCCAACTTTAAGAAGATGTGTAAAGAAGATAAAATGAAGGCCAGGTAATTAAGAAGGAATTTATGAAAAGTAACAGTCTTTTTAAGAACAGTATTAGAAGCTCTGAAGTAATTGAATTTGGTGGTAATTGTTGAGGTCAACAAAAAGGAATTTTAAAAAAATTCTTTTGGTCCTGCTTGTTTTGCTCTGCACAAGTTAACACAAGTCATCCCAGGTTTTTTCTGAAACGGTTTTATGGTACAACAATATTCCATTAAATTCTTATATCACAATTTGTCCAGGCATCCACTCAAATGAATTGCTATAAATATTTTCCAACACATTAGTTGTTATCTTTCTTGATTTCTTTGGAATGTAGGTAGTAATCTATTGGTATCACTGAGTTAGAGGATTATGCACAATTTAGTGCCCTTGGCGCAGCAAAGTGCTTTCCAGAATGACTGGGTCAATTCACAACTCCATCATCAATACGTTAATGTGTCTATTTTCCCAAAGTCCTTTCAACACTTGTCATTTTCTTTTCTTGATAACTTTGTCAGTTTAATGAGAGGTAGGATCTCAGAATTGTTTCAATTTGTATTTCTCTTAATATTAGTGATTTGAAGCATTTTTTTCATATGACTGTTGATTATTTTCATTTTTTTTTGACATCTGCCCCTTTATATTTTTTGGCCATTTATCTATCGAGAAATGGTGGTCATTCTTGAGATATTTGAATCAGTTCCTAAGAGTAAGTATTCTTCCCAAGGAATTAAGTCTTATATGTCTAGAGATTTCCAGTTCCAGTTATTTCTGAGTTTACTTTCACAGGGCTCTTTATTTAACTTTGTCACTGCTAAAGAATACCAAACAAGCAAATCCCCACAATGAAAGATTACATGGATATTTAAAATCCCTCCAAAGTCAATACAGCTTGGTTTTATAGGAAGGTACAATCTTGAACTTGATTTTTACTCCAATGGAGCTGTCCAGTGATTTACAGAAATTGTTTTTATTTCACAATTTGTAACAAAACAGTTGCTTTGTACTTGTGACAGTTTAAGGGGTGACATCTTCACAGATCCCAAGTAGCCTAATCCCATTTTAATATCCCAGCATTCTACTTAGCTCCCTGTCTCTTCAAATGATGTTAAATGATTCTCATTCAGGCTTGATATCTAGCCATTAGTATTGAGATTGGACTGCTCATAACCAAGAATTTCATAAATCTATTTTAATTGTTATTTTTAAGTCACTTGCTGAATAGCAAAGGCGAAACCCATAAAGATGTATAAGCTAAAAATCCATATGTTGCAGTTTTTGTACCCAGCACTAATTATATACCATGGATTACAAGTTTTTGTCAGAACTAGCAGTGAAAGGTAATAAATTGATTTTGCTAAAAATGCCAATTTATTCTGTTTTTTTCTTCTTTCCTAGACTCACAATAAGCAATGAGAGAGTTCTTTGTTTTTGAAAAGTAGTTTTACAGAATAATCTCAAGAATTGTTGGCAAAATTACCTTAATTTTTAAAAGCAAATACTAAATAGCTAATTTCCTTAATTTTTACATTTAATTTACATTTATTATTTATTGACCAGCAAAAAATATGTATAACATAATATATCCATACTTCATTTTGTGGCAAATGCTGGTAAAAAATTAGTTATTCCTCTGCATTTTTTTCAGTTGCTCAGTAAAGGGCAGTAGGACATTTCTGCATTTCAAAATTTTTTTTTCCTCTAACATTTGTACATTTTCTTCTTATTCAATATTCTTCCTTTATACCTGGTAGTATTACTCCCTCTTCCCCTCTCTACCCCTCCCTCACCTTCCTCAAAGTAAGAGAAAAATCAGAAAAGAGAGAGAGTGAGAAAATAGCACCACTTTTAGGGGACAGATGCTTCTTGGATGTAGGGTTGGAATCCTCCAGGGGAAAAATAGTGTCTTCTGGAGTGGGTTTGCACCTGCCTACTGCTACGCCTGCCATGATGGATAGAGAAAGGAAAAACTGACTCAGCACAGCTATGGAGAGTCTTTTCTCTCTCTTTCTCATCTCTTTTCTGTTCTCCTAGTTAAAATTAGCAGATAGAGACTCAGATTAAAACCCACTGTCTAGATATAAACAATAACACTGATTAAATGGACCATTTTGCCAAGGGAGATGTTCCTGGAGTGGCCATTTTTCATTCAAATGCTCAATCCTGGTAGAAGTAGCTTCCAGCTCTAAATATATTGAATCACCATTAACCCACTGAAGAAGACAGGAGTACAAATACACACTTTCTTATTAGGTGAACATGGCTGGTAGTCAGATACAGCAAACAATTAAATGGCAGGATTTATTTAAAGTTCTCAAATGCCTTGGATAAAATCTCCCTTGACAGGCCCCTCACAAAGTAGCAAAGCTGGAGGCTCCAGAAGTGAATTATTTCAAGTTACATGATCTTTGTGCCCATCTTATTTCCAGGAAAGTAGTGCCCTGTACTGTAGCAAGAATGTGAAGATAGTACATTAATATCAGGTGAATCTGTCCCTAGATTAAAAAACAAATAGCTTTTAAAAAATGAAAAGGAAATGTTTGTTATTTGTGGCTTACATTTATCTAGTACTTAAATACTTTGCCAACAAGGTTGGTAGTATAAGAATTATCATTCCCATTTTACAAATGAATAAAATGAACTTGGGTGACTTGCTCATGATTAAACATCTGGCAAGTTTCTTTTAGAAAAAACTAAAAGGCACAGTGAATACAGTTCTGGGCCTTCAGTCAGGAATCCTCCTCTTTCTGAGTTGAAATCTGGCCTCAGACACTTACCAGCTGCGTGACTGTGGGCAAGTCACTTAACCCTGTGTACCTGAGTTTCCTCCTCTGTAAAACGAGCTGGAGAAGGAAATGGCAAATCACTTCAGTGTCTTTGCTGGGAAAACCACAAAGGGGGGTTATGAAGAGTCAAACTTGATTGAAATGACTGAATAATAAAGAAATGCCTTTTAACCCACAAGTCCAGAAATATTTCCACCATGCCCTGTTGCCTCTCCTTAGGAGTGTGGCTTGATTCAAGCATTCAGAGAAGTCTCACGGAATCCAGTATTGGTCTTCACTATTATTTCTCAAATGTTTAAATGTTCCTATGATATCAGTCAGTGCTCCCTCCAGTGATACAGATCACCCAATAATGCCTGCTCATCGTCTGTGACTCACATTCATACTTTCTAATAGGTGTATCATAGAAAGTTCATCCAAAGTTCTAGGAGTCCACTTTTCTTAATCTTCATAGACTGAGGATATCAATAGTACCCAAAGGTTTTCCAATGACTAATCTTCACTCTTACCACTGGACCAGTCTATCTTCTGTTGAGGTTTAGGGATGCTGGGACCCTGAAATAGCAAAACAGGTCCTGCCCTAATGAATTCAATTTAAGTCTTCTTTCAGCCAAAGATAAGGTTTATTAGAAGATTGGTCAGGGTGGGCATGATTCTAAAAATCCACCATATTGACTAGACTGTTAAGGAATCTAAGTACCTTAATACAGAAGACTGGGAACAGAAAAGGGATCTAGATGGAGTTAAGGGAATGGTGGTGTAGGATGGGGTCAGATACAGACAATGAAAGGGAAGTTATTATTAACTGGGAAGGGCTGATTGTTCCAGGAGACTTCCAGGGACCTGAACCATATGAGAAAATCCAGGGTCTTTTCCTTTTTGGGGTCCAGATACCAAAGTCATGGTCCTTTCCTTTTGGGGGTTCAGATGGCATCCCTATCACTTCCATTTTGGTCACACATTTCTCTGATGACATCTTTAAGTCAACAAGCACTGAGCATTAACTAAGTGCTAGGCACTGAATTAAGCACAGAGGATACAAAGAAAGGCAAAAAGTCCCTGACCTCTAGGAGTTTTTATAACTAGCAGGTTTGCCATGATTAAATGAGGACTTTTTAAAGTAGGGGGAAATATGAGTATTTGTAAGTAGCCTGGAAGGATCCAGTAGAAAAATATCAGTAGATAAGAGATTTCTTTCATTCATATAGAGCAAACCATTTCTAAAATATTCATATTTGTTATGCAAGATCCTAGGGACAAGTAATTCAAAACAACAAATAAAAATGTAAATAAAGGAATGATGTCTTTTTCTACAACTCTGCAAATTAGGAGTTATTTGACTCTTATTACAGTCTTGTTTTCTACAAAATTTTTCATTCTTCTACTTTAAGAAGACAAAACTCTTGGCCAATTGTTTCTTTCCTTCCTAGACTACATAAGCACAAGGCTGGACTATGAAAGCACTGAACTATAGTATGTGAGATGCGAGACAAATGGTAGGATAATGTAGTACCCAGTGACAATGAATTAAATCTGAGCGAGTGGACAAATGGAACTGAAAGAAAGCCTTGCATAGACAAGGTTGTAGGAAATGTTACTGTGAAAAGAAAACTACATAGATATGTGTATTGTCAATGGAACAGGCTTGTTCTAGGGACAAAGATGGCACCTCTTAGCCTGGCTGTGTCCTTTGTTTTTTGAAAGATTATAACACTTCCATTCCAAATTCTGATTTTCCTGATTGCTAAACAGATATGAATGATAGTGACTTGAACACTTCAAGGGTTATCCAGCTGCTGTGACTTCATTAGTTAAAAGTTTTTAAAATTCTTGGAATTCCCTGAGGGAATATAGTTTCAGAAACCCAAAACATTATCTTTCCCTACACAAAGACCTCCTTGTCTAAATCTAAAGGGAAATGAGGGATACATAGAGAAGAAATGGGATCAAAAATGTAATTTCTTTTGTTCTGGGTATGCAAATCATACATACTTGATGGTGTTCATGGTATCGTTGGTCCTCTTTGAGAACAAAGGACCACCACCAATAACAACTTGAATCTGGAAACTAAAAATTCCTTTTCTGGTAACTTAGAGGCTAAGCAGATGTGAGGAGAGGGGAATGAGGGTTGTCTGTGGTGTTTATTGGGTGGTTTATTCCTGCTAATTACTAAAAGCGGAAGTCAAGTGGATCATTTTTTGTTTGAAGAAGATGAAATGATAGTCCCTGGATTGTAAGAATAAAGTTGGGGATAAAGGGGATAGTACTTGGCAAGACTGGGTGACAATTCACAAAACTCAAGTTAAAACCTACTGCAGGATAACGAAGCATTGTTGAATAGCAGGATATCTTTAAATTATGTTGTAGAGATTGGAAGATCAGGGACTATGGTTGCCCCATCCTTGCCAAAGGAAGTAGGGAACTGAAACTATTATGTAAGCAGTTTAAGCCTGCACATTTTTTTTTTTTACTTGAAAAGGACCAGATAAGTGAGTCAGGAGTATTTTTGGACTAAAGGTATGTAAGCATAGTTTTATCAATTACAGTTTATCAATTGTAATTTATCAATTTCTACAGGAAAAGTCTTACAATTTTACCCAAGAATCTTTATGGTGGTGGTGATGGGGCCATAGGATCATAGATTGAAAGTTGGAAGGGGCCTGACAGGTCACCTGGTGTAATCCTATTTATAGACATGGAAATTGGAACAAAGACAAGTTAAATAATTTACCCAAGTTCACCATGTCAGAGGTAGTATTTGAACTCATGGTTTTTGATTCCGAATCCAGTGTTCTTTCCACTCTATGAGTTAGTACTCTGTACTGTATAAATAGCACTAGATTTTGTGTTAAGGGACCTGGATCCAAAGCCCAGTTCTGCTATAATACTTCTGTGGGCTTGGGCAAGATACTTAACCTCACCAAAACTCAGTTTCCTCATTTATAAAATCAGCAGGTTGGACCAGGTAACCTGAAATCCCTTCTATATCTAAATTTATGACTCTACGATTCTACCCCTCAGTCATTTGTACTCTTTAAACCTTGAGTTCCAGTGAAAGAGCAAGGAAAGAGTAGGAAAAGGAAGGAGCATCACCAGGCCTTGCCATTTGCCCAGCTACTGGTCCTAGGGCCCTTTGGCACTTCCCTTCTTCCCTATAACTTTACCCTTCCAGGCCAGCAGGCATTGCCATTTGACATCCTAATGCAACCTAAAGATACTTGGACCTTGCTGGTCAGGCCTAAATCCTTAGGACTGCTAGCTTGAATTTCCTGTAAATGTTATCTTCTCCCAAGTAGAATGTGAATTCTTTCAGAGGTGGGATGACCTTTCTTTTTCTGTTTGTATTTCAAGGGTTTAGCAATTTGCTTATAAGCGCTTATTAAATGTTATTGTTTCATTCATTCACTTAATATAGGTAATTTGGGAGGAGAGAGTATGAACATGGTTCTAGAGGGGTTAATTGGAGCCACGAGAAGATCAAAAGTCTATCTGCAGAATTTTTTTTTAAAATTATTTTTGATTTGCCTGTATTTGGTAGCTATCCTAATGCTATGTCTCCTTTGGTCCTCCCCTCCCTAGATGTCTCCAAAAAAGTCTTAAAAACTTCAGATACTATTAACAGGCTAAAGAGGCACAGTCCCTTCCTGATTTCAATCAGCACAAATGAGAAAGTGAGGGGAGAAATGAAAAGATTTGTTGCAAGATGTCAGTGCTCTTGATCTTTTACTTAATTTTAAAATGAATTCAGAAATAAAATACCTTCCTGGTACTGCCAAATAAGATTGATAACCATTTGTGAAAACATGTTGAGGGGAGGGGTAGTGATAGGGATGTAGAAATGAAGAGATCATTTAAGGAAACAGTTTTCCTGAGCTCTGCTATCATTCTCTTGTATTTAACCAAGTGGAAATCAAATTAAAAAGTCAAAAAACACACTTACATGTTTCCAGACTTCCTGAAGAGTCTGACAATTGAACCCTGCAGTCATTTGTGGACCTTGGGTAGCATTGGCTGGGTCCCAACTGAACTAACTCATTAGGTGCCCGAGAGGGCGCTGGACAAGTTTAGAAATTAGACTCCCACCCCATCTGTGCAGAATCCTGACTTCCTTAGTCAGGGGGTGCTTGGAACACAATTATAGGGCACTGGAAGTAATGCTGACAAGAACAGAATTCTATTGCCAGTTCTAGCCCTACTTATTGGCTATATCACTGTACCGTCGAGTACCTTAATTACTTCACCAAACAAGGTCAAAGCAGGCTACTCTGCTTCATTGGGATGTTGTGTGCACCTCAGGCAGTAACTATGGTGTTGTGAAATGAGCATTGACTCTGGGGTCACAAAGTCTTAGTCATGTTTAGTACTCTTAGTAAATGTTTAACAACCAGACTGGGGGAGAGAAGAGAATGCAAAATACTTTGAAGTTTAACCTGCATTATAATATTTTTCTCTGTCACTTTCCTAAGTCTAGAAATCGCTAACATACTAATTCAAGCCTAATTTGCAATTTATGGATTTCTAAGATATAAACACTCACAAGGAATATTTACCAGTCAGCTATGGATAACCAGTATAAGTTGGCTTTAGCATGTTACTGGCCTTAGTTTGAATCCCATGGCTGCCACTTACTACATGTGTGAGCATGAGTAAATGATGTAAGCTCTTTGGACTTTAATTTCCTTATTTATAAAATGAGACAGTTGGGCTAGATCAGTGGTATCAAACTCGAATAAAATGGGACCCGCTAAACTGTACAAAATGGTCCCTATGCTTCATACTTAGAAGATCACATATTAGCATTATTTATGTTGTATTCTATTTTTATTTTATTTTTTCCCATAAATATTTTCCAATTTGGGGCAGCCTCTCTGAAGAGTGTAGAAGGCTGCATTTGGGCATCGACAAACTCTGAGAATTCCTTCTAGTTCTAACTCTATGATTGAATGATTCATTGATAAGATAGTCAATGGCTCAAATGTAATGAACATGTAATACCATCCTCTAATGATAAATGAGTGAAATTTAAATTTGTTAAATAAATAGATGGTCTTACAGTGCCAGAGGCAGAATAGGAGGAAAAAGAAGTGTGATATACATAGTCAATAAATATGGTATAGCCCATCCAGGCCAATGATAAAGGAAATAAATGTTTTTATTCCCAACTTAATCTACAGATATGTTATTAATGCACACTCTAAAGAAGACCTTACTTTGCTAAAACATAAAAGCCCCTTACTATTTCCAACTTCACCTTTGGATAGGGTCAGGTGTCCTAGGATTCACACCATTTTTATTAGCTAGTGGAGAGAACATTAGATTGGGAGGCAGGGCTCCTGAGTTCAAAAGCACCTTTTACTTCTACCTAGCTATGTAATCTCAACAACTCACTTGGCCTTTCTGGGCCTCAATTTCCTTCATTAAGTGGTCTAGATGGTCCCTTCTTTCTTAATGTTTTATGATTTTGGTTACTGGTAACCATGTCACAACTGTGACATGAGTTATTTTCTAATCTGCATTTAGTATATCTATCCCTGTCACCCAGCAAACAAGTACCAAAAGTGAATTTTAAAAATTTGCCCATCTGTCATGCTCTCAGGAAGTACACAGGTGTTTAAAAGGATTAAGCCAACATTCTTTATGACTGGCCTTTGCTAAATAATTGATCACAGTGGAGGAATGATAGAGTGGCTATTTGGAGACCTCTCTGAGCTTCAGTATGTCTTGATGAAATGCATATTGGAAGAAGGAGCCTAGTGAATGACTCTGGATAAAGTACCTTCTTACCTCAAAATAACAAGTCCTAAAAGTTTCTTCAAGAAAGCTCTTCTCCAGGTAGGATGATCACTTCTTTCCTATCCCATCCTCATTGGTTCTTTTGTTAAGGCTGACAACAGGTGTGATGAATGTGCTTCTGGCAAGGGCAGAGGCACTTGTAATGTCCCTGGAACTGCCAAACATAATAATGGCATCGAATGTAGAGATAGGGCTTTACATCCTCAAAAACCATGTTAGTTAATCAGTATATTAAACAATCAGTTTAGCAGATTAACAGTATTTTTCTCCCATTTTAAAGTTTATATGGAGAAGTATTCAGAATTAACAAGCAGAACAAAAGCCATGTAGATGATCTTTTAGACTTCAGGTCAGGAGAGTATGTGATATAGTGGAAAGAGTGCTGAACACTAGAGTTCTTTTGGTTAGGAAATAGGATTGGCATAAGACAAGGAGTAGAGTTTCCTCTAACTCTAACATTAAATGGGACCTGGCTTGAAACTCACTCCTGATGCTAATTTAACTGCATGACTATAGACCAGTCCTCTAGCCTCCCTGGGGCTCATTTTCCTCATCTATAAAATGGGGATAATGATTCTTGTAGTAGCTACCTTATAAGATGGTTGTAAAGATGGAATGAAAGAGTGCATGTAAAGTGCTTTGTAAACGTTAAACCATTGTATAAATGTCTGCTCCCAGTACTGGTCCCATCTAATGTTAGAGTTAGAGGGAACTCTAAACCCATGTCTAACCAATAGAGGAAGTGTAATATCAAGAATGGAGAGAAAGTGGAGTGAAAATGGAGTGGAGAGGACTATCGATTCTTGACGACTGAATCTGAAATTAATGCATATTTTCAACATTTATTTATTTGAGAGACATTAGGGTCCAGTGGAAAGAGAGTGGAACCTGAAGTCAGGGAAGACCTAAAGTTGAATGCCGCCTCAGATACTAGCTAGGTAGCCCTGGGTAAGTCAGTTAACCTCGCTGTCTCAGTGGTCTTATCTGTGAAATAGAGACCAAATGGGATAATATATGTAAAGTGCTTTGCAAAACTTAAAGCAATGTGTCTAAGTCAGTAATTTAATATGGCAAATAAATTATAAAGAGATATTCATTTACTAGCTTCAAGTCTCGTAACAGCCATGTGAACCAGATTTTAAGGGAACCAAATCAGAGCAATATAAATAGGGTAAATACTGAAAGCACCGAATATAATAAAGAGTACTCAGGAATCCCCTTTGACTTGACTTCCAAGGGCTATACACCCAGGTTCCTGGCTCTGTTTCAGTCATGAATTGAGCTGTTCCAGTTCACCAGTCCAAAAGACACATCAAATCAAAACAGAAAGCATTTGATGAAAAAGAATGCCAAAGTAAATAGCAAAGAATTGAATGAAGTATTACTTACGGGCTCCTCATGCCCATCCCTGATGACTGTGCCAGAGCACTAGCCTCAGCTCCTAATTAATCACTGTAAGTCACCTAGAATAAGGTGGGAGGGAGGGGGAGAGGAGGCCTGACAGAGTTCTTCAGAACTCGTGGGCTCAAAGTAGGGGGCGAAACTCTTAGCAGAACAGTATTAATTTCTTGAGGCTTCTTTCCCTGAGGTCTTGCCTTTGCTCAGCGTTCATTATAAACTTGTACACCTTCATTCCACATGCTCCTTACACACTGATTTACGCTCCACACTCTTTCTCTTATATTACAGTTGCCTTATTCCCACAAATACATTTTCTAATGCTAATTTCTCCCCTCCCTTCATCTTTGTCCTTGTGTGGTGGTTTCTTTCTCTATCCTCTAAGCCCCACATCTACCCCTGGGTGACTTCAGTCCTCCCTTTAAACTTTTAAATTGTGCTTAGGCACAGGTTCCTAGGAGGTATAGTTTTAGGAACTCTTTTCTAGTGAATGGGGCTCTTAATACCAAAGCATTTTTGGAACATTGCATCCCATACAAGCTCTCTGTATCATACTGAGTTACTTTTTTAGGTCAACTCCAGTGCACGCTTTTGCTATGTTACTGATACATCCTGTATTCTTACTCTGTGGAGAAGAGAGCAAGGGATACTTTAGCTGATGTTCATTTGTTTCAGTTGAATCAGACTCTTTGTGACCTATTTTAGGGTTTTCTTGGCAAAGCTACTGGAATGGTTTGCCATTTCCTTCTCCAGTATATTTTACAGGTGAGGACATAGAGGCAAAGAGAACTTAGTGACTTGACCAAGGTCACAAAGCTAGTAAGTATCTGAGGCCATATTGTGTGCCCAGTGCCACATTAGCCAGTATGTTTTTTGTTAGCAAAAATAGTGAGTGAACCTGTCAGATTTGTACTTGATTTTTGGGGATGCTTTCTAGGTAGAATTTTGCATGATTATTCAAGATAAATTTTGCTTGAGAGAACAAGAAACTTTAATCCCAATAAACTTCAATGCCAGCTCTTCAAACAGTTAGCATTTCAGTTGGGGTTGGGGTCATAGGGATGTTGAGATGGTAGGGGGTGAAGTCAATGCAGCAAAAGAGGCTTAGTCTACAGGATGTGATAATCCTACTCTGTTTGGAAGTTGTAAATTTTCATTTCAGCACTGTTTGGCTCAGTAGACAGCAATAACAGAAATAGAGATTTTATGATACGATGGCATTATGCATTTAGATTCTTTGAGCAGACATAACTAACTAGTAGCTGCTAGCTGAGGAGGTTGATCATCTTTTCTAAGAATTAGAATTATGTTTACATCTTTAAAGTGTCTATTCTCCATTAAAATCCAAAGGTAATGCCTTATTATGGCACCTCTAGTGCTAAGGCCCATAGAATAATGACCAGAGATCTTCCCTTTATAGGAAAAGAGATGCTTGTAAGAACTTAAAAGAGAATCACAATCTAGTATTGATGGAAAGGTTAATCATAGGGTTTATTTTAAATGATTCTACATTTCTAATAGTGATTTGAAGGACATTTGAGAAGACTTTTAAAATAACTGCTAAAAAATACCACTAATCTTTCTACTTTTTTCTATTTCTTCTTATATGGGGATATAATGAAGAGCCTAAGAAAGGCATCTCCATCGAGATTTCCAGAATGTCTGAAAATGATACCCTCTTTTTCCCCTCATACTTAAAACTGAGGACTAACATGAAACAAATTAGGTGTATTATATTCTCTTGGCATGTTTGAGTTTGGGAAATGTGAGTGTTCTGGTTAGTATACCATTCTAACTCATATATTAAGAAATTGAAATATATTTATTTGGGAAGCAGTTCAAATGGAAATGAAGAAAGAATGCTAGCAACTTCCAATGGGGTTGGAGCACAGAATCTGCCAGCTCACAGTATGAAGATACCAGGTCAAAACCCAATGGGTGATAGCTTTATAGCTCAGGTAGGGAAGAACTATTATTATTAGTTTTGCTGGCAATTTGGCCACTTAAAATAGTAGGTGATGCTCAGGGTAGAAGGATATAGGAGACAGGTATTCTCAGGCCTAAGGATTTTTTTTAGGCTATATGAAGGGCTGAAGAGGCAGATTCCAGAGGTTTAAGAATAGCAGAACTAGGTTAGCAAATACATGAAAATTAGAACTGAGCTAAGCACAGAGTTGGAAGGGACCTCTGAAGCCAGCTGGCACACTGAGAGATGAGTGAGAATCCCCTCGACATCATAACCACCTCTATCAGTCAACATCCAACAAGCATTTTTAAGTGCTTACTGTGTGCCAGACACTGTGCTAAGTGCTAGTGATCAAGGAGCTCACAGGCTAAGGAGAGAGACAAGAGGAAAACAGCTATGTACAAACAAGATAGAATACTAACTATGTGTGGGAACTCGTAAAGCACACCCTCCCATTTTTGATCTCTATAGTTATTTGGAAATTTTTTTCATTATATCAAGTCTAAATTTGGCTTTTTGGAAATTCCAAAGTTTCTAGTTCTGCCACCTATAGGGAAGCAGTATAAATTTAATTAGTCTTTAAAATAATGGGCCTTCCATTTTTGAGGCTATCTTCCCTCTTCTTCCTTCCCCTCTCCTCCCCAACTTTTCCCTTTTTCTTTCCTTTCCTTTCCTTTCCTTTCCTTTCCTTTCCTTTCCTTTCCTTTCCTTTCTTTTCCTTTCCTTTCCCTGCTCTTCCCCTTCTCTTTCCCTTGCTCATACCCTTGCCTTTTCCCTTTCCCTTCTCTTTCCCTTTCCCTTTCCTTTTTCCTTTCCCTGGTGCAATACATAGAGCACTGGGTTTAGAGTAAGGAAGACTCACCTTCATGAGTGAAAATCCAGTCTCAGACCCTTTCTAGCTGTGTGATCCTGGGCAAGTCACTTAAACCTGTTTGCCTAAGTTTCTCATCTGTAAAATGAGCTGGAGAGGGAAACGGCAAAGCACTCCAGGATCTGTGCCAAGAAAACCCCAAATGGGGTCACAAAGAGTAGAGAACAACAACTCAACACCTCAGTATCCTCAGTTACCACTATTCTCTAATTAGAAGGTTGGAGGGTGAAGCACTAAACTCTTCTCCACAGCTGCCTTTGCAGAGGGCTCAACATTTTCAGTTAACTTTATTTCATAACAGTTACTCCAAGTTTTTACTCCAGGAATATCATGCCTCACCTTTTCCAGCTTTCTTTTATGTATTGTCTTCTCCCATTACATTACAAGACCATTAAGGGGAGGGACTATTTCTTTTTCATATTTGTGTTTCTAGTGCTGAGCATTGGCATATAGTGGGTGCTTAATATGTGTTTATTGGCTATGACTATGATAGAGTTCTGAATAGGCAGGTGGAGCATCAGTGTATGATGGAACCTGAGAAAGATGCAAGATTTCAGGGTACATTGGTTTCCCAGGAGGCTATACATGGAGGGTATACGGGCTATGTAGAACCGACCTTTGTTGTTCATGATGGCAGATCCAGTTTGGCTCAGGGCTGCTGATTCTTTTTTTTTTAAACAAACAACCAACTAAACATACCATCCTTACAATGAACTTGCAAAACTGCTTTTTCAAATCCAAATATAAGTGTTTACTTATTTATTTAATTTCACTTGTTAAATTTCATTTTATTGGATCTGGTCCCATGTCCTAGCCTGCCAAGATCTCTTTACATCTGGATTCTGTTATCCAGTCCATCCTAGCTTTGCATCATCTAAAAACTTGACAAACATGCCTTTATTCAAATCGCTGACATAAACATTAAACAGTTTAGGGCCAAGCACAGATTCCTAGAACATTTCTCTAGAGACTTCCTTTCAAGTTGACATTGTCCTACTCTTCAGGTCCAAGCATTCAACCAGTTCCAAAAGAAAGAGAATGAAATCTGCAAATGGTAAGCCAGTGGATTTGACTTTACCTCCTGGCAAAACTCTAGAACATATTGTTAAAAAATGGTTAATGAAACTCTTTGACATGCAGCATGTCATACTGGATAGAATGTGCTTGGAGTTTGGAAATCTGGGTTTTAAGTTTTACTTCAGATACTTGCCTCCTATGTGACCCTGGGCAAGTCACTCTTGAATCTCAGTTTCCTTATTTGCAAAACAAAGGAGTTGGACTTAATGACCTCTTAAGATTCTTTTTAGCTCTAAATTTTGATATGTTATGTTGACTTCTAAGTATTTGTATAAGCTACTTTCATACTTGTAATGCCTTGTCCCTTATCTCTGCCTCCTAGAATCCTGTGTCTTCAAGGCTCAACTTAACATGCTGCCTGAAGCTTTCTCTTCAATTTTTTCAGAATCTTTTGTTTGTCTAGATTATATGTATGTATACATATACACACATATCATATTTCCATGAGAAGAATGAAAGTTCATTGAGTACAGGAATTTCATCATCTTTTTATTTCTTTAACTATCTTTATAACATGGTGGGCACTTAAATGTCTATTGACTGAAAAAATGGTTATTAACACTGGTGAAGGGTTTTGTGATATCTGTATTCTGTGTACAGAACTATCTAGCTGTGGTACACCTATGTATTCTTTCTCAAAGAAATACAAGTCTTAGTGAGTAACAGACAAGTTTTTCACAGAATAATAGGATCCCTCAATTGGAAGGGATTCAGCTCTCTTCCCAATACATACAATACTGATAAAATATTCTGGATAAGTAGGCATCTAGTGTCTGCTTTAGTATCTTCAGTGATGTGGAGCTTAATGGGGTCCCGGTTTACTCATCACATAAATGAAGGGGTTGGATTAGGTGATCTCAAAGGTCCTTCATAGCTTTGAATTTTGCACAATGCCTCACTCCGCACCTCCCTCCCTTACCTTCTGTAATGAGTTTCTTTTGGTTCCAAGTTATCTCTTGCATTCATAAGTACATTAGGATCTCATCATTAGGCAAGTTAATAAAAAGGACTGTGTTGCTGACAAGAATATATTTTAATGAGATCACTTTGGTAACATTTTTTGCATGGAACCCAAGATGGACAGACCTTATATTGAACTTGTACAACTGTGAGATGCTTTGGGGAGGTTCTAATATATTTCTCAGGATGTTCTGAGTTGATTCCTGTTCTTCGTACTGCTTCAAGCTTTTTTATTTACTGCTGTTGCGCTAAGTAAGAATACTCAGTGGTGTAGTCAGTAAGTTCTCTGCTCTCTCCCTGCTCCCTCCCCATTTTTTTTCATTTTTGCACCTGGCTTGGTTGTAGTCAGCTAAGCTCAGTGTGAACGAATGAGTTGAGCCAAACAAGTGAACAGAATAATAAATCCAGGTATTTACTGCAAGCCTCAGAGACTCCTCATAGGAAATTAGAATCTTGGGAGTGTACAGCTCCTTCTTGTCCTAGGCTTATGTAAATTTAATATATAGAATTTTGCATGAATATTGATGAACTCATATAAGAGGGTTTGGGGAAAACCCATCAACCAAAAACAAGTGGCAGTCTAATTTTGTTCCAAAGAAAGAAAAAACATGAAGTGTTTTAAAAGCGGGAAATGCATACCAGGACAGGCTGTCTGAGTCCTAGGACTTTAGACTTGGAGAAAGAAAGAAAGAAAGAGAGAAAGGAAGGAAGGAAGGAAGAAAGAAGAAAAGAAAGAGAAAGAAAGGAAAAAAGAAAGAGAAAGAAAGGAAAAAAGAAAGAGAAAGAAAGAAAGGAGAGAGGAAGGAAGAAAGAAGGAAGGACAGAAGAAAGGTAAGAAAGGAGGAAGAACGGAAGGAAGGAAGGACATAAGACTGGCTATGTGGAATGAATTCCTATCCCTATAGCAGTAATGACCTTCTCTCAAGCAGGACACTTGGCTGCTGTTGTATATGAGTGATTTCAACTAAGTTTTCCAGCAGTGGAACAGTCAAAATAGGGTGGAAAAGATGGAAACTGGCCATTCTTATCCTAAAGCATGCCTTTTCCTGAGGACTTGGTAGTGGGAGCCTGTGTTAATTTGAAAGGATGCCTCATTCATGAAAGCATTAGGTTTTGTTTGAGGAGGAGGTGGAAAATAATTTTACCCCACATCTTATGTGACAGTCTTAGAGAGGAATAATTAAGCCCTTCTATTTCTATTGTATAGGATACATTCCCTATTCAGCTGTTGATAAATATTATGGAATACCATGCTATGCTCAGCTTATAACATTTTTCTGAAACTAGTTAATACACACATTAAAATCTAGGAGATGTAGGAGGCTATGGTGGTCCTTAAAAGAAATCTAGCCTGTGAAAATACAAGAGAGGTTGACTTCTTATTTTTGGAGACAGAGTAGTTCCTCCCCATCCCCATGAGTTCAGATTAACAACATAAGTGGCATTTCTTTTCAAGAATTGAGACATTCATACAAAATCAAATTAGACCAAGAATTCAGGACAATCTTGTCAGTGGATGGGACTTCTAATTAACATTAAAGAAAGATACAGTTGGTATATATAGTACTTGGTGTTCACCAGCTGGCTTTTCAAATTAAATATGTCTTCAATATTAAACTCAGTCCAAATTCTTTGTGGTCCTGGTAATGAAGGTATTTTTAATGCTACCTGGTAAATCTGGAGCAGACCCTTAGAGTGGGATGGGACATCAGAGGTCATCTGGTTCAGCTGGTACCTCAATAGGAATCTTCTTTTCATTATACCCAGCACCTAGGACTTACATGAAAAGAGTGCCCAGGCAGCTCACGCCTCTTTGGGACAGTGCTAATTGTTTGGAAGTCTTTTCTCACGTTGAGCCTCAACCTACGTCTTTGCGGTTTCTAGTCATTGTTTCTAGTTCTGCTGTTGGGGACAAGTGTGAGGAGTTTAATCTATCTTTTAGGTGACAGCCCTTCAAGTTCTTGAAGACAGTCATGTCTGCCCCAGCTCTTCTTCTCTCCTTCAGATTAAACATTTTCAGTTCCTTTAATAATCTTCACATGGTATGACCACAAGGTCCCTCATGGTTCTAGTTGCCCTCTGATGGAGGCTTTCCGGCTTCTGTTGATATCCTTCTCTAAAGGCAGCACCAAGAACTGACTTCATTACTCTAGATTTCCTTATGTTATTCAGGTATTTTAGAAATGATTGCAATATGGTCTATCCAATTATCTCTGCAATTTTTAAGGTTCTGAATTGACACTGCCTCCAATTCAATGTTGTTTGGACATGAAAAAAGCTATTGAAAAATGTTTTTCTTATTCTAATGGATTTAAAATTTTATTTTGTAAGGCTTCTTTAGTAGTTAGAGCTTTATACCAATAAGTGGTGGGAATAGAAAATATTTACTCTGAAAATTTTCACTATGTGACAAATTATTTACATATTCATAGATGATCTGCATGCTGATGAGACTAGAATGATTCTCTCAATTTCAGCTCTCCTTTCCATCCCACATCCCTCTGATCTCATTTTCTGTAGCAAGCTGAGAATAAAGACAAGATCAGATTCCTCCATATTAACTTCTTCTGACAGTCTACCTTTATAACTCTGAAGAGAGGATGGAATCACCCATATTTTAGATTAGAATTATACCAGTCCCAAGAGACTGACTTCTCTTGTCTTCCCATCTAGCTAACTCCATTCCACCCCACACACAGGCCTAGGCAACTGAACTCCACCAATATGAAAAGACTGTCATGCCAGTGGACTTGGAGGTTTTCATTACACATCCACTGACAAATTGTATGTTTTAGACTTTAAAAGAAAGACCATAAACAAAATAATTGGAAAAACATTTCTTCTCTTTACTTTCTGCTAAGACTTATTTTCCTGGTTTCATGGCCATATTATAATATAAACCACAACCCCAGTAACAGGGAAAACAGGGAAATTCTTAGTGTTTGGTAGTATAAAGTCATTAACTTGGCTCTTGGCACAGGAGCAAAACAGGTCTGGATATTCACAGATTTTAAAATGCAATTATTTATTTAAAATTTATAAATACAGCCAATGCTATAGGTAAAAATTTGGGAACCCCAAGCGTGTTTCAGAAAGGGTACTTATTCCCTTTCCTATATCAGACCTTCCCCTCAGAGGTCCCTGGGACTTAGAGTCAGAAAGACGGGTACAAACCTTATCTGAGGTACTTACTTTGTGACTCTGGGCAAGTCATTTAATTTGTCTGTGACTCACTTTTTTATATGTAGAACAAAGGTGCTGATATTATGACCTCTAAAGTCATTTCCAGCTGTAAATCTTTAAGCCTCCATACAAAGTAAAGAAATTCTCTCTTGCTCAAAACCCTTTCGTAGTTCCCTATTATTTGCCATAGAAAATCTAATCACCTTAGCCTAGAATTCAAGATCCTCTATAATTTGGCTTCAATTTGGCTTTCTAATGTTATCTTCCATTATTCAATTCAACAAGTATTTATTGATTGCCTGCTTTGCTAGGCCCTGGAGATACAAAACCAAAACCAGTTTTTGTCCTTAGGGAACCTGCATTTATATACTCTGAGCTCCAGTGAGACTGAATTACTTGTTCCCTGAACATTGTCTGCAGATTCTTTGTGCTTTGCTTACATTTTTCTATCAGCCTAATACTACGTTGTCTCTGAGCTTTGATTGATTTGAGTTCAGAGGTAGGGGGAACCTGCAACCTGGAGGCCAGACCTGGCCTTCTAAATGCTTGGGTACAGCTTTTTGACTGACTCCAAGTTTTACAGAACAAATCCTTTTATTAAGGGGATTTGTTCTATGAAGGTTTGGATTCAGTGAAAGGGCCCCACTTGAGGACCTAGAGGGCTACATGTGGCCTCCAGACTGTAGATTCCATAGCCTAGGAGTTCCTACACATTTATCAGGTCCAACTCAAATGTTACTTCATCCATGAAAGTATCTTTGTTAGCTGAAAGGGACTGAATTAACATAACATTTTATATCTTCCTTTTTGCATTTTTCCATTCTGCCTTGTATTACAGATACTTGTGTGCATGTCTTAGACTCTCAACTTCATGAAGCTTAGAAGCTAGCCCTCTGCTTCTTCCATGGTAAGCAATCTATAAATGTTTGTCGAATGATGTGAACAAACCATTATTTATAATTATTTAAACCATTCCAACTTTTAATAAGTTTAATGGCATTTAGTAAGAAAAATAGACAGGTTATTTAAAAGATAATTACTGTTAAAAGTAGCTTAAAAAGCTACCAGTCCTACAGCATTGATTTAATCTATTCTCTGTTAAAGATCCACTGTTTGGAAAAGAGGAGGTAAAAAAGAAAACACAAGAAAACAAGCCAAGAAAACACAGCATCTAACTAAGGTGGACTTTGATGGCAGCTGTCAGTCACCTGTCGAGTTAGCAGAATCAACAGTAAAAAAGACAAAATAACATAGGACATAATGCAAAATACCAGTAAGACTGCCTTTGGTTTTTGGGGGGATTAAAATATGAATCAGGCTAGTCCAGTACCATCTGGTTAGCACTCAGCACAGAACCTAGCACACAGTAGGTACTTAATAAATGTTGATTGGCTGACTGATTCTAGGAATGGAACAGGACTGTGTGAAAGTCAGATTAAGTGGCAATTGATAACAAGTAGATCTTAGAAAGAAGATATTAGTACCTAGAAGCTGACCCTTAGGATTTTCTTGGCAAAGACACTGAAGTGGTTTGCCTTTTCCTTCTCTAGCTCATTTTACAGATGAGGAAACTGAGGCAAACAGGGTTAAATGACTTACTCAGAGTCAGATGTCTAACAAGTTTCTGTGACTGGATTTGGACACAGGTCTTCCTGACTCCAGGCCCCAGTACTCTATCCACTGCATCATCTAGTATCTGTATATTTAATAGGGATTATATTTCCTCAGATATTATATGAAATATTCTTTTCTATTAATGATAAGATAGAAACCCTGTTAATCAGGGTTTAATGATAGTTGTAGCTTATTTTAGCTCTATTTTAATAGGAGAAAACATATTGATTAAATTGCAGGTTTTATTTCATTCTTCTTAGTTCATAGTGCCTTAATATCTAGGATGCTGCCTTAAATGGACATTTTTATAGATTTTTGTTGAATAAATGTGGAAGGAATCTACAGAGATTTGTTCTGTAAAACTTGGACTTAGTCAAAGGATTGCACCTGAGGACCTAGAGGGCCACATGTGGCCTCAAAGTTGCAAGTTCTGCACTGCTATCCCAGTAGAATTTATTTGGCTCATCCTCTACACTCCAAAATTCTACCATTCGCATGGTCATAGGCACCAGAATTACAGATGTGATGCCTAGCAGAAAATAAATAGTAACCAAATGGTAGGGGACATGTCTTGTAAATCCAAGCTTATTTTAAGTACTAGCAGGATAATACTGTTCAAGGCATTATGGAGGAGAAAGTAGACTGGTTGCTCATATGCAGAGAACGACTGTCGGTGCTACAATAAAATCCGAGTTAGTAAGAGAAAAGGAAGACATTCAGTGTGTTCCTCAGATCTTCTGCAAAATGGGCAAGGATCCAATAAGTTGAGAAGTTGTAAAGAAGTTATGCTTTATGTCAGTGGAGGAAGGAACTACAGAGTGAAATACATTAAAGGATTTTGGTGCCTCAGGTTTACAATTTGGAAAAGATTGGTAACATCTAGGTTCTAGGAAACATGCAGGTATTTTTCCTTCTGTAAAACTGCCCCCGTTACTATGTCCTATGATGTTAGAGATTAGAACAGACCAAATTAATAGAATTTTCCTGTCATGAAAAGTTAACACTAACTCTTTTAGGTTGTTAGGGTACAACATGATCCTATAAGAATTTCATGTGGTTATAGTTTGCAAACAACTAATTGCCAAAATTTAATTACAAAAACATAGA
The DNA here is from genome assembly GCA_028658325.1 of Potorous gilbertii. Classification (NCBI taxonomy): domain Eukaryota; kingdom Metazoa; phylum Chordata; class Mammalia; order Diprotodontia; family Potoroidae; genus Potorous; species Potorous gilbertii. The sequence goes on along the minus strand of CM053771.1, from coordinate 201,467,192 downwards.
CTAGCCTTCACATTTGTTGGAGGATAATTGCAGATGGAATGTACAGATGGAGGAATATTTAACCCAAGTCTTTAACGATGTGCTTTCTGAGCTACCATGATGAAATTCTTGTTGAAGAAAGGCTCAAAAATAAGAGAAAGCTGGTACTTTACCCATCTGCTCAACCGCAACTGCTAGTCTTCATTCTGGAAGAATAATGAAAATATTCTTGTATGAAATCTGTAGACTTCTTTTTGGTGGATAATTAACATACTTTCTTCTTGGTATTGAGGGAGTGCTATCTGGAACTATGATTTCATCCATAGTAAACTCTTGGAGTTGGAGGTAGGAGAGCTTTTCCCATCAATGGAAATCAGCAACTCATCCTAAGTAATCTTACTTGCCTTAGGTTAAGTGATCACACCTGTGTCACTATTATCACTATTTGCCACAGAGCAGAACTCAGAAGGTACATCCTTTTTGAATCTCATCCATGAAAGGTAGTACCTTGCTGAAGGGAGAACTTTGAAGAGAATCACATTATAAAGAAATTCTGGTTTATTTAGTTATTAAATATTTACTCATTCACTAATTCAATCAAAAGCACTTACTAAGTTCCTTGTTAACGGGCAAAATAGAAAAGTGCATAAAGTGTTGTCTTCAGAGCCTTGGTTCAAATCTTGCCACTGATGCATACTAGTTTTGTGACCTTGGGTAAGTTCACTTAAAATTTCAGTTCTCTAGCACTAGACAGATCTCTAGAGACTGTTACATTCAGGTAGCTACCTGAATCAAGGGAATGAATTTCCTTCTCTTGGAGTTCTTTGTTTCCTGTTTTGCACAAGAAATTATTAGGCCCTGGAAAACATACAAAGGTCAATATGACATTGTCCTTGATCCCATAAAGGTTGCAGTCTAATTAGGTGCAAAATATTATCCTAATGGCCTAGAAAAGTTAAAGGCAATTCTACAAGGAACTGTTGTATGTCCACCATGGAGAAAGTTTAAGTGTTTGAAGACTATAGTACCCTCACTCTTCCCTCTTCCTCTTGCCATGACTAACATCCCCATATTTATTTATTTAATTTATGAAATAAAACAAGCATTTCCATAATAGAGGTTAATAAAAAAGATGATTGCGCATGAAAGTACACACCTATTACATACAGCTTTCTATTACTTTAGATATATAATAAAATTATCATGTAAATTTCTTTTTATTCCATTTTTCTTCCCTTCCTATCACCCTAGAGATGGATATCATTAGATACAAATAGGTATATATATATATATCTATATATATATACACACACACACCTATTTGTGTGTGTGTATATATATACACACACACATGCAACACACACATACATTTAAATTATTCTGTACATCTACGCGTTAGTTCTTCCTCTGAATACAGATAATGTCTTTCTTCAAATGTCCTATATAGTTGATCAAAGCAATTTATAGTCATTAAAAAAATACCCTAAGTCATTACTGATTAGAGAAATGCAAATTAAAACAGTTTTGAGATATTATTTTACACCTTACTAGATTGGGACGAATTTGCCAGTGGCTATCCTCAAGAAGGAGCCTGAGACAACTAAGTTGCTCTGGATCAGGAATACCCTCAACTAACTGGACTTTGACCTTGCTAGAGGTCATGAAAGGAATTGTATTGAGAAATATTTGCTCCTTGCAGGGGAGTCTGGATTTAGGTACCTTAGGTACCTTAACTGTGTCCAATAACCCAAGGAGTGTCTGTAGACTGGTGAAAGGCTACCTAGTTCTGGGACCTGTGAACCCACAGCTCACAAAACAGCTCTGCTAATATAGATTTGATTGGATTATTTTCTTTTATTTTGCTCATACAGCCCAATCATGCTGTTGTTGTTTCATTATACTGTGCTCATATGACAAGAGGTACATTGAATAAAACTGTATCAGGAAAGAGAAGAAAGTGAAATTTTCATAATGGGTAGAGAAGGAGACTCAACCAGTATCATAATGGGATGAAATCATACTGACTATATTGTTACCTCCCTCCAAGATAAATGAACAAGGCAGCTACCACCTACCAAAAGGACAGAACTAAAGCATAGAGGTGGAAGCTCTGTTAAGTACTGGTGTTGGAAAGAGTACATAACTGCCAGACAGAAAATCAGATGATTAGTACCTAGGACTTTTTAAAAAAGAGTCAGACAATGTGCCAGACCTCCCTTTATGAGTTAAAATTCAATCTCTGATTGGAACCCTTATATTTTTAAATAATATTTTATTTTTCCAATTTCACGTGAAGACAATTTTTGACATTCATGCTTTGAAAGATTTTGAGTTCCAAATTTTTCTCACTCCCTTCTCTGCCCTCTTCCCCAAGACAGCAAGCAATCTGATATAGTTTATACAGGTGTAATCATGTTAAACACAATTCCATATTAGTCATGTTGTGAAAGAAGAATAAGAACAAAAGAAAAAAAACCTAAAACACCTAAAAGTGAAAATAATATGCTTCTATCTTCATTCAGATTCCATCAGTTCTTTCTCTGGATGTAGATAGTATTTTTCCATCATGAATCTTTTGGAATTTGTATTGCTGAGAAGAGTTAAATTAATCATAGTTGATCACTGAATAGTGTTACCGTTAGTTTACAATGTTTTCCTGGTTTTGTTCACTTCACTCAGCATTAGTTCATGTAAATCTTTCCAGGTTTTTCTGAAATCTGCCTGCTCATCATTTCTTTTGCGTGCGTGTGTGCGTGTATTTTAATATATAATTTATTTATTTTTCAGTTCTTAACATTCACTACCACAAGAATTTGAATTCAAAATTTTCTCCCCATCTCCCTCCACCCTCCACCCCAGAACAGCACGCACCCCATCCACCCCTTCCTCCAGGCTGTCCTTCCTTCTATTACCCACTTTTCTTCCATCCTCCTTCCCCTCTATTTTGTTTCGGGGCAAAATAGATTTCTATACTCCATTGCCTGTATAACTTAATTTCCAGTAGCATGCTAAAACAATTTTTAACATTTATTCTTAAGGCTTTGAGTTACATATTCTCTCCCTCCCTCCCCACTTACCCTCATGGAGAAAACAAGCAATTCAATATAGGTCATACGTGTGTAACAATGCAAAGCACTTCCATAATAGTTATGTTGTAAATGACTAGCCACGTTTCCCTTTGTCCTATCCTGCACTTCATTTATTCCATTCTCTCCCTTGACCTGTCCTCCCACAAGTGTTTGCTTCTGATTATCCTTTTCCCCAATTTGCTGTCCCTTCTATTATCTTCCCTCTCCTACCCCCTTTCCCCTTGCCTTCCTGCAGGGTAAAATAGATTTCCGTATCCAACTGAGTATGTGTTATTCCCTCTGTAAGTCAGATCCCAGGACTCGGTTATTTCCTTTCATCTCACCCCTCTTCCCCTCCATTGTAAAAGCTTTCTTCCCTCTTTTATGTGAGGTGATTTGCTGTATTCTACCTCTCCCTTTCTCTTACTTCTAGTACATTCCATTCAACAGTTAATTTTATTTTTTTAGGTATTCTTCCTTCATATTCAGTTCACCCTGTGCCCTCTGTCTATGTACACACACACACACACATACACACACCCATGTACATATACATACCTACACATATGTAACATACACATACCTACCTACCCATCCACACATAAATATATATATATATTCCCTCTGACTATGCTAATACTGAAAGAGGTCTCATGAGTTACAAATAACAACTTTCCATGTAAAAATGTAAACAGTTCAACTTTAATGACTTCCTTAAGGCTTCTCTTTCCTGTTTGCCTTTTCATTTTTCTTTTGATTCTTATATTTGAAAGTCAAATTTTCTATTCAGTTCTGTTTTTTTCAACAAGAATGCTTAGAAATCCTCTATTTCATTGAATTTCCATTTTTTCCCCATTCAGTCTTGATGGGTCAGTGATTCTTGGTTTTAATATTATCTCCTTTGACCTCTAGAATGTCATATTCCAAGCCCTTCAATACCTTAGTGTAGAAGCTGGTAAATCCTATGTTATCCTGATTGTATTTCCACAATACTTGAATTGTTTCTTTCTGACTGCATGTAATATTTTCTCTTTGACCTGGAAACTCTGGAATTTGGCTAGGAGTTTTCCTTTGGGCATCTTTTTCAGGAGGGGATCAATGAATTCTTTCCATTTGTATTTTGCCCTCTGGTTCTAGAATATCAGGGCAGTTTTCCTCAATAATTTCTTGGAAGATGATGTCTAGGCTCTTTTTTTTATCATGATTTTCAGGTAGACCAATAATTTTAAAATTATCTCTCCTGGATCTATTTTCCAGGTTAATTGTTTTTCCAATGAGGTATTTCACATTGTCTTCTATTTTTTCATTCTTTTGGTTTTTTAAAATAATTATTTGGTTTCTTGTGAATTAATTATCTTCTATTTGCTCTATTCTAATTTTTAAAGAACTATTTTCTTCAGTGAACTTTTGAACCTCCTTTTAGTCAACTCTGCTTTTTAAGGTATTCTTCTTCTCATTGGCTTTTTGGACCTCTTTTGCCATTTGGGTTAGTCTATTCTGAAGGGTGTTATTTTCTTCAGCTTTTTTTGGGGGGGAGGGGCTCTTCTTTAGCAAGCTGTTGACTTGCTTTTCATGATTTTCTTGCATTGATCTTATTTCCCTTCCCAATTTTTTCTCCACCTCTCTTACTTAATTTTCAAAATCCTTTGTGGATTTTGAAAGAATTTGAAAGAACTTTTTGAGTTCTTCCATGGCCTGAGGTCACTGTATACTTTTTTGAATGTTTTGGATGTAGAAGCCTTGATTTTTATGTCTTCCTTTGATGGTATGCTTTGTTCTTCCTCATCTGAAAGGATGGAAGAAAATACCTTTTTACCAAGAAAGTAGCCTTCTATAGTCTTATTTTTCTCCCCTTTTTGGGCATTTTCCCAGTCAGTTACTTGACTTTTGTGTCCTTTGTCAAGTGGAGGGTGTACTCTAGGGAGGAAGGCAGCTAGTTGGTGCAGTGGATAGAGCACCAGTGCAGGATTCAGGAGGACCAGAGTTCAAATCTCACCTCAGACTCTTGACACTCACTAGTTGTGCGATCTTGGGTAAGTCACTTAACCCCAATTACCTCATCCTGGGCCATCTCCAGTCATCCTGATGAATATCTGGTCACTGGATTCAGATGACTCTGGAGGAGAAGTGAGGCTGGTGACCTGCACAGCCCTCCCTTACTCAAAACAAAGTCAAGTGCAAAGTCATGTCATCATTTCTCTGATGGCATGATCTTCTTTGGCAATGAAGGATGAACATACACACACACACACACACACACACACACACACACACACACTCTAGGGACCTATAAGTTCTCAGGTCCTCCAAAGCGGCACAATCAAGGGAGAGGAGCAACCACAAGCACTCTTTTCTGCCTAGGATCTGTGAGTAGGATTCCCTCTCCATAGCTACCACCAGCTCCATCACACTAGCACTCCACCTCACTCCACGACTGCCACTCAGAACTGGAACCCAGATCAGCCACTTGATTCCCCCAGGGTCTTTAAGCTGAGGGCTCCAAAAGTGGACTATCCTGCCACCCTGCGGGAGTGGGTGGGGTTGGAGCTGGGGCTGTGGCCAAACCTCATTCTCCTCTCACCCAGGTGAAAGACCTTTCTTATTGACCTTTGAAGCTGTCTTTGGTGTTTGTGCATTGAAAAATCTGGGAACCACAGCTGCTAACTGTGATTCTGTACCCTAAGACCTGATGCAGTCCTGTCCATGCTGTATTGTGCCGTGAGGCCAAGACTGGCCTGCACTCCACTCTGAGCCCAGAGTGATCGACCTTTCCTGTTGATCTTCCAGGCTGTCTTGGGCTGGAAATCTCTTTTACTCTGTCATTTTGTGGCTTCTGCTGCTCTAGAAGTTGTTTAGAGTCATTTTAAAAAGTATTTTATGGGCTATGAGGGGGAGAGCTAGAGCAGGTCTATCTTTCTACTCCACCATCTTGACTCTGCCCCCATGAATCCTCATCATTTCTTATAGCACAACAATATTCCATTACCTTCATATACCATGACTTTTTAGCCTAGAAAGTCTAAAAGAAAAGTTGTAGAAACAACTGGTGGACATCTTCTCAATTTCCCATTCTTTGCCACCACGAAAAGAGTGGCTATGAATATTTTTGTACATGTGGGTCCTTTCCCCCTTTTTATGATCTCTGTGAGATACAAACCTAAAAGTGGTATTGTTGGATCAAGTGGTAAGCACAGGTTGCCCTTTGGACATAAGAACCATTAAAATTTTAAAACAGAATACTCTTAAAAATTTGATTCATTTTTTTAATGAACAAAAACCTTATTTTCTCTCCCTTCCATGTCCACCTCACTCCCTAATGCCAAAAAGATAAAGCACTTGTAACAAATGCATGTAATCAAATAAAAAAAAATCCTGTATTGGCTATGTCCAAAAAATAGTCATTTTATTCAGCACCATTCCCTCTTTGTCAGGTGGGTAGCATGTTTCATTATTGGTCCTCTGGAATCTTGATTGATTATTTGCTGATCACAGTTCTCAAATCTTTTCAAAGTGTTTGTCTTTACAATATTATCACATTTTATAAATTGTTCTTCTAGTTCTGCTCATTTTACTCTGTATCATTTCATATAAGTTTTCCTAAGTCTCTCTGAAATCATCTGTTTCCTAATTTCTTATGAGGAAAATATATTCACATACCACTCAGCCATTCTCCAGTTGCAGGGCATCCCACCTCACCTGCACCCCCTGGTTTCCAGTTGTTTGACACTAAAAAAAAGCGACTTTTTATTTGTGAGTCCAGTATCTTATTGTCTTTTGTCATACATTTTATAGTATAAAAATACCATTTGCTTTAAAGTGGATATATGTTGTCAAAGGAATGTACTTTGTTTAGAAGCCTTCTATGAGAAACAGGGTCTCTGGTAAATATGGGAAACTAAAGGAACTAAATGCTTAAAAAAAATGACATCCATCATTTGTTCAATACACAGCTTAGTTTGGGCTACCACCCAGGGTTAAAGCATGGTAGTCCTGAGAAAGCTGGAAGGCATCATTAGTATTGTGAATGCTGTCTTCATTATTAATCATGAGAGAGGCTGCATGGATGAAGTGAAGGAGGCACCAGCAAAGTCAACCTGTATGAAACCTTTTGTTGTTTGATGAAATCAAACATGAAAACATACTATTGGAAGAATGACCTATCATATTAGTACATGTGAAATTTTGGTCAGGTAGTTGTACCTTCTATTGACTTATGTTAAGGGCGTGTATTATTGATTGTAATCAAAATTATGTAGGGGTAACTATAAATGTGTGTAATCTCCCAGATGGTGGGAATAAGGGAAGTTTGGTAGGGGAGATTTTTTTCCTCCTCTTTAAGATGATCTTGAAAGATCTGCTTTTATCAAGATATATGGTCAAGAAGACATTATAAATCAAAATGATCAGACATATGACTCAGTTTCAGGGATGTTACTGGAGTTGGCTCTGTTTGGATATTGCCATTAGCAGAGAAAAAAAGTTAGATTTTTTTTACTTGCCATAAAGATATTTGTAAAACAGGGACATAAAATGCCCACTGCTGGTTCCAGCAAGGCTAACTGCAACAATATATTCATTTATCTATGTTCATGAAAGGATCTTATGCTCCTCTCACTTTCATTTCCCCTATAAGGACAGAAATGAAATCTATCAAGTCCCACGGCTACCCCAAGAATCCTCCTGCCTTTGGGTTCCATTTGTTCTATCCATGCTCATAAGTCCTCAGCCCTTCACTGAAGGATACTTATTAAGACTCCCTCCAATGCTTAACAGATTGAGATAATAGGAAATTTAGGGTAAGAAATGTCCTTAGAAGACTCCTTTTTTCAGCTACTGAGGTTAAGTGACTTTTACAGGATCATACAGCTAATAAATGTCTTACACATGATTTAAACTCAGGTCTTCCTGAATCCAAGGTCAGAACTCTATCCATTATATCATATTGTTTTCTCCAAGTAGCAGGAGGGGGAGAAATTGCACTGTGAAAGTTATCAAGAAGGTTAAGCATTGACGACAAACATAGTGGAAAGGCAAGGGAGTGAGGAATTATATAGTGGTAGAGTATATGGCATGAAGAGAGGAAACACCAGAAGCAGAGTGTTTGATTCAGTGACTAAAAAAATGATAAGGAAACACATAGAATGATGGCAAAGAATAGATGTGGTAGGGATATAGTAAGGCTTGGGAGAGGCAGCAAGTGATCAGACTGTGGTCTGAAGTGACAGTGACATTCAAAGAGGGTCTGTAAATTAGTTGTCATCAAGGTGGAAGTTAGAATCATTGAGGATGGTAGCAGCTAATGCTGTGAGGAAGAAAATGGTGAGTAAGGAGCTAAAAGTCCGCAAGAAAGAAGGAAAGGTATGTCTTAATGGAGAAAATGGACAGGTAGGTGGCAGACTGGATAGAGTGACAGACCTTGAGTCAGGAAGAGTCATTGTTCTGAATTCAAATCCAGCCTGAGGCACTTGCTAGTCATGTGATACTGGGCAAGTCACATAACCCTGTTTGCCTCAGTTTCCTCACCTGCAAAATGAGCTAGAGAAAGAAATGGCAAACCACTCCAGTATCTTTGCCAAGAAAACCCCAGATGGGCTCACAAAGTGTCAGACACAACTGAAATGACTGAACAACAACAAAGGAGAGTAGATGATAGTGAGAAAGATGTAGAAATGATCATGTAAGGGGAGATCATGTGAACTTTGAAGGAGGAGAGTTTGTTGAAGGTTCATGGTAGAACAAAAATCTGAAAGTATTACTAGGGAGCAAGGTTCAGACTGAATCTTTTTCTCCCACTGAGTTGTAGGGAGTGGAAACATAAGTACAGTGTTACTATTCCCAATAATTCACCATCAAGAAAATGGACTTTTAAAAAAATTAATATTTTTCAGGTGAAAGAATCCAAATAGTCTTAACTCTGGCATTTAACTCACCAAAAATCAAGCAGGGAGATGCTAGAAAGCTCCAGCGTCTGGGCAGCATTTTTCCTGGCATTGCTTTGCTGCTCTTGAACTGCAACCTCTTTTCTGACTTTCCATCCTGTTCTTCTAATGGCAATTTGATACAAAGCTACACATGCAGATACAACAATAAAAGTTTACTCATGTGCTTTCTAGAGCAGTAAGTAATGTGGGAGTCTTTCCTATGGCATCCATATGTGAGTTGATGTCCTTTTTTATCTAGATCATACACACTTTCCTGTTGGTCATCATTGCCATGCCAAGCCTTACTGTCTTCATTGTCATCTGGCACCATAGCTTTTAGTCCTCAAGATCCTGTCATCTGAGCATTCCTTTCCTAAAACCCATCTTTTTCTCTAAATCCACATGAGGGTGACGGTTCATCTCTCTGTAGGATGGACTTCACCTCTTGGGACAACTGCATCTGGGATAGTTGGGATGTACTCTGTGGTGCCATAGTTCTCATCCATTTCCTCTGCACTCTTAAACTGATTTTGTCCTAGGGTCAAAGAATTCTTTTGTTAAATCTCTGTTCCTTACTATAGGTATCTTGTTTGGTAGAGCTCATCTAAATCTGAAATCTACTGTTATTCTTACCAATTATTTTTTCATTAAGCATAATAAAGACCACCTAGTCCCTGAGTAAGTAAATAATATGTTTTTTAGTAAAAGGAGTAGATATCCCTAGCCTTTCTATAACCTTAAGTATAACACTGAAATGTGCTTAAGAGAAACTAATGGTCCATTTTCCAGAAACCTAGGCACAGGCAGAAACTATATTTATGGGCAAAGAACTTCATAAATATTATTGGCTCTTTATGTAAGCTCTTGCTGGCTGGTCCTTGGTTTAAAGAACCTGGAGACCAGATGGGAGAGGGAGGAGAGGCTTTCTGGCAGTAACCCAATTTCTGTAAAAAAGAAAAATGCTCTTCTGAGAATGATGAAGAGTCCGTTTTCCAAAGTTTGGAATAATTTTGTCAATTTACAACCAACTCATGACCAATGATAATTACCATGCACATCTATTATTCTAAATGAAATAGGACACAGAACAGTTGGCTAGAAGTTATTCTAAATACTCTGGCTAAAGGAATAATGAGTCCAAAACACTAGAAAGAACACAAGGAGTGAGGAAGCATCTACATGGCATATATCTTTATATCTGTAGTAGACCCAGATTGGTAGCTCCCTTTCCTATGTGAATTGTGGAGCTATCCTGCCTTAAATGATACAGAATGAAGGTAATATTCCCAAGTTGAAGAAGAGAGAAAAGATAGCTTTTGGAGAGTTGAATTGGAAAAGTTTTTTTCCTTTGAATTCATTTGGAAGTTTTTCTGTAGCTTTATTGATATTGTAGAATGTTTCTGTTTTTGACTACTCCAAGTGGGGTGATGTAATAGAATGAAGATTTGGCATGAGAGGATCTATCACTTTTTATCTGTGTGACTCAAGGTGAGTTGCTTAACCTTTCTGGGCCTCAATTTCCTCATTTGAAAAATGAGAGTATGGAGGCTAGATTACCTCTGAGATTCCTTCTCTGTCTAAGTCTTTGATCCTGTGAGCCTATGAAGTGAAATGTACTTAACACAATTCATATCCTATTGTGATCAGTGAAGTAAGAACTAGACCTGGAAATACAAACAGCATCCTTTACCTCTCTCACTGTTGTTATTGTTGTTTGTAATTTAGTATTTAACTTTGAAAAGAGATTGAGATGACTTTCCAGTCTTGTACTTTATCCTGAAGGGAATTCTCAAAATCTTAATGTGGTTTTGAATTGTCAAATATTTGACAAACTTATAAGATATTTGGCCTACCCTACACTTAACATATTCTTCTGAAAGAATTTAAGCTTTGTGAGGACAGGAACACTTCCATTTGTGCTTTGTTTTATTTTTGTATGCGTAGAGTCTAGCCTGACACATAGTAAGGTGCTTAATAAGTGTTTGTTGAGTGATACATGAAAGTCAGAATCAGGTCCTCGAATAATTTCTCCCCAATGGTGTTCAGTTGTTTCCTAGTCTTATTAGCCACTAAAGCTTAGTCTTAATGTGTATGGCAGTTGCAGATAAATATAATCAGAGTTCTGAGAATTGTCATTTGTCTAGAAATATTAAATTGTGGAACTAGCAGACCCTACGTGAATTGGGATGTATATTATGTCATGTCATGGCTAGTAAAACCTCTGGACCTTCAGAATTTCCTTGATGAGTAAATATTGGCATATTTTAACTATAGGGATGGTATCGTGCTAATAACCATTTCACAGTTGGATATTGCTTTCCTCCAAAGAAGATTCAACGAGGAAGTCAATAATCACATCAACTAGCCCAAGATGAAATACTAGCCTGAACATTGACTAATCAGAATTGTCCTGTCCCTTGTGTTGGGAAATAACTTAGTTCAATATCTTTAAGATTTATTTAGCTTGTATTTTCACTGATCACATACATTGAACTGGAGCCTGGAGCCAGGAACTATATTTCCAAGGCCAAGTTAGTGATAGAAAGACTATCTCAGTACGTGGAGTAAATCCAGAAATTCTAAATAATGAAGGTCTTTTTTTCCTCCTTAACAATGTTCTAGGGACATTTCTTTTGTGTTTATTCTTTGTGATCTGAGTTATTATTTTTTAACTGAATTTGAATGCTCATTGAAGAAAGTTAGATAGGTAGGTAGTATTAACAAAAATTTGAGAAAAGAATTGATCTGATTGACTAAAAAAAATACCATCAAATTCTTAGCAGCAGAGTGAAACCCAATCTACACAAGAAAAATTAAAAATTAAAGTTTTTAAATTTTAAAAATTAAAAATCTAATTTAAAAATATTATACTTTAAAAACTTTTAGAGTTTCAATGGGAAATTACGAAAGTTGTACCTTTTCCATAATTTCTTTAGAATAGTTGCTTTGCATTTTTATTGATATCATGATTATTTATTTTGTTTAGGTTTCTATAAAAATTCCAGTATGGCACTTCACTTACAGCTAGTTTCAGATAGCTGCCTGGGGGCCTCAGAGGTTAAATTATTTGCCTAAGGTAACACAGCTAGTCTATGTTAAGGGCAGAACTTGAATCCAGGTTTTCCTGATTCCAGAGGCAGTCTATATGCACTGTCTCTCTTACATTAGCTTAATCATTTACTAATTGTACTATTTCTACTGAAAAAAAATTCAAATATATATTATAAAAGTCCTGAACTAAGGGATGTGTTGACAGACCAACTGGAGTTCTAGGAGCTTAGACTTATTCATAGACAGCCTAGAAAACTCTCAAGAGAAGTCATCGTTGTTCTTCAGTTGTGTTTGACTCTCCATAACTGGGTTTTCCTGGCAAAGATACTGGAGTGGTTTGCCATTTCCTTCTCCAGCTCATTTTACAAATGAGGAAACTGAGAGTGCTCAAGGTCACATAGCTAGTGAGTGTCTCAGGTCAGATTTGAACCTATAAAGATGAGTCTTCCTGATTCCAGGCTCAGCTCTCTATCCACTGAACCACCTCAAAGAAACTTACACAACTGTAAGATGATAAATGACCTTTTTATTTCTTTTTTTGTTTATTAAATAAATTTATTTATTTAACTTTTTACATTCATTTTCACAAAATTTTGGGTTCCAAATTTTCTTCCCATTTGTCCCCTCCCCAGTACACTGAGCATTCTAATTTCCCCTATCACCAATCTGCCCTCTCTTCT